>OZ020507.1:262828591-263428591 GCA_963971375.1 Platycheirus rosarum
AGACACAACAAACTTCTTACTTTCAATAATTGCCTTCGTGTGTGTTGCTAGTTTCGTATATAAAATTGTCTGTATATATCGTGGTAATATAAAACGCAAATACTTAAACCGCGCTGTGTCGATGGACAAAATATAAAAAAAAAGTCTAACTTCAAATAATGGCAAAAATAAAAGAAAACAAATTGGAAATACCTTGGAAGTGAAATCAACAGGAAGCAAGAAATCTCAGAGCTCAGACGCCTAACTAAATCTGATGGCGAATCATGGAAAATTAATATAACAGGAAGAAACATATACGTAATATAATTTTTTTTATTTTTATTTTATTATGAAGACTTAACCATATTGTTCACTCGCGTCGTAGGATGAATGAAAAAGATGCCCACTCGCGCTGAAGAAGAAAAAAAAAAAATAAATAAAACGCATTCGCATAACAAATTATCCTCTATTCTGTCCCAAGACCTTTGTGCTTAACTGCCTCTTTCTTATCTACTGTAGGCATCGTATGACCATACAATGCTTGCGGTAAATAGATAAGGGCATCTGAATTTGTCTTATTGTGCTGAATGTTTGGATTGATTTTTTGTAAACAGGCTGTCTTATGGGCATAACACCTAAGACAGTTTGATTATTACAGAAGTTAATTTTGATTTTCACTGCGCAGTTCGACTTAATCAGAGTTGTGTTTTGTATGTAAGTATTTTTAAATGGTAAGTGATTTTTGTGTCGTGTATTCAAATGTTCGTGGTTTAAGAAAGAATTTCTTTCACGTGTACGTCTACACTGTTCAACACAGGCCAGCTGTTTTGGCATTAAGTGAAACTCAGGTTGGAGCAAATACTGATTTATCAGAATTTGCTCTACATGGGTATAGCTTGGTGCCATTACTCTTTTCTCATCATGGTCTCGTGGTCTATGTTAGGAATGATATTGCTTGCCAGAGCCTTCCCCAATATGGGCAATGTTCCAACACGGACTTTAACTTCTTATGGCTCAAATTCACTGTCCGCAAGCATGTCATTCATTATTGTTTTATTTACAGGAGTCCAAATCTTGACAGTAATTCGACTTGTAACGAGTTTGATGCACTGTCTGATTCCATCTCGAAAATTGTTTCCCTTTGTCCTCGCACTGAAATCGTTATTGCGGGCGATTTCAATGTACACAATTCCAACTGGCTCCGCTATTCTGGTCAGACAACACCCGAAGGAAGGTATGTCGAGCTCTTTGCCGGGTTACATCACCTTACCCAACTGATCGATGTGCCAACGCGTATACCGGATGTTGCTGGGCAAGCAGCCCATACTCTTGACTTGTTTCTTACTTCTCACCCTGATAAATATACCATTAGTGTAACTTCTCCATTTGGCACTTCAGACCATTGTATCATTTCAGCTAATTTCTCATCCCCCACCCATCCAGTTAAAGAAAAACTTCCCACCAGGACCGTTTGGCAATACGAGAAAGCCAACTGGGACGGCCTGAATTTCTTTTTCCGAAACTTTAACTGGTCACTATGCTTCCTCGATAGTGACATTGATGCCAGTGCTGAAATGATCACAAATGTGATTCTTCTAGGGATGCGTGCTTTTATTCCTAACAGAGTAAAAAGCATCAAACCTAAAGAAAAGTCTTGGTTTAATTCTGAGTGTAAAGAAGCTATCAGGCTCAAAGAAGTAAGTTTCCGATCTTACAAAGCCAACCCTACAGAGGAAAATCGGAAAAAGCACAAACAAGCAAGGAACTCATGCAACTCCGTTATAGAAAGAACCAAATTTTTGCATGACCAAAAATTACGGCAAAAAATTCTGCAGTGTCCCAAAGGCAGTAAAAATTTTTGGTCATTTGTAAAAAATATAAAAAACTCCTCGACATCTTCGGTTCCAACGCTCATCGACAATAACAAACCAATTGTTTACTCTTCAGAGAAGGCAAACTTGCTCGCCGCCCATTTCGCTGCCAGCTCCACGCTGCCTCAAAGCAACGTTGCCCCTCCTGTACTTGAGAATGTAAATTTTTCCATGGGACACATTTTTTTCCGCACTCGTACAGTAGCAAGAGTTCTCAAAGATCTCGATATAATATAAAAATAAATAAAACGCATTCGCATAACAAATTATCCTCTATTCTGTCCCAAGACCTTTGTGCTTAACTGCCTCTTTGTTATCTACTGTAGGCATCGTATGACCATACAATGCTTGCGGTAAATAGATAAGGGCATCTGAATTTGTCTTATTGTGCTGAATGTTTGGATTGATTTTTTGTAAACAGGCTGTCTTATGGGCATAACACCTAAGACAGTTTGATTATTACAGAAGTTAATTTTGATTTTCACTGCGCAGTTCGACTTAATCAGAGTTGTGTTTTGTATGTAAGTATTTTTAAATGGTAAGTGATTTTTGTGTCGTGTATTCAAATGTTCGTGGTTTAAGAAAGAATTTCTTTCACGTGTACGTCTACACTGTTCAACACAGGCCAGCTGTTTTGGCATTAAGTGAAACTCAGGTTGGAGCAAATACTGATTTATCAGAATTTGCTCTACATGGGTATAGCTTGGTGCCATTACTCTTTTCTCATCATGGTCTCGTGGTCTATGTTAGGAATGATATTGCTTGCCAGAGCCTTCCCCAATATGGGCAATGTTCCAACACGGACTTTAACTTCTTATGGCTCAAATTCACTGTCCGCAAGCATGTCATTCATTATTGTTTTATTTACAGGAGTCCAAATCTTGACAGTAATTCGACTTGTAACGAGTTTGATGCACTGTCTGATTCCATCTCGAAAATTGTTTCCCTTTGTCCTCGCACTGAAATCGTTATTGCGGGCGATTTCAATGTACACAATTCCAACTGGCTCCGCTATTCTGGTCAGACAACACCCGAAGGAAGGTATGTCGAGCTCTTTGCCGGGTTACATCACCTTACCCAACTGATCGATGTGCCAACGCGTATACCGGATGTTGCTGGGCAAGCAGCCCATACTCTTGACTTGTTTCTTACTTCTCACCCTGATAAATATACCATTAGTGTAACTTCTCCATTTGGCACTTCAGACCATTGTATCATTTCAGCTAATTTCTCATCCCCCACCCATCCAGTTAAAGAAAAACTTCCCACCAGGACCGTTTGGCAATACGAGAAAGCCAACTGGGACGGCCTGAATTTCTTTTTCCGAAACTTTAACTGGTCACTATGCTTCCTCGATAGTGACATTGATGCCAGTGCTGAAATGATCACAAATGTGATTCTTCTAGGGATGCGTGCTTTTATTCCTAACAGAGTAAAAAGCATCAAACCTAAAGAAAAGTCTTGGTTTAATTCTGAGTGTAAAGAAGCTATCAGGCTCAAAGAAGTAAGTTTCCGATCTTACAAAGCCAACCCTACAGAGGAAAATCGGAAAAAGCACAAACAAGCAAGGAACTCATGCAACTCCGTTATAGAAAGAACCAAATTTTTGCATGACCAAAAATTACGGCAAAAAATTCTGCAGTGTCCCAAAGGCAGTAAAAATTTTTGGTCATTTGTAAAAAATATAAAAAACTCCTCGACATCTTCGGTTCCAACGCTCATCGACAATAACAAACCAATTGTTTACTCTTCAGAGAAGGCAAACTTGCTCGCCGCCCATTTCGCTGCCAGCTCCACGCTGCCTCAAAGCAACGTTGCCCCTCCTGTACTTGAGAATGTAAATTTTTCCATGGGACACATTTTTTTCCGCACTCGTACAGTAGCAAGAGTTCTCAAAGATCTCGATATACACAAATCCGCTGGCCCGGATGGTATACCCCCGATTCTTCTGAAGAGGTGTTCTTCCACACTGGCAAAGCCACTGCGTAAGCTTTTCCATCGCTCCTACTCTTCTGGAATCTTTCCCAGAAGATGGAAAACAGCATTTGTCCAGCCTGTCCCTAAGAAAGGTGACCCATCCTCCCCCTCCTCCTACCGACCCATAGCACTGACATCCCTTCTTTCTAAGGTCATGGAAACACTGATTAACCGTCAGCTTAAGGAATATCTCGAAGATCGTAAGCTTCTCCATGACCGTCAGTATGGCTTCCGCAGCAACCGTTCCACTGGTGATCTGATGGCATATCTCACCGAACAGTGGAACAAATCTTTACATCGCTTTGGTGAAAGTAAGATTATTGCTCTTGATAACTCCAAGGCATTTGATAGAGTTTGGCATGAAGCTCTCTTATCGAAAATGCGTGCTTTTGGGATCGATAATACTCTTGTTCGTTGGATTAGAAGCTATCTTCTGGACCGTTCAATACAAGTTGTATTGGACGGATTCAAGTCTGATTCCCATAAAATAAATGCTGGTGTGCCCCAGGGCTCTGTTCTGTCTCCGACTCTTTTCCTCATTTTTATAAATGATCTTCTGTCTGTTACTTCTAATCCACTTAACTGTTTTGCTGACGACTCTACCCTCAGCTTTTCATATTCGTTCGATAATTCACGTCCTTCGCCTTCGGACGTACAATTGCAACGGTGCCGTATGTCAAGCTCATTAAACTCCGATTTATACAGCATTGTCAAATGGGGTAATAGAAATCGTGTGGAGTTTAATGCTTCGAAAACTCAATGCTGTCTTCTGTCGTTAAAGCTAAATATTCCCCCAATGCCATTGTCCATGAATGGCACTTACATCGAAGAAACCGAAAAGCTCTCAGTACTCGGTATGTGTGTCAACGACGACCTCCGTTGGAACGACCATATATTTGAGATCGCTAAGAATGCTGCAAAGTGCTTAGGTTTTCTGTATCGGTGTAAGAAGTACTTTTCCCCATCTGATCTGGCTACAATTTATAAAGCGTTTATACGCCCTAAACTCGAGTATAACTCCCACCTCTGGGCAGGTGCTTCGCAAACATCGCTTCACCTGCTTGATAGAATACAAAATCGAGCGTTAAGATTGATAGGTAATAGAACTGCCGCTGAAACAATTGCCCCACTCGAACACCGACGCAATGTTTCATGTCTTTCCTTATTTTATCGTTTCTTTTACAAAAAATGTTCACTCGAAGTAGCCAGTTGCATTCCTCCCCTTAAAAGTTTCTCCCGTAATACTCGTCTCGCAAGGAATGCTCATCAGTTCACCCTTGAGCCTAATTTCGGACGTACCGTGAAATATAGGGATTCTTTTTTTAGCCGAACGACACGAATCTGGAATAGTTTACCCGGCGGGATTTTCCCTTGCCATTTTGATCTGCAAACATTCAAAACCAATGTTAATCGGCACCTCCTATCTCTCCCCTCCCTATCTTCGTAATGCCCGCGCAGTGTGTTCTACATTAAAAGGGAAACACATAATCCCTTGTGCGCGCGTTAATTATAAAAAAAAAAAAAAAAAAAAATCTCCTTTTTGAAAATATGTCAAAATGGGAAGACATTCTAAATAATATTCAAGAGCATTAAAAAAAAATTCCTCAGAATTTTTAAATGTATTAACAAAAAACATCCCCCTAAGGGAACAGTTTGTGAAACTCATTTACGTAATTTAATAAACGAGTACAATCTCATACATGAAATTATAAAAAAAAACTTCGCAAACTTAACAAAGCTTCACAAAGGAGAAGCTTATGAAATACATTATTATTTTTGCGACTATTTGTCTAGAGCTTGTTGTCGACTTAATAAAAATATAAAAATTCCAACGGACTTTAATGTCTCAGTTGATATAAATATAAAAGAGCAAGATCAGGAATTAAGTGACAGTGAAAGCGAAGATACAATCGAAGACAATATGACGTCGTCTATCGATTTTCTGAATTTCGCTTCGAGAATAGTCCCAGAATTTGATGGTTCACCGGAGAATTTACAGCGTTTTGTTGACGCTGTTAATCTGGTCAACGAAAATGCAGGGACTATTGAAAGTAGCGCTGTTTCTCTGATTAAAACAAAATTATCAGGAACAGCACGCAACTTCATAACAAACGAAAGTACAGTTATTGAGATAGTACAAACTCTTCAAACTAACATTAAAAGCGTATCCTCTAAAGTACTCATTTTAAAAATAATGAGTGCAAGGCAAAACAATAGGCCTACGAACACGTATATCAAATAAATAGAAGATTTGACATCTTCACTTAAAAGGGCATACATTTCAGAAGGTGTTCCCTTCAGGCTAGCTGAAGAATACTCCACCCAAAATGCTGTCATATCACTTTCTACAAATGCGTCCAATAAGAAAATTAAACTCATTATGGAAGCAGGTACGTTTAATAATATGAAGGAAGCTGTATCCAAATTTGTAACTACTACTACAGAAGTGAGCGCTAGCCAGTCTAACGTTGTTTTTTATAATAAAAGATCCAATTTTAATAACTTTCGTGGTCGTGGTCGTGGACGTGGACACGGCCGACAAAACTACAGATACCAAAATAATGAATAAAACTATAGTTTCCGGAATTCATACCGAGCGCAAAATAATAATCGCTTCCATAGAGGAAACCGAAAAGTAAGAGTTATAAACGAGGTTTCGGAAAACATGTCAAACCCCCAGGTTTTACAACTGGGGGATGCTTAAATAAAACTTTGGCTAAATATCAGAAGTTCAAAATTTTTAACCTAAATCTTAACCTTAGCAGTTAATATAATAGTTGAAAATACATTAAGTCACTGTACAAACACATTCCTAGTTGATACAGGTGCCGATGTTTCTGTATTTAAGGAAAACAAACTTCATCCCAATAGATCTATAAACAATATTCATACGTCCAAGTGGAATAGGCAATGGCGTAGTGCATTCTCTTGGTCAGACTACCGGCGAAAGGAGTTCGATTTAATAAAAGAAACACCAAGGTGTTACTTAAAAATTGGTAAAAGAACTTTAATAAGCTTTCCTATAAATACTTTTATTATTAATGGAAAAATTGACTTAGGACAATTCTTTCCAAGGTTAGAAAAAGAGACCAATAATAGAAATATATACAAGTTGCAACTTTCATTAAACGATAATTTATTCAGTATGATTCAGATCACTGAATTTAAAAATAATGCAAACAATTTATTGAAAAAATTAAAAATCGCGTTAACGCCTAAATTAAAATACATAACGGAAGGTAAGGAAAAAGCTAAATTAATCGAAACTTTTCATAATGATCCTATACTTGGTGGTCATGCAGGAATTACCAGACTTTTAAAGAAGTTAAGAGCGAAATACTTTTGGAAAAATATGACAAAAGAAGTTACTAAATATGTTAAAAGCTGTTTAGAGTGTCAAAAGAATAAATCTATGCCAAAAACGAAAGAACTTTTGTCAATAACACCAACACCCGCGCGCGCATTTGATATAGTATTGGTTGACACCATTGGTCCGTTAGCCCGATCTAACTTTGGTAACCAATACGCAGTAACTATCATATGTGACTTATCAAAATATTTAATCTCCATACCTATATCGGATAAATCAGCCAAAACAATAGCCAAAGCTATTTTTGAAAATTGTATTCTAGTTTATGGCCCGATGAAAAAAATCATTACTGATATGGGGTCTGAATATAGAAATCAGACTCTTAAAGAGCTATACAAGCTCCTGAATATAGATCAATCAACTTCCACAGCGTATCACCACCAAACTTTAGGAACAATTGAAAGGTCACATAGGACTTTGAATGAATATTTAAGATCATATATATCCCTCAACAGAACCGATTGGGACGAGTGGATAAAATACTTTACGTATTGTTATAACATAACACCTTCTACCGTGCACGGTTATAGCCCATTTGAACTTATATTTGGAGAAATACCAACAACTCTGAACTTTCTCTCTGAAAGCGTCATAGATCCATTGTATAATATTGATTCGTATGAAAAAGAAATTAAGTACAGATTACAAATGTCTCACCAGAGAGCGCAGCAAATTATTCAAAAATCCAAAACAACCCAAAAAGAACAGTATGATAAAACTTCAAGACCCATAGAAATAAAAATTAATGACATGGTATTACTTGAGAACAACGCAGGCCATAAATAAGAAAATCTTTTTAAAGGCCCTTATACAGTAACCAAAATTGAAAACAACAACTGCACGCTATTAGGAAATGACAAATTCTTTAAAGTACATAAAAATAGACTACGGAAATTATAATGTATTGTAATAAAAATAAAAGCCAACCAAAACGATTCAAGTTATGGTCTCATGTGCGAGAAATTTCATTTATTCACCTTGAATAAGTGTGTTGTAGAATATATTATATCAAATAAAATCATAATTATTATTATAAATAATATATTTTTAGCTAAGAATTTTTTTAGTAGTTATACATATTCTAAATTTTAATATGCATATACTATATATATACAAAGAAAAAAAATAATAGTAAGCACAAACAACTTCAAATTAAACATTGTTATTAAAAAATTAAAATTAATAAAAATAGTTTATTCTGCATATATAATCTTTTTGATTAAAATTTCGCTAACTAGCTTTAATTGATTTATGTGTTTAAATAAAGATAGTTATGAGCATGCATGTTCATAATAAAACAAAAAGTTAATATTACAACCACCACCAATTATATTCTTATATTTTAAAATTTTAATACATAAATGTAATATTTTGATATTTTTTTTTAAATAAAAGAGGCTTAAAGGTATTGGTCAAGCATAATTTTATTAACTAAAATTAATTTAAAAAGGGGAAAGGTGTAATGACAACCTCATCATTATTTGTCGTGGAAATCAAGGCCAACCTCAATTCCCCGGCAAATAATATGAAACCCCAAAACAGCATTCAATTACATCTTGGGAACCATTCCATCTAATGGTTCTCCAGGTGTATCATACACACGAGTTGTTATATGTGCTGAGCTTGCATTTTGCCAGTGCACCAGCTTTGAACCTCCATAATATTATGTTTGATCAATGCCCAGCAATCAATAAACGAACCTCGGAACAAACGTGTTATTTTCTTACAAACCTTTGATAAACAATTATTACCATTTTCTACATTACCCCAACAAAGTCCTATACAACGGGGCTAAAATAAACTTCTTAATTAAGCTAATTTGAGCATCAGTTTTGGTGGCTTATAACGGGTGATTTTTTTGAGGTTAGGATTTTCATGCATTAGTATTTGACAGATCACGCGGGATTTCAGACATGGTGTCAAAGAGAAAGATGCTCAGTATGCTTTGACATTTCATCATGAATAGACTTACTAACGAGCAACGCTTGCAAATCATTGAATTTTATTACCAAAATCAGTGTTCGGTTCAAAATGTGACAAATTGACGAAAATGACAAATTTTGTTCAGCGATGAGGCTCATTTCTGGTTGAATGGCTACGTAAATAAGCAAAATTGCCGCATTTGGAGTGAAGAGCAACCAGAAGCCGTTCAAGAACTGCCCATGCATCCCGAAAAATGCACTGTTTGGTGTGGTTTGTACGCTGGTGGAATCATTGGACCGTATTTTTTCAAAGATGCTGTTGGACGCAACGTTACGGTGAATGGCGATGCTAACAAACTTTTTGTTGCCAAAAATGGAAGAACTGAACTTGGTTGACATGTGGTTTCAACAAGATGGCGCTACATGCCACACAGCTCGCGATTCTATGGCCATTTTGAGGGAAAACTTCGGAGAACAATTCATCTCAAGAAATGGACCGGTAAGTTGGCCACCAAGATCATGCGATTTGACGCCTTTAGATTATTTTTTGTGGGGCTACGTCAAGTCTAAAGTCTACAGAAATAAGCCAGCAACTATTATAGCTTTGGAAGACAACATTTCCGAAGAAATTCGGGCTATTCCGGCCGAAATGCTCGAAAAAGTTGCCCAAAATTAGACTTTCCGAATGGACCACCTAAGACGCAGCCGCGGTCAACATTTAAATAAAATTATCTTCAAAAAGTAAATGTCATGGACCAATCTAACGTTTCAAATAAAGAACCGATGAGATTTTGCAAATTTTATGCGTTTTTTAGTAAGGTAGGCGTAAATTACTTGCACGTCCTTAATCACAGCGTCGAATAAAATTTGAAAAATATTAAGTGAACTTCAAAGTTTTTATTCAATCTTTCCGACTTTTGATTGTTTGAAAAAAGTATGTAAAACAGTTTTCAGCGAAAAACTTAAACGCCATTTTATCTTTTCAAAATGTCAAAAAATTGTAATTTTTTTTTTTTGGGAAATCGTAGGAACGGTTTTTAAATAAAACAGTTTTTATTTCACAACTTTTTTTTTATATTAAAAAAATAATTCAGTAACATAAACTCAAACACAAAAATTACCTACATTTAAGAACAATGTTTTATTTATAATTGCTTTGGCTACCTACATATTCTTCTATGTGGGTACCGTTTTTAGGCAACCAACTTAAATTTTATTTTCACCAAGAATATACTACACAACAATGATAATGACTTTTGTTCATAGAAATTATTGGAGCCGTTTTCGAAAAAAATAAGCTTTTACTTAACCGTCTACTCCCACCTAAACGGGGTAAAATAGGCCAAATGAAAATTAATAACAGCATTGAATTTTGAAAAAAATACTTAATACTTAATTACATAAAATTTAAAATAAAAATGGTTTAAACATTGTTTTTTATTTTTTTTTTCAAAATTTCGAAAATTTCTTTTTCAAAAACCTTTCATTAACACAACTTAATTTAAAATGAAAATTAAAGAAGAGATTTTTGATTTTCCAAAAAGGTATAGCATGGCATTTGTTTTTAATTATTTTTTTCTGTTTTGAGTCAACTTTTTAGAAAATTGCCCCTCCCGCCTAAACGGGGCGATTTTTGTCATGTCTTAAACCAACCTACTCGCTTTAGCTTTTTGGTGTATCTGATAGCGATCACCCTGTATATTATATATTTATTTTTTATTTTAACTACTATTTTTATTTTTATTTTAAATATTTTTTTTTATTTATTTTGTTTAATTACATTTTTTTATATATATTTTTTATAATTTTTACTTTTTTTAATTTATTTTACTTTGTTTTATTTTTTTTATGTTATTTTATATCAGTTTATTTTATTTTAATTATTTATTTTATGCATATATACAGTATTTGTATTTGTTTTATTTTATTCATTTTTTTTATTTGATTTTATTTCTTTTCTATTATTTATGTAATTTTATTTATTTTTTTTATGATAGTTTATATTACTTTTTTATGTTTTTAATATAGGTATATGTATTTAATTGTGTTAAAATTAAAATTGTTTTATTTTTCTTATTTAATAATTTTTTTTTTATTTGTTAAGCGAGTTCCTTAAGTTTTTGTTTTTGTACTAGCATTTCTCTGAAAAAAAGCTCAAAAATATGGACTTAACACGACTAATCCGTAGTTCCATTCAAGACTTTATTTGTTTTGTGCCAACCGGATTGTGTTCAGTAAACCCTTTAGCCCATGTCCCTCTACAAAAAGCCATTCATCAATTTAAAAACGTTTTTTATTTGACGCACTGACAAAGACAAAAACTGACAGACACCTTTTACCCCAGGACCATATCCCAGCATTTCCACTACCTTAACTTAAAGTTCCGATGACATCCATCAAAAAAAGAGCAAAAACTGTCCAAAGTTCCTACTAAATGCAATACAATCCCTGGCCCTAGGAGGCCATACCCTACCATCGAAATCATTTTTCAAGAACTTGAAAAATAAAAATTAAATAAAAAACCTTTTTCTTGTTTCCCTCCTCCCAGCTCTGACTCAGCGCGAAAGTGAACAAACACGCCACTAGCTGGAGCTGACCTCAAACCTCCGCTCTGCCATTGCTACCGAACTGGGTGCGTGAACGTGAACATGACCTACACTCTGTGAAGAAATTTTTGTATAGATACACTTACATTTTTTTTGAATAAAAGGCCACTCAGTATTCGGAACACGTTTGCCTAGTTTATGAATGAAGCAATTCACCTGAATGGAGCGCACGTTGGGCATATAGTATATTTATTTTATTTATTTGACGTCTGTCACTCTTCGCCTGAGCGTTGGTTTTTGTATGTTTACAACGTTCACTAATTATTTAGCTTTAAATTTTATCTGCTTATCTTGTTACAACGAAGAGCGTTGTCCATCCATTGTGCAGAGTTGGAATTTGCATCTACATTGTAGCGGCAATGGGGCGCTGATACTGAGGGGGCGGTAGTGGGTACCAGGGTGCGGAGACGACACACAACGTGACGCTTCTTTTTGCCCCTTTTTGTTGCTCATTAAAATTTCATGCGCGCCAAGAAAATAAAGAAAAATCGAATGAGCAGCGCGCAGGGAAGCAGCTCTGCACTGCAGTTTAATAAAAATAAGCCCGATACTGCTTGGTGCTGGGTAAGCATTTCTGTTTTGTATCTTTTGCGCTGTTAGCTGGCAATAATGAAATTCAAATGAATTGGCATCCTTTGGAGCCAGTGCAGCTAGATAATGTGTTGTTTGTTGTTTTTTGGTGCCGAACTGATGCCGGAACGTGCTGTATTCAGATTAGCTGAGTTCTTGGAAAATTTGCATTTTTGAAATTTTGAAAGAATTGCCATTTTATTCTGGAAAATTATTAAAAGCAGAAATGTCTTAAACTATTTAATGACTTTTCTGTTGTGCTTGTAATTCAAAAACAAATAAAATTAGCACAACAAGTCTATGAGGTGTCAAGGAGAATACTCTTAACATTGTACTTACAATTATCCACTGAATCTGAATGGCTTATATGAGTGGCACTTTTTAAGGCAAGAATGAGGATTAAAAGGCCTGTGGGTTCTTTGCAAATGGCGTTATTTAATTTAAAAAAATACTGCCGGGATTCGCAAAAACTTAAGACATAGTATTGAAACATTATTTAAAGAACAGTTACCCACAATAAGCTTTTAAAAGAAAAATGTACACCTCAGGCCAAAAGTTTGACTTCGACACTTTCATTTTAAAACCCAACTTTTGTAGACCTGAAATGCAAGTTTTTTGTATAAAAGACTTAACTTTGTGGTCATACGAAATTATTTGAAATTTAAACAACTTGTACAAAATGGAAATAGTCGCGGAAAGTACCATTAAAAATGGACCAAAAACCATAAAGAGTGCATGGAAGAATATTTCAAAAAAGTTTTATATATCGATGAATCCAAATTCGAGATATTTGACACGAAACGGGGGTTTTGGTTCCACATAGCGCTGAACGAAAGATGTTATCCCACTGTTTAGTTCATACCGTGAAGCATGGAGTAAGCTCTGTTATGGGGATGTTTCTTTTACAGTGGGATTAGAAATCTGAACCATGTCATTTGTAAAATGAGCAAGGAAGCGTATAGGACAATATTTGAAAAAACGCTTCTTGCTCTCTGGACTTAGATTAATGGACGAACAATTCCTATTTCAACAGGAAAACGACCCTAAACACACATCAGAACTTTACCATGATAACGTAAAATTGGAAGAAAATCAAGATATTTAAAAAAATCAAGACATGGCCGCCGCAATCACCAGACATTAACCCTATAGAGCTTTTGTGAGAGGACCTAGATAGAAGAGTCCGGGATCTATGCCCATCATTGTAATTTGCGTTGTTGAATACACTAAGGATTGCTGGAATAATATCCTACATACAGCAATTCAAAAACTTTAAGCTGGAATGCCAAGTATTGGCTGATCGAATGTAGAGAAAAATTTTTGAACGAAAAGTCAATTTAAGCCATTTTTCTTTATTTAAATAAATTTGTATGTGTTATTACGAAGCAAAACAAATGATGGCCTTAGAACAGATTCTTGTGGAACATTGGTCGAAAATAATCAACGAGAACCATAATCCCCAAAGCGGAAGTTCCAAATCAGATTTTCAACTTTTTGATTAGAAAACCAGATAAGATAAGAAAAGTACGTTATTAAGAAAAGATCAGAGGCTTCTGAGTGTTCACATACAAAAATAGTTTCAGGCAGTATTTTAAGATTTGAGGACGATTTTTTAACTCTTCTTTGATAAAATAGAAGGAAGCATTGTTTTATTTGGACTGCTGATGAATAAACTCGCAAAAAGATTGTAAAATTTGTAGATCATTTTGTGAATTAAAATTTTGTGTAAATAACAATCCCACTGTCTAAGAAAATGGACAATCAAAAGATATGTACGCTTGCACACATTAGCAGCGAAAAAACTTAAAGGCCACTTTTTCCTTCAAATCAAATCAAATGTGATACAGTGTGATCGTAGAAACGGTTTTTCATTCAACTATTTTTTTTTTTAAATAGAAAAAAAAAACAATTCAAGAATGCAAATCTAAACTCAAAAATAACCAACATAAAAACAAAATTAAAAAAAAATGCACCTGTTTTTTTAAAATATAGATTTTTCTAAAAAAATTAATTATTAAAAATACAAAAAAAGAAGTTTTACGAAAATATTTGTATATAAAATTGTTTTTGATAGCTACATCTGCCCGAATATAAAATTTGATCGTAATAGGCTTACAGGTTCTCGAGAAAGTCGAAGAAAAAAAGCATCCTATGAGGGTACCGTTTTTAGCCCACCAACTTTAAATTTTGTTCACTTAAATATAAAGCACGCTTACAAAAGTACTCTGATTTTTGCTCAACAAAATTCTTCGAGTCGTTTTTGAGAAAAATAAGCTTTTACTTAATGGCTATATGACATGTACCTACCGTTAATATTTGAGTTAAAAATAAATTAAAAAAAAGTCGTCTGTAGAATGTCAAAATAACGCTTTGTACTAAATTTGAAGGTGATTGGTCTAACCGCTTAGGCTGTAGCCCAAAATACATGCGAACAGACAGGCAGACGGACAGACAGACAGAATTTTAGCAGTAACTCAAAGTCTATCATCGTTAAGTCATGTTTAATTATCATCTCAATTTTTATAATTATAAGAAGGCTTGCATAATAAACAACAAAGGCTCCTGATAGCTGGCTTGAGGAAGACCAAAAAAAATGTATCTTAATAAGAAGTAACACCTGAATTGTTGAAAATTCTGATTCTTTGAAATTAACCTGCATAGGTACAGCTTAGTATACCTCACTTGGTCAACGATCAATTCCGCAAACAAAGGATTCAAGAGAACAAAAATGGTGTGCAAGAGGTTTAATGTGTGAAGGCTATTTCTTAAATTGTACAATGCAAGAGATGAAATATTTTTTTTAAATCTGGGTAATAAGCCATTATTTTACTCTTACCCCAAGTAAAGAAAAAAAAGTCTATCGCTGGAACGTGATTGTGTGTTTCTTTCAAAATTAATGTGATGAGAAAAGAAATTTAAAGGGAGCCTAACTTCGCAGTAGTAGAATTAATTGGCCTTATGGTAAAGAAAAGTAGTTTAAGTTATTTAGATTTTTTTTTTTCAAAAACTAGAAGACATGCGGTTTTTTTGTGTTCGATTAAGAACTGATAGTTACATGGAACACATATAAGCTAATTTATAATTTCATTTCACAATTTCAAAATGTGGACTTTAAATGCGAATTTCTCAAAAACTAATTTAATTTAACATCTGGCTTTCAAATGAAGTATAGCACTTTATTTTTATTCTAAGTGTTGCCGTTGTTTTTTAATATTTTTTTTCAATTTAAACCCCCCTTCCAATGTTAAAAAAATGCTTGTTTTTGACCACTCTACAAAAACCCGTTATCAAATCTTGGCGGCCAAGTTATCTTTTTCCCCCTAAAAATTTATAATATCTTCGAAAAAAATTATATGAAAAATGAAAAATCTGCTCCAGGCGTTTCATAGATCTGTTCATTACATTTAAAATGACACATATTGTTTATCTAGTTTAAACCTCAATTTCAAGCTCTACACGCATTCGCAGACTGGTTTTAAGCAATTTAAGAAACGAGTCATCAAAATATTGAAATAAAATCAAAAATTAAAAAAGCCAAAATAGCGTTCTTGGATACACAATTTAAATTTTTGTAATGCATTAACTACGCACTTCATTCTACACGCATTCATTTGTGCAATTTATTCTCGCTTTTTTAAGGAAAAAAAGGTGGAGGCCTCTTCTTCTAGACTTGGCGGATGACAGTTTGATATCAGACAATTTCTCGTGCTCCAACGTTCTAGTTAAATGCAAAATTCCATAAAGAACCATATGAGGATATAAAAGACACAAATAGAGTAGGTCATGGAAATTTAAAGTGGTCTGGTGACAATGCTTCCTCGATAGTGACGTAGTCTACAGCGTTGATAATTTTACACATATTATCCTCCATGGCATGAATCCTAAAACCAACCCTACTGAGGAAAACCAGAAATTTCCAAAAAGACCTGCGATGCTCACATTCAAAGAAACAAGTTTTTGCATGAACAAAAATTTGAGCGAAAGATTGTAAAATTGTCGGTAATTCGGAAGGATTGTGACCATGCCTCTACAGACACCATACAGCATGACTGGGATGAATAAGGTCTTATAAAGGGACACTTTAGTTGCCGGAGAGGGGGCTTTGCTACACAATCGCCTTCTTAGCCTGATGAAGGAGCGATTGGGAAAAGTAATTATTTGTATGATCTAAGCGCTGGTGTTGTTCTCTGATTTGGTTTAGCGGATACAGGCTATAATAACTGCAGAAACTGTATGCTCGCAAAATACAATTAGGGTGTCCCTGATATATACTTAACTATCACCTTAACGCTATACTGTTCTTGCGTCTAGAATTTGCCGAATCCACATCCCTATAGAAACACTTGGCGGTTTCCATCACAGTCAAAACGTTTTCACAAAATTCTTTTCAAAACTAAATTTTGAGGAAAAAGTCACAAACAGTTTGTTTATTGCCGCTAAGAAATTTCTGGAGAAAAGATCGAAAAGGTCGTTTGTTCTCGAAAAATCCTGGGAGGTATATACCACCAGTCTGTGTATTATTCTCAATCCCATCCCATCAATCCATTAGTTTTGATCATCAATTGAGGGAGGTCTAAGTTCCTCATCATTTCGAACACAGGCTTCAGAAATCATATATCGTATTTCCTTACTCATATTTAAAAAAAAATAAAAAGTTCTTAACCTTAATTTGTTACTTAATCTCTTTGTTTTTAATTCCAGATTCATTCACCGCGACACTCGGCCGGCGCCATTAATCCATTGTCGACTACTCAATAACAAACATATTTTGGGATCATCCCAGACGTCAGACCACCGATCGGAAGCCCGCTTGCGCATCGACCCCAAAGTGTTGGTCTTCGTCGAAACCACCTACTCCCAACTGGGTCGTGACATTGCAGAGCTATTAGTCTACAACCGGATTAAGTAAGTTTTGCCTTCAAACCTAAATTGCTTTTACCAGGAATCTCTACATATATCTGACACAAATCCTCAAGAACAGCTTCTATCCCTTTACATTTAATTATCAAACCAACGCATCGCTTCGTCCGAAAGTTCAATTGAATAATTTGTAATTACAGAATTCTAGAGATAAGCAAATCCCTTTTCGCACAACCACAAAATAATTAAATCTTGAACTCGGTAAAGGCAAAGCTTTCCTCCTCGCAGGATAAAGGACGAAGGGAGGGATTTGACTTATTTAAAAACAAATTTCCTTAAGTGTTGTACGAAGTTGCCTGCATCTTCTTGGTTAGGCCTAAATTTCACATTTCCCATGTTGACAGACAGAGACCCCACCCTAGATGTCGTCCAATTTTCACACAAACAACCCAAGGAAGAAGTTGAGAGATCATAATCCCAACACATCACATCATGGGGAATAGCTACACATCCTTGTATAGGTATATCGAAGACTTAAGAGAGTATCAGATGGCTATACACACTCTGAGCACATGTGGACACGTGTGTTTCTGTGCTTTTTGAATGGCAGGCACTGGGATCATTAAAATAATTGCTTCTGGCATTGATGCGGACTTACAATCAGCCCAAGTATTCAAGATTCCTGGAGATGTGACATTAAATAGGGATTTAGGTGCTTGGTGAAAACATCCGTACACGCATCATGTGCATGTAGGTATATCGTATGTTGTACAAATCCTTTGTCCCATAATCTCACCAGAAGAGGAAGCTTCATGATGGTGTTGGATAAAGAGCCTTGATGGTCAGTGAGTGTCTATGCAGATCAGGATAAATGTTCGTATGTGTATGAACAAGCCATCATGATGGTTTGAGAAGGATTTGGATTAAAATATACAAGGAATATGTAATTATAAATAAATCCTCAGTTCCTCCCCGCCCTCCCCGGGGCAGTTTGCGTTGTTATCAACGATGTTTCTCTGTTCGGCGATGTTGCTATGCTCATATCCTCCTCGTGCAAAGGCATGTGGATGGTTCTTAATCAAATTATAATTATTGTTATTATTAAATGTGTCACAGAAGTGTTCGCAGGACATAAATGTTTTGTGGGCTTTGTGAGATGTGATGATTTGGAGGGAGGACATTGCAACTGGAGTTTTGTGATGTACCCATGTAAGATAATAATCGTCTAAAATGGTGTTTCTGTTTTTAATCAAAACGTGTTGTGGTTTCATAAAATTGCCTTGGATATTACTGTGTTTGTTAAAATTGCAATTTTTTGGAATGTTGATATAATTTGTGATTTTTTTTTTAATAGAGGAGATGCGGCTTAAGCCAGTCTTCAGTCTTGACAGAGAAGGTAGCTTGAATTTGTCTTTTCTCACTGTGTCAATCGCTATCAAATAGCTATCAGTTACCATGGTGTTAAAACTCGCATGTCTTTCTCTAATATTTACTAGCAGAATCGATCAATATTTTACTTTTTCAAGTATTGAGCCATATATAGGGTGTCTCGCGTCAAATTTTTATTTTAAAATTGAAAACGACCTATTTGGCGAATTTTTTTAAGAATGAAGACATTTTGAACTGAACAGAAGTATCATTCTCCTCAACATTGCCTCGTTTTAGTTATACTGATTTCATGACGAATGTTTTCTTCCTATTCCGCAACATTATTTGAATATAACATCGTTTAAATGTCCGCCGCGGCTTTTCTTAGTGGCACGCATCCGAAGTGTCCAATAGTCTACTCTAGCGCATAAATCTGGATGAATTTGACCGATGGCATTGGTTATGTTGGCTATGAGAACTGCTGTCATTTGTGGCCTATTCGCACAGACCTTCGACTCAAAAAAACCCCACAAGAAAGAGTCTAATGATTGAAATCCCACGATCTCAGTGGCCAGTTCACATCACTTTCAAGTGAGATGACCATGCTCTCAACTCGCTCGTGCAAAATGTCCAAAGTGGTATGAGCTGTATGGCACGTGGCGCCATCCTGTTAAAACCAGATGTCGTTGGTGGCCATATCATCCAATTCAGCCCAAAACAAGTTGGTAATCATCGACATATAGCGCTCACCGTTGACGGTGATAAACTGGCCAACATCGTTCCTAAAGAAATATGGAACGATGACGCCGCCAGCCCAAAATTAGCAGCCAACAGTGACTATATCGAGGTGTATTGGACGCACTTCGATCTCATGTTGATTGATATCATCCCAAATTCGACAATTTTGTTTGATCGCCAAAAATGAGCCTCATCGCTAAAGATGATTTTTCGATGAAAATTAGGCTCAGTTGCCAATTGCTCCAAAGCCCATTCTCCGAACACAAGTCGTTGTCTATGGTCGTTTACTTTTAGCTCCTGGGTCAGTTGAAATTTGTACGGATGCAAGCCCAAGTCAGACGAAAGTTCGCTAAGCTGTGGTCTGAGAAAGGCCGAGTTCTTGTGAACGACGCGATTGCCTCAGATTCTCCCACACATTCTCACAGACGGCAGCGATGTTGTTGGCTAATTCTTTAGCCAACAAGTATGTTGGTGACATTTTAATAGTCTGGATTTTAAACTGTCAACCTTTTTTGTTGTCGATCAAACTTCAGTCAGCATTTAAACAGTTGATTACATTTTTATTTGTAGTCGACATTTTTTTGTCGGTCATTTGTACGCTTTCCTTGGTATAAAGCCCCTCCTGTACTTGAGAATGTATATTTTTCCATGGGACATATTTTTTTCCGCACTCGTACAGTAGCAAAAGTTCTCAAAGATCTCGATATACACAAATCCACTGGCCCGGATGGTATACCCCCGATTCTTCTGAAGAGGTGTTCTTCCACACTGGCAAAGCCACTGCGTAAGCTTTTCCATCGCTCCTACTCTTCTGGAATCTTTCCTAGAACATAAAAAACAGCATTTGTCCAGCCTCCCCCTCCTCCTTCTTACCCATAGCACTAACATCCCTTCTTCCTAAGGTCATGGAAACGTTGATTAACCGTCAACTTAAGAAATATCTCGAAGATCGTAAGCTTCTCCATGACCGTCAGTATGGCTTCCGCAGCAACCGTTCCACTGGTGATCTGATGGCATATCTCACCGAACAGTGGAACAAATCTTTACATCGCTCTGGTGAAAGTAAGATTATTGCTCTTGATATCTCCAAGGCATTTGATAGAGTTTGGCATGAAGCTCTCTTATCGAAAATGCGTGCTTTTGGGATCGATGATACTCTTGTTCGTTGGATTAGAAGCTATCTTCTGGACCGTTCAATACAAGTTGTATTGGAAGGAGTTAAGTTTAGTTCCTACAAAATAAATGCTGGTGTGCCCAGGGCTCTATTCAGTCTCCGACTCTTTTCCTCATTTTTATAAATGATCTTCTGTCTGTTACTTCTAATCCACTTTACTGTTTTGCTGACGACCTTTCCTCAGCTTTTCATATTCGTTCGATAATTCACGTCCTTCGCCTTCGGACGTACAATTGCAACGGTACCGTATGTCAATCTCATTAAACTCCGTTTTTTCAGCATTGTTAAATGGGGTAATATGAATCGTGTGGAGTTTAATGCTACGAAAACTCAATGCTGTTTTCTGTCGTTAAAGCTAAGCATACCCCCAATTCCATTGTCCATGAATGGCACTTACATCGAAGAAACCGAAAAGCTCTCAGTACTCGGTATGTGTGTCAACGACGACCTCCGTTGGAACGACCATATATTTGAAATCGCTAAGAATCTAAGTGCTTAGGTTTTCTGTATCGGTGTAAGAAGTACTTTTCCCTATCTGATATAACTACAATTTATAAAGCGTTTATACGCCCTAAACTCGAGTATAACTTCCACCTCTGGGCAGGTGCTTCACAAACAACGCTTCACCTGCTTGATAGAATACAAAATCGAGCGTTAAGATTGATAGGAAATAGAACTGCCGCTGAAACAATTGCCCCACTCGAACAACGACGCAATGTTATCCTTTCTTTTATAAAAAATGATCATTCGAAGTACCCAGTTGCATTCCTTCCCTTAAAAGTTTCTCCCATAATACTCGTCTCGCAAGGAATGCTCATCAGTTCACCCTTGAGCCCAATTTCGAACGTACCGTGAAATATAGGGATTCTTTTTTTAGCCGAACAACACGAATTTGGAATGGTTTACCCGGCCAGATTTTCCCTTGCCATTTTGATCTGCAAACATTTAAAACCAATGTTAATCGACACCTCCTATCTTTCCCCTCCCTACCATCCTAATGCCCGCGCAGTGTGTTCTGCATTAAAAGGGAAACAAATAGTCCCTTGTGCGCGCCTTAATGTTATAGTGTTTGCCTAACTCTCTTTTAAAGGCTTTATAGCAGCTATTTTTTCAACTGTCAGTTTGAGTTATGTGGCTTTCTAAAGTTTGCATAACAATATTGCTCATTACAACCTTTGATTGTGGTGTAGCCTCTATGTTGTGTGTGCAATGATGTAAGATGATGTTAGTTATATAAAAAATAAATAAAAGTCAAAATTAAATTAAAAGATGTCTAAAAAAATAAACACTGTTCCTATAACACTCTTTGTGACAAGTCGATGGGAACAACTTGTGTAAGGCTTGCTGTAACCCTTATACAAACAAAATTAATATTTATTTTTCTCAACCGCTAATTGGTGCATTATTTCTGAGTCTGCTTTCTTGTGCTAAAAAAACCTTAAAAATATTCTATTCTTTTATCCTACGAAGTACATAAAAGCCTTGGATAAGGCCTTTTAATATCATCCAAAATCTACTAGCATTAAGCTATCATAAAATGTCTTGCTGAAGCAAAATTACATAATTATTATTTGCTGCGATAACAAAAACCTTATAGCAGCTTAATAGCTTGCTTAATGTTCGCAAAATTACTTGTATAAGACCTTTTATTGTTTTTATATAGTAGTCTGAAAATAGCTTGTTTCGAATCTTATATAGCCCTTTGTAGCTGCAATATCACACTGTATAATATCACTGAAGTAAATTTTGTAAATATGATATGCAATTCGAATTATCATAGGTTACTAACAAAGACAAACAATCCTGGAACAAACAAATGCATATTGCAATGCAAATCTCCATTAACTTAGCTCAGACATAGAAGAATTCAAAACCAAGAAAACTGCTGAAGAAAAAGAATTACTTTCAATAACAATTTAAGTATTTCCACATTTCGTAAATTTAAGACGCCGCCGTCAACTTTAAACAAACGAAATACGTTAAGAACCTTCGAGTTATCACCTAAACATTCAACTGAAAAATTCACTAAAATACGTCCAGGTGCTCTGGAGTAATATTTTTTTATGATGGCCGAAATCGGATATCACAACTAGATTAAAAAATTGTAACCGTTATAATACTTCACGATTAAGAATCAATAGATAATCAAAAAAACCACCAGAACTACATTATCTCTTTTCCTGAATCTGTTTTCAATTTCTGTGGAAAACCTTTAGCTGGTATAAAACTGCTTCTGCAATTTAAAAATTATTATCTGTGAAGCAGGCTCAAAAATATTGTATGGTTGGTTTTCAGCAATCATGTTTGAGTCTCTTATAATTCTGCAGACCCGTAACTTAATAAATATTTTAATATTACGATTTCGAATAATAATTCTTTAGCAATTCAACTTCAATTTAAATCGACCACTAGCATTTATAAATGGAATTCAAAAATTACATTAATTCAATTAAACTTCACCAATATTTCAGCACTACTTCACCAATAATACTTCACCAAAACTTCTGATGGCATTTTAACATTTATTTTCACATGACCCGATCAGAAGTAAAATAAATCCCCGCCATCCACAGGAGGTTAATTGCTTACAAATTAAATTAATAACATACATTCCTACTTATTAATAGGCCTAATGTTAAAAAATGGCCAAGAAAATTTCCATTAGTGTTACATAAAAAAAAACCCAGGCATTAAAATCGATATTTAATTAACTTCCATTGAATTTTATTTCGGTTCATCTTTGTAAATCCATTAACGTTGTGCCTGCGCTGCTTGCCTCTTAACATAATTTAATTAAAGAAGAATTGATTTCCAAAGCTCCTAGCTCCAACAACGGGCCATTTCTCACTGACAAAGACAATTACCCGCCCTAGGAGCTGTGCTGGGACTGGGAGGCTTAAAGTACCTTTCGATGGTCTCTCCTAACCCAAATTCGCACTCGCACCCTTTCTCTCAACCACATACTCTACCTCTCTCTCCATCTCACTCTAATTCCTGTGCTTAACAACATCTAATAGAGGGATTACCTGCGAGTGTCAGAAGCAATTACAGTGTGTACATTACATTCCCTCTATGTAAAGTCAATTATTGAATTAATCTGCAGGCGAAACAGTGCCCAAATTGGTTCTAATATCGGAATCGGAATAATTGATTGCCGAGGAGAATATTAGATGATACGTGTTTTAAGATGAAGAATGCTCAAGCTGTGGACATTGTCGGACGTATTAATGGAGTGCTATTGAGTGTCAAAGGGTGATTTTCGTATTGGGAAATGTTGTCAGATGGATTTACTTATAAATATATCAAAACTGACACAAATGTCAAAGCAGTGATATCAAAAAGGACGTTGACATTTAGAAAGTTTGAATTAACCATCTGTGTGACAGAAAAGACAATAGTTTTTCAAAAATATTTTTGGCTCTTATATTACGTCATTTTGTTTAACTAAATAAAAAATATTACGTCATTTGAAAATGAATGTTCAAACATTAAAAAAAAAATTTTTTTGTGGATTTTTTTATGGCGAACATAGGTATGCTGTCGAAAATTGACCAAATTTTGTGGAATTTATTCTCCGTAAATTCAAATTCCTATGAAAAAAATTCAGACTAACAACGTTATTAAGTCTGAATTTGTTTTCATAGGAATTTCTATCGCAACGCCAAAAGCAGTAATAGTTTTATGGACTCGGCTTTTCGAAACGTAGATTTACAGATTACAGCCGCTTTGTAAACAAACGTTGTCATTTTAGAGGAAAGCAAGAAATGGTTGAAAACAGAAAGGAAATTAGTGGAAAATAAGGTGCAGGGTGTCCCCTTAAACTAACTTGAATTATCGCAAAAGTATTCTCCGATTGTTATTTTTCTGCTCTGAGTTAGGCTTATACATACACATAAAAGTTTTATGATTCTTCTTGCGCATCAACGTCTTGACACCTTCTAAATAATAGTCTGTTGTGCTCATGCCCATTTTTCTTATGTAAGTTTCTATTAACTTGTGTACTGTTAGGATTTCAGTCAAGAGATAGAGTGGAGGTCGGATTAGCTTGAAAATCATTCTATGTTCTTCTTTGAATGATTCGGCAAAGATTTTTTGAGATCTGAATAGTGTAAATTGTTGACCATCTTTAGTTTGCGGCTTTTAGGAAATGTTGAATGGTGAATTTAAGCTGTACCACGCGAATGTGGAATGCTTTGCCAGACTCTGTTTTTCCCTCCCACTTTGACTTGCAGAACTTCAAAAGCAAAAATGTATGTGGGATGGGTATCTCCTTTCCCATCATTCCCCATTTTTCTCACGCCATCGCTGTGTAACCAACATTATAAGGGTAGCTAAAACCCTTTTTGCGCGGGCGCATTATAAAAAAAAAAAAAACTAGTTTCGAGTTAGAGCCACTTGGCTTTCTATAAAAGTTTCAATCTTCTTTTTTACCACATTACATGAGGTGAGGTTCTTTGCAGCCTCACCAACTTCCTCAAGCCTCAAAAACTCCTGCCTGAAAAACACTACTTAAGTCCTTCTTCTGCTTTTCTCTTGAAACCGTTCCTTTAGACCTTTTGACTAAAATTGCTACGTTACGGTATGTCAAGCTCATTAAACTCCGATTTACACTGCATTGTGAAATGTGTAGAGTTTAATGCTTCGAAAACTCATTTCTGTCTCCTGTCGTAGCTTCGCTACACCTGCTCGATATAATACAAAATCGAGTGTTAAAATTAATAGGAAATAGAATTGCCTTTGAAACAATTGCCCCTCTCGTTCACCGACGCAATGTTTCATGTCTTTCCTTATTTTATCGTTTCTTTTATAAAAAATGTTCACTCGAAATAGCCCTCTGCATTACTCCCCTTAAAAGTTTCTCCCGTAATACTCGTCTCGCAAGGAATGCTCATCATTTCACCCTTGAGCGGACGTACCGTGAAATATAGAGATTCTTTTTTAGTCGAACAATACGAATTTTGAATAGTTTACCCGGCGAGATTTTCCCTTGCCATTTCGATTTGCAAGCATTCAAGACCAATGCGAATCGACACCTCCGGTCCTTCCCCGTAGTGTGCTCTACATAAAATGGAAAAATTATATATATATATGTACAAAAAAAAAACCCAATACGAGTTTCCAGCTTATTGTCTCTCATTTCCAGGGGAAACGCTAATTTGACTGGGCTATAAAAAGTATTCATAAGATGAAAAAAATTCTGTGGAAACTTACTAAATCTACTTGTTGATTGTTTTCTTTTGATAGATACTCGTGAAAAACTGCTAAGTCTAATACGCCCTAGTATACAGCCTTGCAACATAAGATAATGTTTAAATGAAGCTCTTCAGGTTATGTCGATTATCTTAAAGCTCTATTCAGTAAATCTTTGTTGATCTATCATAAAGCGAAGGTCGAAATAAAGTCGAAGGAAATTCGCTCATGCTGCATGTAGTTTTTGATCAATAAATACCAGTTCAGAAAGTTTTAATGTCCAAAATCCAAACGCATTGAAATATAAATGCCATCAAAAATCACCTATCATTATCTATAACTTTCTTCCTTTAAGTTCAACAAGTTCCCTAGCATCCCTCAATTGACATTTCGACGAACAACAATCGAAGACATCATAGTTGACTCAAATTCGCTCCAAATTCTTTCGTTGCTCACTATTTCTCCGAGTCAAACTCTCACAGCAAAACAATTGATTCGTTCGGCATTGTTTTCAAAGTAATACCACATCTGGAATATTATTTATAAGCATGTCGGCTATACCAATGCCAATCCCTGTTAACCCAAACCATAAACCATGCCGCACTCTGCGGAACAACTCATAAATTTTATTGACTCCTCCCTTGCTCGCTTTGCTTGTTAAGTAGTACAAAGCATAAAGAAACAAAAAAATACCAATCTTTTGCCTTTAACTTAACCCTTAACGCAGAAGAAGGATTCCGCCGAACTCATTTGCTGATTTTCAATTTCTCCCCGCTTCGTTATATTTGCCTCCTTATATTCCTTAATAAATACCAAGATGCAAAGAATTTCCTTTCTTTTTCCTGGATGAAGAAAACAAAAGCAAAGCATCAACGAGTAGAAAATCAGAAAACAAAAAAGAAAGTAGAAAATACCAAAAGAAATAACTGCTATTGTGAAAGGATTTTCATCCACGAACCATAAGCAGCAAACCACTTTCTCTGGTGCTCTCATGATAAGGATGCACCTTGTTCTACCTCGTCTCCAATATTAAAGTTATTCTGTGCTATAGTGATGCCCACATTCTTCTATCGAGTGAAGCAATAACAAAGGATGATATATATCATCTTCTTTCAAAAAGGACTCTTGCCATATAAAAACAGGAGCAGCAGTAGCATCAGAAGCAAGGAAACCACACACGATGAATAATTTTTTGCTCCTTCCTCGACTTCGTCAGAGAAGAGATAATTTGCCTTCGGCAACGAAATTCCTGAGCGCTCGCTCAACTCGAACTGCTCCAGGATGCACGCGCCAATGTCGTCGTCGTTGGATGTAAGAACTTCAACTCGATCTCCCTGACCCCGATAAAATCTTTCTTATTTACAACTTCTAAGGATAGGTATATACTTCACAAAAAAAGGGAATTTTTTTTACAAAACCTTGTTGGTTGGTGAAATGCGCCATCATCAGCGCCCTAATATAAAACAACAAACGGCACCCCCAGTACGCCACCTGGCGGCAGGAACCTATTCAGTTATTCAGTGCTGGAATGGTGGTCCACAATTGAATAAAAAACTTTAAATCATCGGCGTGTTGCTGTATTTTTTTTTTATTTGGAATTCGGGGGATGGGTTAGGGGAGTAGTCGAAGCATCAAGTTAGAGCTGCCTCCTTGAACTTTTAATTTGAATTTCTCCTTGCACAATGAAAAACTCTATAAATCACTTGAATAGACGTTAAATACAATAAGCACAAAGTGAATGAATTCACACAGACGTAGTAAGAGTGGGTGGTGCGGGGGTGGGTTTAAACTTCCAAAGTTAATATTTTTTGTTTACCTGTGTGTTACCTACTTATGTGTTGCTGAAATTTACCCTTTTTATGCAACAAGAAGGAGCAAAGGTTGTTTGCAAAAACAGGTACAAAATAAACGAAATATCTTTGGAATAGTTCTATAGCCGGAGAGGGTGGTTTGGCAAGGACATGGTTGCTTTTAAGGAGACCATGTTTCCAGCAAAAAAAAAACGAAAAAAAACATTCAACATTCGCCTCCAGGAGAAGCTTATACAATACCCACATGCAAAGGCATAGAGTATAAAGAAAGAAGGTAAGCCAAGTCAAGGCATTCCTTGCCAGGTACACAATCCTTTGCTAACAAGGAGCAAAGTTGATTATGTGCTTATCAAAACATTTAAATGCTCTTGGTAATCTTTTTCATGCCAATAAGCAAAAATAGTTTCCTCGCCTCCTGTGCCTAGGATTTAAGATATTCCTCTTGACTTTGAAGGTTCTCGTGACTGAGGCTCTGTGGGCCAGTTTTGTTGTTAATTTGTTTGCTGAATGCATAAAAAGGAGAAACATTAAGGATCAAATTAAATGTAATTAAGTTCGTGTCAATTCAGTGATCCCCACAGGGGGTATGAATTGCGGCTGTCTTCAAGTGACAAGTTTTGTTGGAGTAAGATGAGGTTTAAACTTGTAACTGTTTTATTTTAATGAAAACACCTGTACAATAATATTTTAAAAACAGGTGTTTGTTTATGTGTGTGGAAGGGAATGGAAATGAGAAGAGAAACGGTTGATTGTTCGTATAATGAGCATAAGTTAAGTGTTATCGTGAAGGAGTTAAGGTAATTTAGTGGAGTGTTCTTTGGGCTGTCTGTGGGGAGAGAAGATTTAAAGAGCACTTAAAATTAACTAGAAATTTTCGTGCCTCGAGACGTTTGATGTGGATTAAAATTTGTATGGCAATTTTAGGGGCAGGCAACTAAAATGTTTTCCTAGCTGAAGATTTAAGTCATAGTTCTTATAAAAAGAGCACGGCTCGATACTTCAAGGGGTTTACATTAGCTTGATTTTTACTTGCGTTTATAGGGACTATAAGGCAAGTTACGCATTCGTAAAAAAAAATAATTCTAACAACCAGACATGACATAACGATGATACAGAAACATATTTGAGTTACTGGCAAAATTCTGTCTGTCTGTCTGTCTGTCTGTACGGATGTATATTGAACTACAGCCTAAACGGTTTGGCTAATCTTCAAGTCTTCAAATTTAGAACATAAGGTTATTTTGACATTCTACAGAGGACTTTTTTAAATTTTTTTTTAGCTTCAATATTAACGGTACCTACTACCTGTCATATAACCGTTAAATAAAAGCTTTTTTGACTCAAAAACGGCTCCAACAATTTTTATAAAAAAAAATCTGTGTAGTATTGTATGTGTAGGTTGTGTTTTGGTGAAAAAAAAAATTAAAGATGGTGGACTAAAAACGGTAGATACCTCTTTTTTTCTTCGACTTTCTCGAAAACTGGTTATCCGATTTCAATTAAATTTGATATTTAGGAAGATGTTGGTAGCCTAATTAATTTTATTTTTTAAATATTTTGGAAAACTTTTTTTTTTGTATTTTTAATAATTTTCTGAATCTTTTTTTCAAAAATCTTAAACTATTTTGCATAAATATTTCAAACAATCAAAAGTTAGAAAAATCGAATAAAATCTTTGAAGTTCCCTTAATATTTTTCAAATTTTATTCGAAGCTGTGACCGCACATTGCAAACTCCACCTTGAATAAAAAGAAAAAGTTGACAAATTTGTTAAAGTCGTTCAAGAAGCCAACTCACAGGTCCAAAACGCGAAATTATGCGATCATCAAATTTACTTCAACAAATCAATTTTGACACTTGTCACACAGCCACAGCTCCCCCACATCTAGGCAATTCAATTCAGGAACGAAAAAAAGTTATTGCTAATGGCTCTATTACGGTCTCCATTGACTGTAACCGTCGAGCGGACATCTATTTTAAAGAAGTTATGACCAATGATTCCAATAGCCCATAAAGCAAACCAAACTGTCAGTTTTTTTTCTGTATGTAACGGCGACTCAACAATGGCTTAGAAATTATCTACACTCCAAATGCGTTATTCACGTAGTCATTCAACCAAAAACGAACTTCCGAAACAAATATTTATATCATATCCTGGAAGTTCCGAGTAAAACAAGGTACGGAATGTTCAGGATTTAAAGAAGGAAATGCTAGTTTACCACAAGGAAGTGTTCTTGGCCCAGTGTTATTTGTACTTTAATTGAGAAAAAGACGTCATGATAGCCACATTTACTCATGATATGGCCGTACTTGCATATCATCTAGCTGAATCGAAAGACTTCTGTATGGAAACTGTTGAAAAATATATACAACATTTTTTTGTCAAGTTTTAAACACGTCTACAAGGCCATTGTAATAGAAGCATTCAACAGACCCTTGAAGAGACAATCACTGTACACCGAATCCGGAGAACGGATCCGTTTCACTTCGCGTAATAAGAAATGTATCAATGTGATAATTACGGTATCTTCAAGTCTCCTCGAAAGAAAGCTCCCTGTCAAAAAATGTTAATGTACAAAACACAAACTACTTGATTAGAGGTTAGTCCATTGGATTGGAGTCCATTTAGCATGACCGACCAGTACCCTAGTTCAACAAACCACTCTAGTAACAATTTTCGTATCTATTAACTGTCCATGCTCTAGCATGCATACTTCCCTTTGCTGAGGAAAGAGACCTATTAGCAGCTCTAGTATCAAGGTTAATTACAGCGATTATACTAAAATTCTTTCAAAAATGAATTATCCCCCAGAATCCAAAGACACGATATGATACCGCAATCTAAGCCACCACTGTACCGGGTAAACTCACGTATTTAGCTGGGCTTTCCAGGCAACCCGTGGTACATTATTTTAAGACAGGATCGTCTTCGCTCCTTTTATAAAGACAGAAATAAACATGTGGATCAAACCCAACTGACTCAATAGACCACCAACCATTTTAAAGAACAACAGTTCCAGAATTTCCGTGGTACTAGAAAAAAAATTGTTTTAATGAAACTGCCCGCTTGATGCTTTGCAGCCTCTTACTGAAGGCGCACCGAAACCATTAGATTAGCCTATTCTTGCCTCGAACCCATATGGGGGGACATCACCAAGATCCTACCACTATTTCCTACTATTTGCAACTATCAACATACTTGCTATCATTTGATTCGCTGGTACCAGTTTGACCAGCTTCAGTTATCCAAATTTTACTTCCAACTTAATTGTCATCATCAAGTATAATACTCTTGTCAGACGGTTTAATTAATCGTCATCACTCGGAGGTAGTTGAGTGGATCTCCGAAATCCGAACGCCTTGTTCACTTCTTCCTTCAAAAGTCACAAGACTACACACCTCAACAAGAAGTCATAGACTACGCCAAAGACACCTCTCTCTTTTAGCCAAAGATCTTACTAAACATGAAGGCCGAACATGGTGCCCTCCTCACCACGAAACACGATAACCGTTCAGAGTCTTGGTTACCAGCCAACCACTTTGTTGTAGAGAGTTTTTCCCCCAGTCGTGAGGACAAATAAAAGTGCGTTTATTAGTGAGTAAGTGAGGTTACTACTAATAGGTGTCTATGAAGAGTTTTTATCTACCGCCGGGAAAAAATCCTTCGCGGTCCTGACGCTTACAGCAGTTAAACTTATGTTTCTACTTTAATTCTACTACTATTTTTGCATCAACTTCTAATTCTGAAGTTACTTCTACATCTACTTCTACTTCTACTGCTGCTTCAACGTCTTCTTCTACCTTTACTTCTACTTCTTCTTTTTCTTCTACTTCTATTCGCTTCTACTTCGTCTGCTTCGTTTTCGTATTCTACTTTTATCTCCGCTTCTACTACTGATTCTATTTCTATTTTTACTTCTACTGCTACCTCTACTTCTACTTCTATGTAATCGTTCTTCTACTTCTAATTCTAGTTTTACTTGCTTTTTATCTTCTGTAGCTTTCTATTTCAATTCTCAAGCTAAATTGTTCGCTGCCTCTCTCTCTTTCATTGCTGTCAAGTTTCAAGTGTCATTTAGTAAAAAAGCGTGACCACCAAATCAAACTTTAGCTAATTGATTATCGTTGACGCAGAGCAAACTGACTATTTAATTCAATTAATTGGTTTTCCACACGACTTTAATGACAATGTGCATTGTCAACTTCAATTTAATTGTATTGCTCCAATCCGCACTTGTGTGTTTTTATTATCATATTTTTTTATTTCAGTTAAAATACGTGTCATTCGAATTAATTATCTATTTTAATTACTCTTCTTTATTGAAGCATAAAAAACTATAAAATATCCCCACTGCAATCGCTCCTAAATCAATCAGTAATCCTTTTTCCCAAGCACATCCTTTTAATTACTTCAATGACCTCTTTGTTCTCACCATAAAACAATACAGAATACACACACACATATACACACTATTTCGCGTGAAATTCCAATAAAATCAACCCCAGCGACCGCGGTAAAACTAGAAAATCCTTTTTAGCCACGGTTATGGCCACCACCATTTAAAATTATACAAAACGTAATTAATAATACTAATGAAGCGTTTAAATGTCAATAATTTGCATAGGTTTAAACAAAAAGAGGGATGCTGGTAACCTGGCCAACTGTGACAGCTCTTTTTTGATTGGTGGGAGGTAAAATGAGTCTGTTAACACAAAGTCACCTCTATATAGCGCCGCGAATAGATTATCTCCTCGGAACGACCGCAAATTGTCAAAACCGACTCTTTGGTTGAACTAGTGTGCACATTTGGGTCCGTCGTCGTTGTCCCGTTTGTCCCGTTTGAATGTTTTCCGCCGGCACTCACACCAAAAAACGGATCGAAACTCATCGCACACAATTAACGGTAATTAATGCAGCTTGTAGGGGAATTTGGGAGTCTATTAGAGAACACCAGCCACACAATCCTATTCACAGTAGTTTGTCTATTCCCAAAAGGTCGATTCGAATCGGCTTTGTGTCTTGTCCAAGCAAAAATCGCTCACTCTGCTGAAAAGTCCTGGTTTTTTTGTGTGTTATCCTTTTTGTCAAATGATGACACACAATAGAACACAATTGAATACAAACGACCAGCTGGACAGGGATTTTTACCAATATCGGGTATTTCATTGTGCTCAGCTTGCTTGTGATGTACAGATCCAGTGTGCTGTCACAGCAGGACCTCGGCTCGTTTGGTCCTTTTTGTGGCGATTTCGAGTGGAAAATAGTTTCCATCAGATCGCGCCGTTCAAAATTCGTATTGAGAATTCTTTTGTGCAAATTCTGGTTCCAGTTCTGATTCTGGTCAGACTGTCTCTGTGGAATTGTTGTGGGAGCAGGATTGGAGGCTGGAAATAATTATGCACTTGGTCCGAGGACGGCTGGCCGCGTCAAAAGGACAACTGGCCAAACATAGAACGGGGAGTCCAAAAAACGAAACAAAATTTTAATTTGCATTTGCATTTTGTTTTTCTGCTAGTCTCTCTAGCTCTCTTGCCCATCAGTTTGTCGCGACTTGGTAGATGGACGGACGGACGTGACAAAGGCATATCCTAGCAGTACATAAATATTCGAAATAGTTCCTTTATGGATGAATGCATTTTATCCGCATCCTGGATGCCAGAGATCATGATGATGACGATGATGATGATGGGGCGAAGAAGGATAAAGGCAGTAGCCAGGTCAGCCAAGGCCCAGGCCAGGACTATCATCCGCAGCCGAGACTCCTGTTGTGTACATTTTTTTGTACTTTGCTTTGCTCAGTGATGCGATGCTTACACACGAGGAAACACATATCGTGTTTGTTGTTACATACTTTAAATCGGTTTTTAAAAAAGTTTAGAAACAATTTATAGCACCACCACCGTCATCGTCGTCGTAGTCGTCCTGGATGTGGATAAAGCTGAACCGGATAACATGCCAGCGAGGGAGGGATGGGCATGTGGGAACATACATACATAGTAGAATAGCAATCTCGTTAGGACATATAATATTATATAAGACATCAGGCTGAATGGGATTTTTATGAGTTTGTTGGAGGGGTTTTTGTTGATGGGGCTGGGTTAAGTGAAGCTGCTAGTCCCACAGGATGAAAGAAGGCAATTTTTTTCAAAATTGAATTTAGGATAATTTGATGTTTTCTTTTATTTTTTTTTTTTTTTTGATGAAAAACATAGTCTTGGAGACTTTTTCCAGTTAAGTTAAGATTAAATTTTGTTCTTGAGAGACAGTGTCAGGCCCAGACCTTATCTCATCTGTTTGCACTGTTGCGTTCTGCGATAGCGTGGTGACAGAAGTTTAGATATACTTAGATTGCACGTAAATTAGAAAGATCAATTTCGTTCTTGGCAATCCAATCTATGGTCGTGTAGAAAAAGGTATGAGAAAGTTAAGGATTTAAAATAGGTAGTTTGCTTAAGGGCTCCTAAGAGAACCGTTTGGCTAATGAAGATGGTCTCAATATTTTCTTTAGGATCTTTAACTAGTCACTATACTTCCTCGATAGTAACGTAGTTTCCAGCGCATATTTTGTCACAAACATAATTTTGATAGAGAATGAGAACTTTTATCCCAGGTAAAGTTAAAAGCATCAGACCCAAAGAAAATACAATGTTCAATCCAAGCAGCGAACAGGTTGTCAGGTTCAAGGAGGTATATTTCTGTTATGCCATAAAGATAACCCTACTGAGGAAAACTCGGAAAAAGTTCAAAGCAGGGCCTGTAACGCCCTCAACCGGCGAAGCGGACCAAACATTTTTACATGACCAAAAATATAATTAAATTAATTATAATTAAAAATACTAAGTTAGTGAAAGTGTTAAGTTATTTGCAAAAAAATATGAGGAATTCCTTCTCTTCCTTTCTCAAAAAAAAACTAACTTTTTAACTAGGCAGTTTGTCGCAAATTCTACACTGTCAGAGAGTGTAAAAGCCCTTGTTCAGGTAGTATCCCCGATATTGTGCCCAAAAATGGGGAATCCTCTCTCTCTCTCTCCCTCAAATTTCTTACCTATTGCACTTACCCTCTTTTGTCATGTCATGGTAACGCTTATTAATTATAAGCTCCTGAAATATCTCGAAGAATGAAAACTTCTTAATGATCGACAGTCATGTCGACTGGTGATGTGATGGTTTAACTCACCGAACAGTAGAACAAATCTATATATCGTTACGGGGAAAGTAAGATTATTGCACTTGATGTTTTCTTAAGCATTTTATAAAGTCTGACAGCAGGTTCTTTTATCGAAAATACGTAGATTCGGTGTCGATACTTTCCTTACATTTTCAGACCGTTACAATTTTTATTGGAAGTGTCCAAGTTTGATACCTTCAAAATAAGTGTTTGGGATGCCCCAGGGCTCCGTTCTGTCTCCCACTCTTTTTCTCATTTTTATAAATGATCTATCTGAAACTTCAAATCCACTAAACACTTAGCTTTTCATATTAATTTTTCGTATCCTACCCCTGCTCTTCGGGTAACGGCAACGTATGCTAAGCTCATTAAATTCTGATCTTAACAGCATTTTCAGCTTCCTCCGTGGGTGTAAAAAATTCTTTTCTCCTTCTGATCTGAATACTATCCACAAAACGTATATCCTTCCAAGACTTGGATACAATTCTCATATCTGGCGCCGGGTGCTCCTTCAACTCACTTCAGTCTTTTGGATTGTATTCAAAGAAGAACATGCAAAATACACCGACGGAATGTTTATTTTCTCTCTCTTTTCTGCCGGTATTTCTATGGCCAGTTGCATTCCTTCTCTTAATCAATCTTACCGTAATACTCGCGTTTTCAGGAATGCCAATCAATTTGGCCTGTAGCCCAATTTCGGTCGTACTGTTCAGTACAGAGATTCCTTCTTCAGCCGTACAACTCGAATGTGAAATGTTTAGCCTAACTCTATTCCCTATTCCATTATGGTGTTCAGAAGTTTAAAACCAATATGCTTCGGCATTTTCTTTTAAATGCATTTCTATTTTCCTAAGATTCTATGTTTACCGACATTAAAGGGTAGCCTAAAATGCCTTTTAGCGAGTTTTGATTATAAAAACAAAAATACTTATAATTCTTTCATATTTGGGATATTCGAGTTCTTCTTCAGGTCGTTTATGATGATGCTGGAACAGAAGCCCACAAGTATTTTTTTTTTTAACTTTTGACATACTTTGGTAGTTTAAATGTCCATAACTCAATTATTGATTTTTTAACGACTTAAGTGGGTCAAGTGTCTATTATCAAAGTTTTTCTAGAGGAACAACATTGATTGTGTGTAAAGCACATCATAAAAATGTATTGCAGTACTTCAAAGGGTTGTCTGTTTAGTTTTTTGAAAATTCGGTCCCATATGATCATCGTTTTTTCAGTAATTACGTTTTGAGTATTTACCTCTAATTTACAAAGTAATAAGTTCAAATAAATCAATCATGCCATAAACCGAACCAACTTTGCTCCAATAGCATCAATTTCGCCGCTAAACTGTAGTTTCATTTCTTTTTCGTCACCTTTAAAAATTACAACCATTTCTTTGTTCTTTCTGACGAAGTAGTGTCTCGCAAACCTTATGATTATTCTCTGATCGAAGGAAGAAACTCACTTGTTTTCTATCTATTTTTCTTCAATTTTCTGTTTTCGTTGTTCTATTTGATCATGAAGCTGTTGTAATAGCCTTAGGCTGTTCTCCTTAATGACAGTTCTTTCAGAGTCATCTTCTATTTCTTCCGTAACATTCTTTTAATATCCTTAGGTACTATTATTTCAGAGCGAGCATTTAAAAAACAGGGAAACCATAATTCATTCTTCTGCATATTGAAAGTTTAAAGTTTTGAAGTTCTGAATATAACTATAGACACTTCCCCGTGGCATAGTGACAATTGTACTGGATTGCTCTGCCGAAGGTTCGAGGTTCGATTCACTGCCAGAGTCACCTTAGTTTTTCTGAAGGCAGTAGCTCCTCCTAATAAATGAAAAATTCTATTAGTAAGAGTAAACTTTGTCTCTAAAAATTGCATCTAATGTATCCTTCCTTATTTGGCGCTAAATTATAGTTTCCCTCCCCTTCTTTAGATATTCAATACAACCGCGCAAGAATAGTTGACACTTTATATTGAAACAAAGCCTTATTTTATACATATTTTATTTATTTTTTATAAGTAAAAAAATCATATGTTTATACATAAATTAGAATGCATTCGTGTGGTGCGGCTGGAAGAAAAAATCTTGTCGTCCGAAATAAGCTTCCATTGCTAAGTGATTGGCATTTCTTACGAGTATTTAATGAATTCGCATTGTTCATGACGTCAAATATGTGGCCATGCCAATGAAGGTGTTGTGCGTATTGCACGATCTCTGTTTCCTTTTCACAATGCAATTGATAGTTTAAGACTAGAAAAAGAAATTCACCATTGCCAAATAAATGAACACATATTCAGTGAAAGATAATACTGTCAATCTGTATTAAACTCTTGAAATAACAAATTTTAAGGTTCATAATATGGTCTTCAACAGGATATTAAGATTGTTTACTTTGCTAATGATATATGCCATCAGATCATCAGCGGATCTCTTGTTTTCATGATAATACCTTACTGTACCTTATCTTCGGTCGTGTCACTGTCCGGATCGTACCTAAGTCTTAAACAACAAGCTGTTCGAGCCAATTAAGCCCATACCAAGCTGCCTCTAGTTTTATACGCGAAGTAGGTTAAGATTTACTTCGGCTTACGCAAGCTATTTTGGTATCGGTCATTCTCTACTGGAGTATCACTTTGCGATGATTTTCAACAGCACGCAGTTGGTTTTTATTCGGACGGTCCATTCACTCTATACTACCCATACAAATGAAACTTGAGTACTTCTAATCATGATTTGGTCTGTTTCTCTGTCCAACTCGTAAAATTTCTAGTTGTATCTCCTTTTGCAACCGGCATTTTTGCATACAGGACCAAAATCACCCCAAAGAACTGTCCATGGCCATGGCTCTTAATTTACCTTACTTTGCGCTATAGTCAGTAAGTTCAGTTAGCAAGTTGCCTCGAATTTTGTACGCAAAGTTGGTCAAAGTCCGCTTTCACTTACGTGCGCCACCTTAGCCTCAGTCTTTCTTTACTGCACCATTACTCTGCGGTGTGTTTTTCTGGTCAAAACATTAGTGTCTATTCCCTCTATAACCCACCCAAATAAAACGTTGCCAATTTTTTCTATTGGCCAGGTCTGTTTTACTGTACAACCCGTAAAGTTACTGGTTATATCTCCTTTTGCACTCAATACTTGTGTAGGCGGGACCAAAATCACCCCAAAAGACTTATCATCTGGAAAAACTCTTTTGGTTATCCACTTTTGACATTCTCCATGTCTCTCCACCATTAACCAGGACTGGTATGGTCTTATAAAAGGGCGCTTAGGTTGCCGGAAAGAATGCTTTGCTGTCTTAGCCCGAAGAAGCGGGATTGGTAAGTGTTATTCTTGGATTGATCACAGCGCTGTTGTTATTTTTTTTTAGTTGAACACTAAACCCGGGCAATCAAAATCCTTTCCTGCCTCAAAGTTATTATAGGCGTCTGTGGAGATGATCCGTAAAAGTTTTTTTTTGCCCTCGCTGACTCTTCAACTTATCCTCGCCGCTTCCGTATTAAAAATCTCTCTCTCAAATTTGCTATGTAGTGTTCTCCCGATTATGTCCATATGGGCATATAAAATCTGTTCAAATTCAAAACAACTATTTGCTTGGTCTTCGGTCTAAAAGATAAATTCACTAACAAATTAAAATGAAAATGCACTTAAATCTGGCAACAAAAATCCCAAACATTCAAATTGCATTACCTCAGAACCCAAAAACAATTTAACTTACGTAAAGTCTACCCTTGTCTTTTCGGTTCAATACCAATTCCATTCCATTTCCTTTGCTGCCTCCTGCCTCCCTCTCTGCTATAATCGAATGAGCAAAACACAACCAAAGCAGCATCACAACCAGAAACCCTCGTAATAATTCCCTCAAATCCCGATGCATAAAGCAACATAACCAAAGCGAACAATTAATTTCAATTTCCCGAAACCACGCTGATAGAATGATACTGCATACTACTTCTGTTGTGGTCCTTAAATTCTATAAAATCGATCTAACCGCATGACAACCACCAACACCGAACCAACATTTGCCTCACTCAAGGATGCAGCACATTCAAAATGACTTCCCAATATTCGACAACGACCATAGCGCCACCATTTTGCTCTCTAACTATCGCACCATGTAAGCCCTCCGGGACAATAATAGCGACTCGAAGAACTTTAAACTCCTCTCCATTGGCCTTGTGAACATCGAAATAGACAGAGAATGAACAAATATATAGGGAAGGAGGAGGACGACGTGTTTTGCCACTCACAAAGGATCCTGGCCTAAATTATTCGCGGCACATGCCGCAAAAATCCATTGAATAGTTATTGCTGTTTAAACTCCAAATGTTTGCCAACCGCACCACTTCAAAAGGCTGCCGCCAGTTCCACCAAAAATTCCACCCTTCCTTTGATTATTTACAGGAAAACTTTCATTTGCATTCCTCATTCCCTCCCCATGTATATGAAGCCCCAGAGGCGGCGCAACCTTTTACTGATGCACTATCTCACAAAAAGACACACAAAATAAAACTCATGTTCTACTCTCTTTGCAGGTACAAAACAGAAGTTGCTGGCAAAAGCCTTCCGGTGTTAACCAACCTCGACAAAGGACGTTACGGTGTCATTGTGTTCGAGAACCTGGACAAATACCTGAACATGGACAAATGGAATCGTGAGTTGCTGGACAAATACTGCCGGGAGTATTCGGTGGGAATTGTTGGCTTCGTCAGTCCCAACGAGGAGTCTTTGGTGGGCGCCCAACTACGCGGCTTCCCCCTGTACATACACACCAACCTGAGGCTGCGAGATGCAAGCCTAAATCCAGCGTCGCCAGTACTCCGATTGACACGTGCCGGAGATACAGCGTGGGGCGCTTTGCCCGGCGAAGATTGGGCTATATTCCAACATAATCATTCCACCTATGAGCCGATTGAGTGGGCTCAACGTAACAGCCAAGACTACCCCTCGGATGGTGGTCAAGTGCAGTTGCCATTAAGCACTGTTCTGCAGGACCACGGCTATTTGGATGGCATCCAACGGGTGCTGTTCGGCAGCAGTTTGAGATTCTGGTTGCATCGGATGGTATTCTTGGATGCTCTATCGTACCTGAGCCACGGGCAGCTTAGTTTAAGTTTGAATCGAATGATCCTTGTTGATATAGATGATATATTTGTGGGCGAAAAGGGCACAAGGCTTCGGCCGGACGATGTGAAAGCGTTGATAGCCACCCAGCAGCATATAGCTGCTTTAGTTCCTGGCTTTAAGTTCAATCTGGGATTCTCGGGGAAATATTACCACCATGGAACCAGAGAAGAGAATCTAGGTGATGATTTCTTGTTGCGGAACGTTCAAGAGTTTAATTGGTTCTCGCATATGTGGAAGCACCAACAGCCGCATTTGTATGACAACATCACAACATTGGTCAACGAAATGCTGCTGAACTATGCCTTTGCAAAGGAGCACCAGATCCCAACAGACTCGGGATATTCTATATCGCCGCATCATTCGGGAGTCTACCCGGCTCATGAAGTCCTCTACGAAGCATGGAAGAAGGTTTGGAATGTAAGGGTTACATCAACAGAGGAATATCCTCATCTGAGACCAGCTAGATTGCGTCGTGGATTCATCCACCGGAACATCATGGTCCTGCCACGACAGACATGTGGCCTTTTCACCCACACCATGTACATTGATCGTTACCCTGGTGGCAGGGACAAATTGGATGAGTCCATACAAGGAGGAGAACTCTTCCAGACAATCGTTTACAATCCAATCAACATCTTCATGACGCACATGTCCAATTACGGTTCCGACCGTTTGGCCCTCTATACCTTCGAATCAGTGATAAAGTTCCTTCGTTGTTGGACGAATTTAAAGCTAAGTTCAGCCCCACCAGTTCAACTGGCCGAAATGTACTTCCACCTGCATCCAGAAGAAGCGGATCCAGTCTGGGGTAATCCCTGTGACGACCCACGCCATATCAAGATCTGGTCGAAGAACAAGAGCTGTGATTCTTTGCCAAAATTTCTAGTCATAGGTCCACAAAAGACCGGAACCACCGCTTTGTATACATTCCTCAGCATGCACACAGCTATAGCCAGCAATGTTCCCAGTCCCGATACATTTGAAGAAATTCAGTTCTTCAATGGCAACAATTACTATCGCGGACTCGACTGGTACATGGAATTTTTTCCTATCGAATCCAACACCACCACAAAGTACATGTTCGAGAAATCAGCGACGTACTTCGATGGAGAAGTCGTCCCTAAACGAGCACATGCACTCCTTCCGCATGCGAAAATAGTCACAATCCTTATATCACCTGCGAAACGGGCGTACTCCTGGTACCAGCACACCCGTGCCCACGGGGACCTCATTGCCAATAACTTCAGCTTCTATCAGGTAAGTGATCCCAATTTCATGCCTCAAAAGAAAAACTCACTAAACAATTCTATCTCACAGGTAATTACTGCAAGTGACTCGGCACCGAAAGCCCTTAAAGACCTGCGAAATCGTTGCCTGAATCCGGGCAAATATGCACAGCACTTGGAACGCTGGCTGGCCTACTATCAACCGCAGCAGGTGCACATAATCGACGGCGAACAATTGCGCCTGAATCCCATCGATGTGATGAATGAGCTGCAGCGATTCCTGAAAATCCAACCTCCATTCGATTATTCGAATCACTTGCGCTTTGATCCGAAGAAGGGATTCTTCTGTCAGGCCATCGGCGAGAAGAGGAATAAATGTCTGGGGAAATCAAAGGGACGGCAATACCCATCCATGGATGAGCGCAGTGCAAAACTCCTGCAAAGGTAAGGACCAAACCATATAGATAGACTATAGAATGAGTATCTTTTGTATTGAATAGATGATTCCTCTTTGGATTCCAGTGCGTGCGTATCTACACTTGACATGAATAGGTTTAGGGTTTATGGGTGAAACCATATTGCTTCCGCTTCGCATAATAGATGTGGAGACCCATTTCAAATTCCATATAGAAACAAACAAAAGCTATCGCAGATCGACAAGGCTGGCTTTACGAAATAATGTGTTTCTGTGGCCTGGGACCTGGGAAGCACTTGGGTTATTACGGTTTCTCTGATGAAGTCTTTAATTCGGAACCCTTAAATGGTCTTCCATATCGAACTTTATTATGATTTTATAAATATTCTTCGTCATTCTTCCCTCTGGTGTCAGTCAACAGTCATGACGTCATTAATTTTCAAATGTTCCTAAATAACATTTCAGATCCAAAAAAAAAAAAAAAAAAAAACATGTTTTCCAAAGCTATCGAACGTCTCGATTCCATGGAGCATAATCTACCATTCGGCTCACATAAATCACCGAGTAATAAATGTTTGCACGCTTGGCTTTCCCCTTTCTCAACCAATAAGTGTGAAATTTCCCCCTTTTGGAGGGAACAAAACCTGCCAAACCAAAGACTACTCAGAAAGTGGGGTTTTCATGAAACCATAAATCCATTTTAGTAAACTCATTATTTACGAACCAAGGAGATTTAACCCGCATCCACATCCGCATCCCATCCACGTCACATAGCATCGCATTGGTTTTGGGTCTTCTAGAGTCGGAGCAGAGATTTCTCTAGAAATATAATTATAAAGTTGTGTGTGGTGTTAACGTTGTCGTCGTTCTCTTGGTGGTCGGTTGGGTGTTAGGGTGTGTGGGTTATATATCCCTCAGACGTGGCATCGCTGTACACAACGGTAGCTAAGGCTATTGAAGGTTCAATTTTATGAAAGAGAAGGACATTTTTAGGCCAGCCATGGCTTTGGGACTGAGGAAAACGAAGTTTTAAAGTCAATTTTCTTTAAATTGATTTATATTTTCACGGAGTAGTGGGATTTAATTTGTAAAATAAACTCAAGGGTGGCTAAAACAAAAAGATGTAATCAGGCATCTCAGGCGTTTCTGGGAGACTTGGTTGATTCTTCGACTTCATTTAGCTCAAATAAGATACAAACAGTGTTGGGGGACGGGTTTGGGGGAAGAAATTAAAATCGAAAATTGTTAAACAATTAAGTTGTCAGTCAGCGTCGTTGTCGGGAAAAAATCACAATGGCGCCCAACGTGGGACTTGGGTTTTAGTGGTTTTCACGAAAAACCTCATTGTTAGTTTAGTAAACTGTGAGGTATTTTAAACGTTGAGTGAAAAGCGATTAGATTTTGGTTAATCGCATCAATCATCCAAGGGAAATAGGGAAGAAATAAGGAGGACATGAGAAAAGGACAATGCTTTAGCGGATATGGAAGGTGTTTCACGGGCTACCTATATTTATCCGCAACTCTTGCAATACCAAGCTTAAGCTTTTTTGAAAGTTAACAATCTTATTATTATTTTTTCCTTTTTATAAAGCCAGAGTTCTTAACAGTTTTCTGCTATTAGTATTAGTTAACTTTTTTTTAAAACAAACGATGGAATTTAATTAGGAAAAAGTATCTTTTATTTGAATAAAACATCGTTTCCTTATTTGTTCATGGCTTATTGATCGTACAATGGCGCTTTTTCAACTCCTTTATCTCGATCTAATGGGACCCGTAGCATAGTGTCCTTGTTTTCTTGTTTCAATTATCACTGGCAAGGATTTGAAGGAAATAGAATTTTAAAAGCTCTAGTTGTCAAATGCTTCAACACAACAGAATCCCAGACACCTAACGGTAGGATGCTTGCTCCCAATACTAACACTTTGAACTTGATATTCAAGTAACCAAGAGGAGAGCAAAAAAAACAGTTTTCCCTGAATATGCTGTTTCGCATTTTGCTTATCACCCATTTGAGATCATTACCCAACTAAACTCGTCTGCAGATTACGCCAACTTGCATTCCAAATTGCAAATTTCAAAAAGGCCAATATTTTGCAAATTTTAGCGTTCTGGGCTTAATTATTATTGCCGGCAGGGTGAAAGTATCACAGTAGTTTCTCGAATCTTTTTCTTGACATAACTGATTCTCACTCATTTGAGAAATTATTTCTTTTGGTAAAATATAATAAATTTGCTTCTAACCACCGCTTCGTCTATGTGGACTTCAGATTTATTTATTTGTATTATTTAAATCAAAACCCGTAAAAAAATAATTAAATATGTCCCGCAGGAACTGTGCATTTTTCCGGGATAAAAAGTAGCCTATTTTTCAATCCTGCACCTCATCCATCTAGCCACTGAATTTCATTCAAATGCGTTTAGCTGTTTATGCGTGATTGCGGAACAAACATTCAAATACACAAACATTCGCATTTGTTATATTAGTAGGTTATGAATGTTTGTATGTTTGAATGTTTATTCCGTGTTCAACGGCTTAATGGATATGGATAATATTTTGAAGGTAGATGGATAAGGCGCTGGGCTCTTATTCCAGCGTGAGAAATGTTATTGTATTTTTTTTAAATGCTTCTGATTTTATTATTAAAAAAATGGGCACGACTGTGTCGCACGTTCTTGCTTTTATGTGCCTAATTACATTGGACGGCAAGATCTTTGACAAAAACAAATAACATTTACATTGAAAATAACACAGTTTGAATTTATAAAAACTATGGAAACCAGACAATACTTAACGGTTTTTAGTAAAAATGAAGTACGCCATCACACGTCTTAAATAACAAAGAATTTGAGAAAAAAGTATTTCGAAAATTCAAGGACGGATTTTGATGAAGTTTTTAACACTCGGTAATGGTACATTGGGTATCTACAAAATGTTCTATTTAAAAAGCCAAAAAATAGCTATTATGTTTGACAATCTTAACATAATAGCTGTTTTCTTGGCAAAGCTCTCCGCATTGCAGTAGGATTTTACACACACTACAAATGCAACATCCCACTACCGAAAGAAGCATATGTTCGAAAAATTGTTTGTGTTTAAAAAAACTAAAAATAATTTTATATAGATTGGACCTACAATTCTCCAGATTATTTTTATTTTTATTTGTTATTTGAGACGTGCTTTGGCATACTTTTAAATTACTAGAAACTGTTTGGTATGCTGGTTTTGACTCTTTGAAAGTTCAGTTCGTGTTACTCTTCGACACATTTTTGGTATATAGCTCTCTGGAGGAGTTAATAAGTCTATTGTTTAAAAAATTTCAATCACTAACTCTTGAGTTTTGACTTGACTTTTATGCAAGAAGATAACTTAGTACAGGTATACCGCAAGGTGGTGTCCTATCCCAGCAGATTCCACATTCATTATAGGTCCGAAAACTGGACACTGACTTATAGACAAACATGTCACGAGATTTGGTGTCTAATGAAATAAACTTTTGCAGAATTGTCCGGATAAAAGGAAACAATTCCGCATCTCCTTTGTTCACATCCTGCTTTTTTAAAAGACGCAAATAACACTTACACAAATTTTCCTTCGATGATCCCAGTGGTCTGACAAACATAAATATCATCAATTTCTACAGCTTTATCAAAAGACCCAATTGCTTATGTCTGCCTAAGTGCGCCAGCCGTTTTCCTGAAGTCTTATTTTTATAACAAAACAGACAGTGTTCTTAAAAAGAAAATTTAAAATTATAACTATACTCGCTTTTACCAGCGACTTCGCCTGCGTGAACTCCAGATTAAAAGATTTGTATTATTTATAGCAAAACCTGATAAATAATGATATTCAGACTTTTCTCGCAGGAACCGTGCATTTCGGGTTTAAAATTTGCCTATTTTTCAATCCAAAACCTCATCCATCTACCTACAAAATTTCATAAAAATCCATTACGTCATTAAAGCGTTATTGCGAAACAAACAAACTCACGTTCATAACTTTAGTAGGATAAAAAGTACTTAGTGTGAAATTATTTTAAACAAAATTCATCAAAATCTCGTTACTATTTTTGCGAGAAGCTTTCCTTTCAACATTGATGCTTTCAGTTAAAAACAAATGATTTCAGAAGGCTCTGGTAGCTCCTAACGCTGACTAGCCAATTGGGAAGTAAGATGCAAACGTCCTCGAAATTTTCGATTGTATTAAAAAAATTAAGGAATAGCTACCTCGCCGTCCTTAACCGGCTTCAAATTATAAAAAGAAGTGAAAAAGACGCTTCGAAGAAGTGAATTTTAAAGCTCACGACCAGCACAAGCTCTGCCGAAATTCCCGCCTTTAATTTGCTTGGAATTGGATTCACGCGCCAGAGATCTGTTCATGGATGAGTGTAGAATCAATTGACGTGTACCTGATACCATATTTATGGAGAAGTCCTTCACCAGCACAGAAATTGTGGCTTTTTCATGGAGACTCTATAATGGTGTAATGAGGAGTTGGTCATCGTTGATAATCGGCGTTCTGTTCGATACGTTGAGAAGATCTATCAAAAAAGTATATTGTAATGGGGTTCATACGATTTGGCCAGTTTCTGTTAAAGCAAGATAATGAACGACCATATGTGTAGCACGTTGCGTTGGTAAATAAAATTCAAGGCACTGATATTCAAGAATTAATTGTGGCCAAGTTTTCTTGCCCCATTGTATTTTTAATACCTTGAAATTTAATAACCTGAAATTCGAAAACAAAAACCTGAAAACATATTTTTTGGTAGAATTTGAACTGAGAAGTTCGTTCAGGAAAAATTACAACGGCATTTGTGGTTTCGCGCCCATATTTTTCATTTCAAGAAAATCCTTTGAGCTGCGCTGGACTTTTAGAGGCGAATTTCAATACAATTATTATAAACCGCATCATAGACAACAACAGTTCTTTTTTTTAATAACATTTTTGTCATTTAAACTGAATTTCTATAGAAATTGTAATTGTGTTCGTTGCAAAGAACTTTAGTTATACATAAGTATGTACCTAACTATTTTCAAAAAAATTAAGACTTTGAAATTGTTCATTCATTTTAAATGTCTTTTGTTGAAAAATAATTAAAAATGTTTGTTGGTTCTAAGAAGAAAATTCATCTTCTACAAAAACAAAACCATGACAAAACTTTTATTATCTGAGTGAAAACTGCAATAAACTTATATTTCACTAGATTTGACTTTTAGTTGCCTGTTTAACGAAAACATGATTTTTAAATTGAAAGGATTCCTCAAGCAAAATATTTTTTTTCAATATGAATTTGACAAGTATAGAATTTATTAGAAAACATTTAAACTTTTAGCAGAATTATTTTAATCCAAATTAACTGCTCGAAGGAAATGTGTGTACCATCAAAAAACTTGTTCTTATAACAAAATATACAAATCTTAGAAGTCAAGAATTAGAAAGGTAAAGAATTACTATCATACTAAATCAAAAACTCCTCCTCGTCTCATTATACCGACTAAGAAATAAAAAACCAAACAAAACTGCAATTAATATAATGCATATTGTTCCTTCTAAACTACTGGAACATAATTTACAAAAACGCCTGCACGACGAATAATAAATAATGTCAAGAGTCCATTAATAAAAAAAAAATTGCCTACTACGCCAGGATACAAACCCAGCAGTGTGCCGTTCTATCCTTTAACAATCGTACGCGTTCTATATACACAATTCTGCCATAAAAAGGCGAAAGCGAAAAGTTTTTAGAACCATTTAAGTCATTTGTTATGGCCTGGCGCGCTGCTTCCACTTCTCCCGCCAACGACAAGCAGCCTTTCAACTTGGCGAATATTATTTCCCCCAAAACAAAACTACAGAAAAGCCCAAAATTAATTTATAGTTTCCATAGAGTAGCTCTCTGCTCTGGTTAGCTTCTCAAACTACCTCTCGAAAAAAGTGGCGCTGCTATCGCTGCTGTCGAAAATTATTTTGCAAATTTTCCCCCCCCAAAAAAACCATACTCACGCCCATTTACCATAAATAACTTGCATTCATGTCCGCCCATTTCTTTGGCTTTTGCGGTTTAAGTTTTACTCTAACTCCGGCGGATTTGACCTGTATATATAACTGTAGTAGTCTTGTATATATAGATAGACAGATAGATAGATGTGAGTGTGAGATGGGTATTTGGATATTCGTCCTTTTTAGCTTTTGGTAGTTTTTTTTTGTTCCCTCTACGTATAACAGTAGTAGGATTGCTGAGTACAGCGTTTTTTTTGAAAAAAGTGGTTTTGAAATATTTTCATTTGTAGCACAAGCAGCCGCAGGACGATGAAAAGGATAAGGAGCGTGCCGTGTTTTACTTGCACTATCTTTGAATTCTCTTTTATTTCCATAATGATTTGTTGTAGGGTGTGCATTATATTTAAAAATAAAATGTAACACAGAGAAAACTATATCCAAGTCTAGAAAATTCTGCTTTCGAAATAAAATACAATTTGAGATGTTAAAAAATTAATTGGAAAAAAACCTTAAGTTATTAAATGCGAACTTACAACTCCAATGAAAATCTGAATTTTTTTTGAGATATTATGAGACATGTATATATTATGAGACATGTATAACCAGTGAGTGCATCACATTTTTATCGGATTTGCAATTTTGGATACTCAAAATCCGTCTGTTTTGTGAACGAACATACCCACCTTGATAGGTTACTTTTAAAAATCCGAAATAAAAAAAGAGAGAACTATAGAAGGGTAGATACTAAACCAAAATCCAGAAAAAAATGAAAAATTTTTCATTTTATATAATTTTTTGGAATTTCTATGTCGGAAAAATAATCCTAAGTGTAAAGTTACGAAGTTAAGGCGTAAAAAAACAATACTACTGTTTAGTTCCGTTAATATCTCTTTGAACATGATTTTAAGTTGTTATTGTGCTTTCAGTAGTGTTGTGTTGTGATTGACTGAATTAAGTGGGAAAAAATTGTTAAAGTAAAATCAATAAAATTGTGAGTTTTTATATTTTAGTTATAATAATTGTATGTTTAAATTGTTATTTAAATGGTGTTTTATTTTATGTTTCATAGCTAGAATGAATGTCCCCAGTCTATCGTAAAAAAACGAATAAAGGGCTAGAGAAAATTTGTATTGATGACTTTAGTTACCATCATAACAAAAAATACAAAAAAATAATTTACTGGGAATGCGAGGAACGTAACCCTTTTTTCTTCAATTAAAGTTTCAGTGAACAGACAATTTTGAAGAGATTTTTACTTTTTCTGTTTTATTTTCGAGATTTTAAAGATTTTAACCTTTCTGGATTTTGGGTTTTCAAGATTGTAGGTTTTTTGGGATTTTGGATTTTCGGGATTCTTGGTTTTCGGGATTTTGTATTTTCAGGATTCTGGATTTTCGGGATTCTGGGTTTTCTGGACTCAGAATTTCGGGCTTGTGTGCGTCTCCCAGTTGGCCATCTCTAACTACCACAGAATAATAAGATTCTCAATATCAACTTGTGGAAAAAGTTTAATACAAACAAAAATCTGCCCTTTCTAGGAAATTTCCTTCGGGAGTCTATGCTTCGATTTTAAAACTTTTCTTTAGTAACTTGAATCGTCTTTTATTTAACTTTTTTTTCAGTTTCAGCATTTTTCTTCAATTAAAGTTTCAGTGAACAGACAATTTTGAAGAGATTTTTACTTTTTCTGTTTTATTTTCGAGATTTTAAAGATTTTAACCTTTCTGGATTTTGGGTTTTCAAGATTGTAGGTTTTTTGGGATTTTGGATTTTCGGGATTCTTGGTTTTCGGGATTTTGTATTTTCAGGATTCTGGATTTTCGGGATTCTGGGTTTTCTGGACTCAGAATTTCGGGCTTGTGTGCGTCTCCCAGTTGGCCATCTCTAACTACCACAGAATAATAAGATTCTCAATATCAACTTGTGGAAAAAGTTTAATACAAACAAAAATCTGCCCTTTCTAGGAAATTTCCTTCGGGAGTCTATGCTTCGATTTTAAAACTTTTCTTTAGTAACTTGAATCGTCTTTTATTTAACTTTTTTTTCAGTTTCAGCATTTTTGCAAGATTTTGATAACTTTAAGAAGATGTTGTGTTACAAGAGATGTTTTTTTTTTTTTTTTTTTATAATTAACGCGCGCACAAGGGACTATTTGTTTCCCTTTTAATGTAACACACTGCGCGGGCATTAGGAAGATAGGGAGGGGAGAGAAAGGAGGTGTCGATTAACATTGGTTTTGAATGTTTGCAGATCAAAATGGCAAGGGAAAATCCCGCCGGGTAAACTATTCCAGATTCGTGTCGTTCGGCTAAAAAAAGAATCCCTATATTTCACGGTACGTCCGAAATTAGGCTCAAGGGTGAACTGATGAGCATTCCTTGCGAGACGAGTATTACGGGAGAAACTTTTAAGGGGAGGAATGCAACTGGCTACTTCGAGTGAACATTTTTTGTAAAAGAAACGATAAAATAAGGAAAGACATGAAACATTGCGTCGGTGTTCGAGTGGGGCAATTGTTTCAGCAGCAGTTCTATTACCTATCAATCTTAACGCTCGATTTTGTATTCTATCAAGCAGGTGAAGCGATGTTTGCGAAGCACCTGCCCAGAGGTGGGAGTTATACTCGAGTTTAGGGCGTATAAACGCTTTATAAATTGTAGCCAGATCAGATGGGGAAAAGTACTTCTTACACCGATACAGAAAACCTAAGCACTTTGCAGCATTCTTAGCGATCTCAAATATATGGTCGTTCCAACGGAGGTCGTCGTTGACACACATACCGAGTACTGAGAGCTTTTCGGTTTCTTCGATGTAAGTGCCATTCATGGACAATGGCATTGGGGGAATGTTTAGCTTTAACGACAGAAGACAGCATTGAGTTTTCGAAGCATTAAACTCCACACGATTTCTATTACCCCATTTGACAATGCTGTATAAATCGGAGTTTAATGAGCTTGACATACGGCACCGTTGCAATTGTACGTCCGAAGGCGAAGGACGTGAATTATCGAACGAATATGAAAAGCTGAGGGTAGAGTCGTCAGCAAAACAGTTAAGTGGATTAGAAGTAACAGACAGAAGATCATTTATAAAAATGAGGAAAAGAGTCGGAGACAGAACAGAGCCCTGGGGCACACCAGCATTTATTTTATGGGAATCAGACTTGAATCCGTCCAATACAACTTGTATTGAACGGTCCAGAAGATAGCTTCTAATCCAACGAACAAGAGTATTATCGATCCCAAAAGCACGCATTTTCGATAAGAGAGCTTCATGCCAAACTCTATCAAATGCCTTGGAGATATCAAGAGCAATAATCTTACTTTCACCAAAGCGATGTAAAGATTTGTTCCACTGTTCGGTGAGATATGCCATCAGATCACCAGTGGAACGGTTGCTGCGGAAGCCATACTGACGGTCATGGAGAAGCTTACGATCTTCGAGATATTCCTTAAGCTGACGGTTAATCAGTGTTTCCATGACCTTAGAAAGAAGGGATGTCAGTGCTATGGGTCGGTAGGAGGAGGGGGAGGATGGGTCACCTTTCTTAGGGACAGGCTGGACAAATGCTGTTTTCCATCTTCTAGGAAAGATTCCAGAAGAGTAGGAGCGATGGAAAAGCTTACGCAGTGGCTTTGCCAGTGTGGAAGAACACCTCTTCAGAAGAATCGGGGGTATACCATCCGGGCCAGCGGATTTGTGTATATCGAGATCTTTGAGAACTCTTGCTACTGTACGAGTGCGGAAAAAAATGTGTCCCATGGAAAAATTTACATTCTCAAGTACAGGAGGGGCAACGTTGCTTTGAGGCAGCGTGGAGCTGGCAGCGAAATGGGCGGCGAGCAAGTTTGCCTTCTCTGAAGAGTAAACAATTGGTTTGTTATTGTCGATGAGCGTTGGAACCGAAGATGTCGAGGAGTTTTTTATATTTTTTACAAATGACCAAAAAATTTTACTGCCTTTGGGACACTGCAGAATTTTTTGCCGTAATTTTTGGTCATGCAAAAATTTGGTTCTTTCTATAACGGAGTTGCATGAGTTCCTTGCTTGTTTGTGCTTTTTCCGATTTTCCTCTGTAGGGTTGGCTTTGTAAGATCGGAAACTTACTTCTTTGAGCCTGATAGCTTCTTTACACTCAGAATTAAACCAAGACTTTTCTTTAGGTTTGATGCTTTTTACTCTGTTAGGAATAAAAGCACGCATCCCTAGAAGAATCACATTTGTGATCATTTCAGCACTGGCATCAATGTCACTATCGAGGAAGCATAGTGACCAGTTAAAGTTTCGGAAAAAGAAATTCAGGCCGTCCCAGTTGGCTTTCTCGTATTGCCAAACGGTCCTGGTGGGAAGTTTTTCTTTAACTGGATGGGTGGGAAATGAGAAATTAGCTGAAATGATACAATGGTCTGAAGTGCCAAATGGAGAAGTTACACTAATGGTATATTTATCAGGGTGAGAAGTAAGAAACAAGTCAAGAGTATGGGCTGCTTGCCCAGCAACATCCGGTATACGCGTTGGCACATCGATCAGTTGGGTAAGGTGATGTAACCCGGCAAAGAGCTCGACATACCTTCCTTCGGGTGTTGTCTGACCAGAATAGCGGAGCCAGTTGGAATTGTGTACATTGAAATCGCCCGCAATAACGATTTCAGTGCGAGGACAAAGGGAAACAATTTTCGAGATGGAATCAGACAGTGCATCAAACTCGTTACAAGTCGAATTACTGTCAAGATTTGGACTCCTGTAAATAAAACAATAATGAATGACATGCTTGCGGACAGTGAATTTGAGCCATAAGAAGTTAAAGTCCGTGTTGGAACATTGCCCATATTGGGGAAGGCTCTGGCAAGCAATATCATTCCTAACATAGACCACGAGACCATGATGAGAAAAAAGTAATGGCACCAAGCTATACCCATGTAGAGCAAATTCTGATAAATCAGTATTTGCTCCAACCTGAGTTTCATTTAATGCCAAAACAGCTGGCCTGTGTTGAACAGTGTAGACGTACACGTGAAAGAAATTCTTTCTTAAACCACGAACATTTGAATACACGACACAAAAAATCACTTACCATTTAAAAATACTTACATACAAAACACAACTCTGATTAAGTCGAACTGCGCAGTGAAAATCAAAATTAACTTCTGTAATAATCAAACTGTCTTAGGTGTTATGCCCATAAGACAGCCTGTTCACAAAAAATCAATCCAAACATTCAGCACAATAAGACAAATTCAGATGCCCTTATCTATTTACCGCAAGCATTGTATGGTCATACGATGCCTACAGTAGATAAGGAAGAGGCAGTTAAGCACAAAGGTCTTGGGACAGAATAGAGGATAATTTGTTATGTCACCATTGTTGACGACATTTAGCTCTTTTTATTCCATATTTCATCATCTAAGCAAATACATAATGTCACCATTGTTGACGACATTTAGCTCTTTTTATTCCATATTTCATCATCTAAGCAAATACATAATTCTCGAACTCTTGTCGAATACTCTGTTGAGGAGCTTTAAGGCTGGGTGTACCTCGAAAATAAGTTGCACGACTGGATCGCACGTATTTGCTCATATATGCGGTCGTATTATGGTATAAAATTTAAGAAAATTAAAGTGAACATCAAAGCATTTATTCGATTTTTGTGACTTGATTGATTGTTCAATAAAGTACGTTAAATTGTATTAAGTGAAATAATTTAAACGCCATTTTATTTCTTTAAGAAATGTAAAAAAGTGTGATTTTTTTTTTTAAATCTTAGGAGCGGTTTTTATTTTTCAAAAAAAATAAAATAAAAAAAATTATTTAAGAATACAAACTAAAGCACAAAAATAACAAAAGTTTAAAAACAAAAGTTAAAAAAAATTCACCTACCTATTTTCAAAATATTGATTTTTCAAAAAAAATTAAAAAAATTATTAAAAATACAAAAAAAGTTTTAACAAAAAAAAAATTAATGCGAAATTACTTGGGCTACCTACATCTTCTTGAAAATCAATTTTGATAGCAATCGGATCACCAGTTTTCGAGAAAGGCGAAGAAAAAAAATGGTCATATGCGAGGTACAGTTTTTAGCCCACCGTATTAATTTTTTTCCACCAAAATATAACGCTTACAGTAGTACACTGATTTTTTTCATAAAAATTCTTGAAACTGTTTTCGAGAAAAATTAAATTTTACATCGCGGTTATATGACAGGTACCGTTAATTTTTGAGCTACAAAAAAAATTGAAAAAACTCCTCTGTAGAATGTCAAATTAACCTTAAGTTCTAAATTTGAAGACGTTTAGGCTACAGTCCAAAATACATCCGTACAGACAGACGGACAGAATTTTGCCAGTAACTCAAAAATGTTACTCTATCATCTTAATGTCATGTTTGATTGTTGCATTATAGTACCACCTATAATCGCAAGTAAAAATGGATGTTTGTTAACAAATTCGCAAATTTTTTTTATTTTAAAAGATATTTTAACGAAATAAATGTTAGTATTTAGTTAACATACAATGCTAAAAACGTTATTTTTATATTAATTTTAGAAAAAATGGTCTAATTTGCTGTTTTTCCATAAAAATTCCATTGTAGGAGATTACGATTGCATTTGTCTTCAATGATTGAACATTGTAAAGGGAAGGAAAACTTAGTTGGTTAGGGAATTCCACATTCATGGAAATTCATGCCGCGTACGACAGCATTTATAGAGACGCCTGTCCGCCTGTTTAAAATGATGACGAGAAACGCACTCTGTTCCGTCAAGGTCGGTAAAGAACTCACCGACACCTTTGAAATCAAAAAGGGTTTAGACAAGGCGATGCTCGATTACTCGCCTACCCCGACGATATTGACAAAATCGGAAAACCACAGTGTGATGTCAGTAGCGCTTTTGTGAGTGTTGTGAAGGAAGCGGCGGAGATGGGTTTATCAGTCAATGAGGGCAAAACCATATGCTGTCATTAAGAAGACACACTCAACATGGACGAAACATCACGATATAGAGCTATTACTTTGAGGTAGTTAGGGACTTTGTCTATCTGGGCTCCGCTTTTAACTCAGACAACAACACCAGCGCCGAAATCAAACGAAGAATAACTCTTGCCAATCGCTGCTTCTTCGGGCTTAGAAGGCAATTGAGTAGCAAAGCCCTCTCTCGGGCAAATAAGTTGTGCCTTTATAAGATCCTCATCATCCCAGTCCTGCTCTATGCCTTAGGCTGCTTCAAGAGAAAGATTCTCCGGTTGATTTTTGGTCCCGAAAAAGTGTACCGGCTGTACAGGGACACAGACCTAACCAAAATGGTAAAAATTCAACGTCTCAGATGGCTGGGTCATACAAAGCAGATGGACATCAATACGCTCATAAAATTTTCGAATCCACCCCAGAGGGTCGGCGCAGTACAGGCAGACCGAGACTCAGGTGGCGCACACAAGTGAAAGAATTTTCTTTTAATCTGATGCTCTTTTTTTCTATGAGCAACAAAAGATTTCAGTCCTTTTAAAATAATGTTGGTAAACATGTCAACACAATGTTCCACCTATCTGTCAAGAATACAAATTTACCGAAAATAGTTGTTAAGGCCATTCCAAATGGCTTGTTCGTACTGCTAGTGGTTTTATTTTTTAATTTTATTTATTTACAGTGAGGCTAGAGCATGAAAAAGTGGTTGATACTAGGAAATGATCAAAGGTGCCTAAGGGTGCAAATGAAAAATAAGTCGAGAGTGATGTTATAACAACTGCATTTCTTACTCCTACAAACCATTTATATTTATAATCTGGACATTTTTATTTTTTTTTATTGCGAAAACCAATACAAGTATATTGATGACTGCACAAGATACAAAATTAATGTCAATTGTTTAAAAACCCCAACTCTCGTATTTTCATCAATTGTAAAACAAATTAGGCTTGAAAATCACAGACTGGCAATCTCAAACGATATTTCTTATATTTTTTAAAAGACAATTTATTTTAAGAATATGGTTTCATAAATTATAGGGTACTCCACTAAGAAATTCACGCCAAGCATATTTTCCTGTTGTGCTTTCTCAGAAATCTCCTCCTTTGCTCTTGAATTGAAATCTGCATTCAGCTGGTAAAACGAATGCTCATCATGACCGAATTGAAAAAAAAATACATAAATACACTGAGTCACTGAGTTAGCTTTAACTCTTACTATCCTATGTATGTTTGTATTGTATGTTTTTTAAGGATATTTTTTATAAAATAAGGTCTTGACTCTAATTTCTTTTTTTTTTGCAATTTGCAATCGACATTCTTTGCTGCATTTTCCTGTGAGAAAATGGCATAAGGCGCAGTACACACCACACAATAGCCAAAGCAACAAATAAATTTTGCGGGGTGGGAGGTTAAGAGGGGCAGTGATGCAGGATAAAAAAGGTTAGCTTTTTGAAAAGGGGTGACGCTTCTGACTGACGATATGAAAAGAACTGCAGGACAACAACAACAACTATGCACAGCGACAATTGCTTGCTGATGAGATGGCAGAAAATATTATTTCCCTGCACTGGAAATGCATTCAGTTAAAAATAAAATAATTACCCACAATGGTTGATGAAAAAAAAACAATAATTAGAGCACAATGGGGTTTATAGTGATGGGGTATTGCAAAAAGTGGGTCTCAAGGATGCTGAGCTATTGAATGCGATTTGTTTTCTTTTACCTGATTGTTGAGATGTCATTTGTTATGAATACTGTTTGTTTATTTCTTTTGATTGTGAATTTCCTCACAAAGGATGCTCTTCAAACTGGGAAAATTATTTACTTGGTTTTTAAACCTCTCGAGGCATAAAGGGGTTGCTTTCGAGGAAATCGAAACGATGTGGTCATTTTGAATAATATTTAAACTTAACCCGAACGGTTAACGGTTACGGTTCCAGACTTTAAAAAAAATTAAATATCAAAAATTCAAACCGTTAAAAAGGATCAAAGTAGGCCCTGTTTGCCACTCGATATATACTTATGTATACTGTGCTGTAATTATTTTTTTTCGAATTTTTCAATGAAACTTGCAAGGATTATGCATTAGGCCTTCCTTAGCATAGATAATTTAAGTTTGTAACATGTACCGTTAACCCAGGTAAGGTCATTTATGTAATGTAACCATATGGTCACGCTAGCACCAATACGGTCCGTATAAAATTTCCTGAAAATGAACTCCAACTGTGATAAAGGCTTTGTTCCTCGTAGCAATTACAAGGCATTATCTACTGCTACATCTATAAACCATGTAAATATCGATATCCACCATATTTTTCCACGGTAAAAGATTCTATGGTTATTCGTATTTTGATCCAAATGAACAACCCCGCACATATATTTATTATATTCCGTTATGGAGCATGGATGAACAATACTTATTTTCCTTCCAGCTTCTCTCGAATAGCGAGATTGTTAAGACGTTGGCAAAGCACCATAAAACGTAGAAGCTATGTGTGCATTTGGACTCCACGAATTTCTTCTTCGTTGGATTAGTAACAACCTTTCGAAACGGTCAATAAAAGTTGTATTGGACGGATTCAAGTTTGATTCTCACAAAATAAACGCTGGCGTATCCCATTGCTCTGTTTTGTGTCCGACTCTCTTCCTTATATTTATCAACGACTTATTATCTGAAACAACTAATCCAATCAATTGTTTCGCGAACGACAGTACTCTCAGCTTTTCATATTCGTTTCCAGATTCACATCCTCGTTCTTCGGGGAGTGTTTTTCATTTTTGTTATAGGTCGAAAAATAACGGTACCTGCCATACAATTTTGAACAAAAAGTTAGATTTTCTCGAAAACGGCTCTAACGATTTTGATAAAACTTTCAGGGTGCTAATTTTTTACAATAATACATCTTTCAGTTAGAATAATTTTTTCGAAATTTGTTCTATAACAGTACCTCTCATATAACCGGTTTTTTTCAAATGCGGTTTTATCGTAAACTATTATCCCGATTTCAATAAAATTTTGCACCCATAAAGTCATTTACAATTCTATTAATATTTTTCGATTTTTTTAAAAATCTTTAAAAAAAAATTTGGTTTTCGAAATATTTTGAAAATGGATGGATTGATTTTTTTTAAATAATTTTCCCAGATGAAAAAACTACAGATTGCCTTATAATGAATGACATACTAGAAAGAAAATTAAAATATTTTTTCGAAAAGTTTTTCAAAAAAAACGACTTTAAAAAAACTTGTTCGAACGATTTTCAAATTTTTTTTTCTTCGATAGACATTTAGTTTTCAAATTTTATTGCATACTTGGTTTTTCCAAGAAAACTCTGAAACTAATCCAACTCGTTCAAGAATTGAAGCCGAACGCCCATCAAGCGCGTCACACGTTCGGTGAATGGGCCCAAAACGAAATGGCCACCGATCCCGATTTTCACAAAATTGGGAAAATTGGGCCTCGGCTGAAATTTTTTCGAGCCAGCCACGGCGGCCACTTCCCCGAAATAATTTTTAGAACATAATGCAAACCCTTATTTTTATAATCAAGCTAAATTCTTGACCATAACATTAAACTATATGCGTTTTATTTCTTCTTGAAAACCACACGTCTAAAAAAAACACCCTTTATATACATATACATACATATGCAACCACTGAGCAATTATCTAGCATAAGAACTAGTACATGCGACCCAGTCGCACATTTGAGCAAGTACGTGCGATCCAGTCGTACAAATTATTTAGCTTGTTTTTATATTCAATAGGACAACTTGATGGGATTCGATTCTCTAATTGTTCCTGTCGCCTTGTATCCTCTTGCCTTTAGGTAAACGAGGAATGGAAAGCCCGTAAACAAATTGTCGAAATGGAACGAAAACGTCAGACCCGTCTGATATTTTCGGGAAAGTCGTCTATCATTGAAATGAGCGGGGTCGAGCTTTTACCAAAGCGTTCTTCATACCTGGTGTTAGAACGAGGACTTTTTCCTTGGTAAATCTCAAAATTTACCATGTACCCAGACGGACTGCACAGCGACCACACCTTATAACCAAATCTTATTGGCTTACCTTTTATAAATTGTTTGCATCCATGTCGTCCATATTAAGCGATTATACTTTCATCATAAGACAGGTGCTGAGTGGGATGGACATTTTTTAGCATGTTTACCTTTAGATGATCTGTTGTAGGCCGTAACTTCCAAAGCTTGTCCTTGTTGCCTTCCTGCTAGGTTGGGTTCGAAATGAAGAGAACGAAAGATTTTTTCAAATCTTCCCCAGCGCATTGACTTGAAAATTAAATCGTTACGAAGATCACCTGAATATCCTTTATAACTTCGAATAGAGTTGTATTCAGTCACCATAAGAATCCAAAGGAATGTTCGCATTTCTCGAATTGAAAATTTCTGAACTGCTTTGCCATCTTTGTTTTTCGCATATCTTGCTTACAATCACTGATATGTTCCAATAATGCATCATCAAAGAAGCGTTCAAAGAGCTCATGTAGCTGCAGTCGTTCAAAATTCAACTCGTGTAAAAAGGGGATCCCAGCACTTGAGTTATCCTTCACTCATGTAAATTGTGTCGCCTTGTTCGATGTGAGTAAGAAAACTTCTGAGGGAAGGAGTAATTTTCTTTAGTCAAGTTGAGATCGGTTCAACAACATATAATATTTCTTCCGGGATTGAACTCGACGCGTCCAGTTCCTGCTGCTCGATGGCTTGGACTAGTTGATCAGAAGATTGATTTAGTTCCGACTCCTCCAAAACATCAGCAAGAACATCCTCAATTTCTTGAATCAAAACAGATTGTCCTTTAAGAGAAAGAGTCGATATGCTGACCATCCCTAATAATAAGTTCACAACCGGCTTTCAATTGAATTCAATTATCTGCTCAACATAGTCCATTGCATCCTTGAGCGATAATTTTCTAAGCAAAGACATATAAAAATACAAAAAAAAACTTTAAAAAAGAAACTCTTAAATTTCTAACGTAACCGTACAGTCACATTGCTTAGAAGGACGACAGGTACCCACCCAGGCAGTACCAGCGTGACCGTATGTTGCATGTATGATTATTTTAGCTTTGTGAAATTTTGGCCTGAGGTTCGATAAATAAAACTCAATCGAAATTCCAAAATAATACAACAAATCTCTTTATTCTATGAAACACAACGTCTTTCAGTTTAAATAACACCAAATATAACTTATTCCACTTATTCACAATTCAAATACGTTTTTATAATTCATCACTTTTTATTTAATCTCAATTCAATCACTTTTTACTAACGCTTCCAGTAGTTAACAATTCGACTTTCGAAAATAAACTGAACTTTCAATGCAATCTACTCTTGTATTTATACAAGTTTACAAGCTTCTGGAAGCTTCTGTCTGGTTCTGGCACAATCTAAGCTTTCGGTACTAATTCGAGTCTCGAATTAGTACTTCAAGTTCGATTTAGTACTCAGTTAAAACATTGCAAATATGTAGTATACTTCTAGGGGCATGGTTGTTGTACACAATAAATGGTGGTTGTTGTACACAATAAATCCAACAGATGTCGTTAGTTTACAAAATGTATCCTCCGAATATCTAAACTTGTTGCCACATCACATTGTCCCCCTCTTAGTTTTGTTCGTCCCGAACAAGCACATCATCATTGTTTCCGTGGTAACGATGCAGTCGATCCAAATGGACAATTTTCATTTTTGCTCTTGGTCCTCGTTGGATTCGGAAAACGAAGTCATTAATGCTCGTAACTACTTGGTAGGGACCTTCCCAGTCCTGCTGAAGCTTGGGCGATTCTCCTTTTCTGCGATGTGGGTTATAAAGCCATACCAGATCTCCCTCATTGAATTCAGGTGCTGTTGCTCTCGCATCGTATCTGGTCTTCATGCGGTCACTCGCAATGTTTATATTGCTTTGGGTTCTTTGGTGTGTGTCGTTGATCCTTTTAATCGGGGCGCTCACTTTGTTCTGGTGCATCTTAGCGCTTGCCTTGACTTTGGGTCCTCTACCAGCTTTGCACGTGGTGCACTTTCGACACCATCTCTCGACATCTTTTCTTACAGTTAACCAATAAAAACGTACCCGTACCTTTTTCCGTGTCTTGTTGATTCCTAAGTGCCCGCCGGATTCTTCATCGTGCATTTCCCTTAAAATCTCCTGCACTTTCGACCGTGGCATCACAAGCTGCATCTTAAAGGATCTTCCATTCGGCATTTCCCATTTTCTCCACAAAACACCATCTTTTACATGGAGAGAGTCCCACTGCGCCCAGTATGCCTTTAAGGTAGGACTTCTGTCGGAGATGTCTCTTGCATTCGGCTTATCCATAGATTCCTTCCATACAAGAATGGGCTCGATGTCAGGATCTTCCTTTTGTGCATTACGAAGTTCTTCCGCAGTCCAACCCTTTACAGGTTCAGCCCTTAGTCTCTGAACAGAAATTCTTTCGTCCTTCTTACCGTTCAAACACCTAGGATGCGCTCTTTCTGAAGATGGCCGGAGAATTTCATCACTGCTTATGATCGTCCGAAGATTTACAGCATTCTCGTTTCCGTACACCTTAACACCTGCATTCGAAAGTCTAGGACTACTTCATGTGCCTTCATAAAATCCACACCTAGTATGCAGTCGTCGCATATGTCAGCTACCAAGAATGCATGTGCGAAGGTCAGCCCTGCCAGTTCTATCTTCAGAAGTACCTCTCCGTATACTTTTGCTACTTCTCCCGTAGCTGCCTTCAGACTGTTCCAGATGGTGTTGTGTAGCCAGGACGTCTGGACAAGGCCTCTTCTAATTATGGAGGCCGTGGCACCCGTATCGATAGTGGCCACACATTTTCTGTTGGCGATGACGGTCTCCACTGTCAAACTCTGGTTGCAGCGTTTCGTTTGCGCAACTTGGACAATGGTCCTGGGGGCGTTCATTTCATCAACCGACTTCTGCTCTGCAAAGTTGGTTCTTACGCGCTTTCTACACTGATGTTTCCCCAAATCATGCCCGGTAGGGTAAGCGATATCCCTGTCAGTAGGCCTTTTTCTCGCGCTATGTAGGCAGCTTACCTGTGGAGATCTGCATTGTCGCTGTAGGTGTCCTAGCTTGTTGCAATTCCAGCATCTCATTTGACCTCGAGCAGTGTTCAGGTTTTGTCTTTCAATGTCGACACGTTGACATGAGTACTCTAGCGTAGCCATTTCCCTGACGCGATGGCTACCTTGCGAAGCTTGGTCTGCTGCTTCCATTGTCAGGGCAAATGCTAAAGCCTCAGCGAGCGTTTTCTTACCTGCCATTCTCACAGCCATTTGTAGTTTTCCATCTGCAATGGCATTAGTGAACGCATCGGTTGCCAGTTCGTTTATGATTTCCCTGCTGGTATTGGGATAAGACAAATTGGCCAAGCGTTCGATGTCAGCTTGCAATTGTTGTAGCGTTTCACCTCTTGCCTGAACCCTTCGGCGCAACTGGACTCGGTAAACTTGCTGCATGTGGTCGTCGCCAAACCTCATCTCGATTGCCTTGACCATGGCATCATAATCATGATGTTTGTCTTCAGGAATGGTCTGCAGCAATTCGGCAGCTGTTCCTCTGAGCGCAAGCGTAAGAGCAATTGATTTGTCTTCGTTGTCCCAGTTGTTCGTCAAGGCGGCAGCTTCAAACTGCCTCTTATAAATTGGCCATGATGTTTGACCATCGAAGACAGGGGGCTGCATTTCCTTTCTTCGTGGACCGTCGCTCGAATATTCCCGAACCTTCTGCTTTTTCAAAGAATCAACCTCCTTAGCCAGGTGTTCGTACTGTTGTTCTACACTTTCTACTTGCTTTCCGAACTTTTCTTCTAAGCTTTCTATTTTCTGATCTACTATTTGGAGTCTTTTGTCGAAGAGAACATTCTGTGCATCTAGCTTGTTTTCGAGAGCATCCCTTTGTTTGCTTAGTTGCTTCTGAAGAACTTCTAAAGAATTCTTTTGTTCGTCGAACTTACTTTCGAGAACGTTCTTTTGTTCTTCGAGAACGTTCTTTTGTTCTTCGAGAACGTTCTTTTGTTCTTCGAGAACGTTCTTTTGTTCTTTCGAGGAACTTTCCAGAGCATCGAATTTCGACAGAAGCAACTTCATGAAGGTAGGCATTTCATCGGCGGTACTTACTGTGCTTTCTCTCCCTTGTTCTTCAACATCGGGGTCTCCACCATCCTGAGTGATAGCATTCTGAAGTCGGAGCAATAGTTCCTTTTTCAGCCCCGAAGTTTAAAGATTTCTTTTTCCTAATTCTTCTTTCAACTCAGCTGTTGTCAATTGTTCTAATTTGCGACCCATTTTATGTAACCGAAACACAATTTTCGCAACACAGTCAGTTTTATGTTAATGTCTCTTCTAGAAAAATCTTTTTCAAACACTATTTTTAACAAAAATATTCGGTATTCACAGTTTTATAGCAAAATCAGTTCACTTTCACAATTATATGAGTCACCGAAACTGTTTTAGAAAATGTCACTATGGAATTTTCTAGCACTTTACTGAGTTTTATCCCACTTCTGACACCAATGTGAAATTTTGGCCTGAGGTTCGATAAATAAAACTCAATCGAAATTCCAAAATAATACAACAAATCTCTTTATTCTATGAAACACAACGTCTTTCAGTTTAAATAACACCAAATATAACTTATTCCACTTATTCACAATTCAAATACGTTTTTATAATTCATCACTTTTTATTTAATCTCAATTCAATCACTTTTTACTAACGCTTCCAGTAGTTAACAATTCGACTTTCGAAAATAAACTGAACTTTCAATGCAATCTACTCTTGTATTTATACAAGTTTACAAGCTTCTGGAAGCTTCTGTCTGGTTCTGGCACAATCTAAGCTTTCGGTACTAATTCGAGTCTCGAATTAGTACTTCAAGTTCGATTTAGTACTCAGTTAAAACATTGCAAATATGTAGTATACTTCTAGGGGCATGGTTGTTGTACACAATAAATGGTGGTTGTTGTACACAATGAATCCAACAGATGTCGTTAGTTTACAAAATGTATCCTCCGAATATCTAAACTTGTTGCCATATCACAGCTTTTAAAATGAATACAAAAATTAACAACTTACTTTTTCTTGTTCGCCATAGTACACGTTTTGGTTAGCAGAAAAAAAATCTTATATTCACTTAATCACCCTTAATGTGATGAAATATTTCACGCAACTACACAAATCCACTGGCCCGGATGGTATACCTCCGAATTATCTGAAGAGGTGTTCTTTCACACTGACAAAGCCACTGCGTAAGCTTTTCATCGCTCCTACATTTCTGGAATCTTTCCTAAATGAAAGAAAACAGCATTTGTCTAGCCTGTCCCTAAGAAAGTTGACCAATCACCCCCCCCCCTCCTCCTTCCGACCCATAGCACTAACATCCCTTCTTTCTAAGGTCATGGAAACGCTGATTAACCCTCAGCTTAAGGAATATCTCGAAGATCGAAAACTTCTCCATGACCGTCAGTATGGCTTCACCAGCAACCGTTCCACTGGTGATCATATCTCACCAAACAGTGGAACAAATCTTTACATCGCTTTGGTGAAAGTAAGATCAATGCTCTTGATATCTCCAAGGCATTTGATAAAGTTTTGCATGAAGCTCTCTTATCGAAAATGCGTCCTTTTGAGATCGATGATACTCTTGTTTGTTGGATTAGGAGCTGTCTTCTGAACCGTTCAATACAAGTATTGTATTGGACGGATTCAAGTTTAATTCCTACAAAATAAATGCTGGTGTGCCCCAGGGCTCTGTTCTGTCTCCGACTCTTTTCCTCATTTTTATAAATGATATTCTGTCTGTTACTTCTAATTCACTTAATTGTTTTGCTGACGACTCTACCCTCAACTTTTCATATTCGTTCGATAAGTTATTTCCTTCGCCTTCGGACGTGCAATTGCAACGGTACCGTATGTCAAGCTCATTAAACTCCGATTTATACAGCATTGTCAAATGGGGTGATAGGAATCATGTCGAGTTTAATGCTTCATAAGCTCAATGCTGTCTTTTGTCGTTAAAGCTAAACATACCCCCAATGCCATTGTCCATGAATGGCACTTACATCGGAGAAACCGAAAAGCTCTCAATACTCGGTATGTGTGTCAACGACGACAACCTCCGTTGGAACGCCCATATATTTGAGATCGCTAAAAATGCTCATAAGTGCTTAGGTTTTCTTTATCGGTGTAAGAAGTATTTTTCCCCTTCTGATCAAGCTACAATTTATAAAGCGTTTATACGCCCTAAACTCGAGTATAACTCCCACCTCTGGGCAGGTGCTTCGCCAACATCGCTTCACCTGCTTGATAGAATACAAAATCGAGCGTTAAGATTGATAGGAAATAGAACTGCTGCTGAAACAAGTGCCCCTCTCGAACACCGACGCAATGTTTCATGGGTTTCCCTATTTTATCGTTTCTTTAAAAAAATACATTCACTCGAAATAGCAAGCTGCATTCCTCCCCTTAAAAGTTTATCCCGGAATGCTCATTTGTTCACCCTTGAGCCCAATTTTTGACGTACCGTAAAATATAGGGATTCTTTATTTAGCCAAACAACACGAATTTGGAATAGTTTACCCGGCGAGGAAAATCTTGCCTTGATCTGCAAGCATTCACAACAAATGTTAATCGACACCACCTTATCTTCCTAATGCCCGCGCAGTGTGCTCTACATTAAAAGGGAAACAAATAGCCCCTTGTGCGCGCGTTAACTATATAAAAGAAAATTAAGTATAATTTAATGATTTGGCATCAAATCATCAGGTATCTGAAATAAAATCGTGTATCGTGTATATCGGTGGTCGTTAAAGGCTGTTACAAATGAAGATTCCGTGGAAGATAAATCTGAAAAGGTCTCCTAAGTAAAAAGAGAGGCACAGATACTATGGAGATGTTAACACGAAGCCTCCAATTGCATCAGAAATCCAAGCTGCAATCGATGGTTTGGTGCTATACTAGTTCGGTTTCTTAAAGCAGATGCCGCTGTAAAAACTATATTTTAATTCATTTGGACTATGTCGTTCTATTATGTTTCCTTGCAAATCACACGGTTAGGCTCAACGGGCTGAAGAAACCTTCTGTATTAAATACAGAAATCTAGCCAAATCTTTAAGCCAAAAACTGAGATGTTCGAATTAAATACAAAGTATGATATGCTCACTTTGGCGATGAGCACCGACCGGCCAGATTACCCTATTTGACCGCTGCTTTTTTGCAGACTTTTTTGTGGAGTTATTTGAACTCCTGGGCTTATGTAAATAAGCCTCAGTCTCTTGAAGCCCTTAAAGAGAATATCCGACAGGAATGCACCGGAAGTTCTGACACAAATGAGGGAAAACTCCACAAAACGAGCTCGCATGTTCATGAATTCTGACAGCATCCACTTGACCGATATATTTTTCTCAACTTCATAGATAAAAATCAAATTCATTAAATACTCATAATCCACAGTGTTTTTTTTTTATCATAGAACTTTTGTTTTTAAATAAAACACAACAAATTCAATTAGCTCACAAATTTCATGGCATTTAATAGGTTTGTTCCCGATAATTATTCGCAGAAAATTCGCAGCTGTCAGATTTTTAAGTAGTGGGGATATTTTCTCTCTTTGAGAGATTTCTACGAAAAAAGTACGGGAACGCTTTAAACCAAAAAAATTGCAGCATTCTTTCCTAGTGTTGCTTAACCATCGATAGTATTTATTTTCGATATCGTCGATAGTTTTGAATAAAATATCGATAGTACTGATACTATCGATCTATACATTTATCAATTGAATAGGCCCAAATTATGAATCATCAAATTCGATGGCTTGTTCAAATTTTTAGATTTATGACCGCCTATATATAAAACAAAAGTGAATCTTACCACGTTTTATGAATACCCTTATGGCTAAAACACAATCACGCTTCAGCTTTGGCTTCGTCAAGCTACATTTCACACGCTTTAAGTGACATTTTATAAATTTCGATTGTTGTTTTTGCTTTTTTCTGCCAAAATGAGCAAAAAATCAACCAGTTTCTACTTCAGCTTTGTATTTGAATCAAGTTACCTTATCTTGTACACGAACCAAACGTAACGTCAAAGCCAAAGTAACATTGTGTTAAGATGTAGTGATTTCCAATGGTTGAACTTATAAACGTCAAATGAAACCGAAGCTAAAGCGTGATTGTGTTTTAGCCATTAAAGCATTTCAATTAAATTGTAAAAAGTTAAAATCGAAAAGATAACAGCACGAGTGGCATTCTTCTGCAATAGGTTTTATTCGCTTATTAACAGTATCAGTTAACTTTTCAAGTACATCCCTGCCTTCAACAGTTACAACCTTTACATAATAACGCTTTCGACTGCGGAAATTCCTCGTGTAAAAGGAAATTGTTGTGTTCGAAATTTCAAAGCACTCAGGAAGCTGCAAGATTTTATCTATTGCCTGTCAGTGCAGCAAGACCTTTATGACCCTCCCTCATAGCTCACATATCTCAAGCTCATATCGAAAATCTGATAATCATTTTAGCATATAGTATGAGCTTTTCCCACAGGTTTCAATCTCTTGAATAAGCTCAAGTTCAAAATGTGAAGGTAAGTTTGAATTATTTAAACTATCGATAGCCGTTCGATTGTTTTTTAAACTATCGATGTAGCCGATATTTTTTACTATCTATACTATCGATAAACTGTAGGAAGTTCTAGCATCACTACTTAAATGTCAAAAGATTGGTGGAAAATAATTACTGCGAAACGATTTTTAAAATGTTTTTTTTTATTATTTCAAGGGAAATGTTATGCCTATTTGTTGCATCAGCTCCAAAAACAAAACAATTAGTAGTTTTGTAGGTGCTTCCACGCTTCCAGCAACAATTCTTCTCTGCTCTTCACAAACAGCTGGCTTTAGAAGACTCAACTCACACTGCTCTCTAACAATTGTCTGAACCCTGAACTAAATCAGGAATCTGGACTTCGTCAACAATATTCATGGAAAAGTTCACAGAACCACCGGTTTTTTATGTTTTTTTTTTATAAACTTTTAAAAATAACTCTGCAATCTTTATCAAACGTGTCGTATATTTGATTATTTATTGTATTTTTTTTTCCAATTGTCAAACTGACGTTTGGCTGCTACTTTTTTCTGCCTTCAAAAATTTCTTGAGCAGAAATTCGCAGGGTGGGGAAATTATTTTCTCTCTCACGAGCTCTCTCTTCTGCGATTTTCTACGAATTTTTGGTGTACGGGAACAAGAATTAGCAGAAATTCGTGAAAATTCGTACGAATTTGGAGATGGGGAACAAAGCTAATGTTTAAAAATAATTTCTGGCATATGGCCTCTGCAACTGCGCCTTATGAACGCCATCCTATCGGTCCAATTTGGTACCACTTTTATTCGCGGCTACAGTCTGAATAGGAAATAGGAATGAACAAAAAGAATCAGAAAAGGCCAAACAAATGTCAAATCCTCAAATCTAATTTGTAGGGTTCGTTCAGAATGCAATAATTATTAGTATGCGTTTTGAAAGCATGATGAATTAACATTGTGCGATGTTCACACTTTACTTCAAGTGATGTTTAAATTGTGTGTCTACATTTAATTTCAGTGATTTTTATTAATTTGCTTTCAAGTGATTTTTATTAATTGTAGTATCCACAACACCGGACTTATTTGGGCGATAGTGCGTTTAAATGATCAATCGTTGCTGGTTTATTAGCATAGACCAGAGATTTGACGTTCCCTCACAAAGTAGTCCAAAGGTGTCAAATTCATAGATCCATTTCTTAAGATGATTTGCTATAGACATATTGTGAAGTCTTGTTGGAACCATTTCTCCTTCAAATCATTTCCGATGACATGAGGAATAAGAAAATCTCGAATAATTTGCCTGTAGCGTTCGCTAATGTTGGCACCGGTTTCGGATTTAAATACAAATGAGCCAATTACGACTTTGGCATCCAACCCGCACCAAATCTGGTTCAACTATCCAGTTGATTCTCAGCCACTCACCGAACATACGACCCAATTGATGGTCCGCTGGCTTTAATTCTTGCACCACTTGGATCTTATATGGATGTAGGCCAAGATCTTTGCTCAAAATTCTCCAAGTATTAGACGGGCAGAGACTGAGTTGCTGACAACGCGGCGTCGCGTCGGATCGATCCTTTGTCAATCGCACGGTGCGGGATCGATTTGGATGAATATTATCCAAAAGAGTAAATGTGGTCGTGAATCGATCCATAGTATTGCGTATTACCTGTTCAGATAGACTATTGTACGCACCGTAAACTTGACGAACTGCCCTATAAGTTTGGTGAACAGAGCGCTAATTTTGAAAACGTTATTCTGGTGTAAGCCTTTGCATGGTGATTTGCCAAAGTTTACTGAAAAAAAAAAGTCAAACACACTTAATTAGCATGACAGCTAGTTTTACAGTTATATCAATCGGAAGTTCTATATCTCTAAAAAAACAGCTTTATTTGTGTTAATTTATTAAAGACGATGCCTAATGTACTAGTCTGGGCTGAGCGCCTGATTTACTGGCCTCGGCGTTCCGTACTACCTTTTCAAGCACAATGTTAAAACAGTTGCATGACTGTGCGTCACCTTGTCTTAACCCTCTATGGTTGATGTCGAAAGTGTCAGTAGATATCCTAACAATTTTGACGGGAGCAACAAGCATTCTCCAACGTCCTCCTGATAAGACGTATCAGTTTAGTGAGAATTCCAAAGCTAGACATGGCTCGGTATATTTTACAATGTCCTAGGGTGCATTAAAATCGAAGAACAAACTATCGGGTTTTTTACATTATGACGTAATTTCAATATTTGGTCAATCGTAAATTTTTCAGGTCTAAAACGTATAAGGCTATAGTTGACACAAAATAGTTGATCTATTTTACAAGTACTAAAGATTCTAATCACTAGGCATAATTTCCGACCATATTTTGCAAATGAGTTGATGTATGCACGCGACCAGGTCACCTCCATCGTTGTCTAAAAAAGATCCTCTTGCAGCCCATCGGCATTAGTTACCTCGTTCGTTTTTATTCTGGAAATGGGTACTTTGATGTTATTTTGGTAGGCCGGACGTTTTCTGGTTGTCACCCTGGTGAGCCAAACAAGTGGAGGTCCTAGTCGACACCATAGCAACCGTCGTGTCAGTTAAAAACGAAAATCCACACAAAACGATAACTTTTTGACGATCCATTGTCACCTGATGAACCTGGTGTAGGTTGGTGTCGTCCCATAAATAACAATTTTGATTGTTAACACAGCCGCATTTATAAAAAAAAATGCGCCTCGTCGGTAAAGATGATTTTTTTGCCAAAATTGGGTTTCTGTTCCAAATGCTTCGAAGCGCAGGCAGCGTTGTCTGGTCGTGAACTTTGAGCTTCTGGGTCAGTTGAATGTTATTATGGGTTAAGTCCAAGTCTCGACGCAAAATTTGCAAATTGAAATCTACCAAAGGCCGAGTTCTTATTCTGAGCCACCAAACGTTCAAAAATCGACTGTAAAAGGCCACCAAGTCTACCTTAAAATGGGCCCAAATTTAAAAAAAAAAATAAAAAATATATATTATTTTGGACGTTCTGTTCTGTTAAACAACATTTGACAGATGTTACGGAAACAATATGGTCTTTTAAGCCTGTTCAATGAATGGCTAAGACAGGGTTGATTCTTTAGACCACTTATTTTTAAATTGACTTTGTTTATATATCTCAAAACTCTTATTTTTTTTTAAATCCGTTTTTGAATCACAAAAATTATTATACTCTATGCTTTTTCACTCAATTGATATCACCATCACAGTCTCCTTAACTATAAATATTTTGACTATTTAGAAGTCTTTGTTCCTTTAAAAAGTCTCATTTTCCGAAAGAACAGAAAGTCGGTAACCGAATCATTCAGCTAAAGCCTAAACTATTGCGCTACCTCCATCTCGCCAGAAACATCAAACCTCTTCTCTTTGCTTATAATGGCTTCTTTTTGTCATAACAAATGAGTCTCGAATCCTCAAATTTATTATTATTATTGAAAACTATAACATATTTTTAAATCATCTTGGAAAACTCTAATATTTTGCCTGTGTTTGCTTTTTCCAGATATTACCTCAGTCACAACACCGCCTTAGTTAAGCTTCTAAAAAAGCTCGGCTCTCGGCCAATTCCACAATGGCTCAAAGACGACCTTTCCACGGTATCGTGATAGCACGCCAGGCGGCGCTCCAGCCACACTCACCACGATCGTCACATCAAACGACGTCGACGTCAACATCGTAAACTAAAAAACCATCAAAGCCAAATCCCAAATCATCATCACCAACAGCTGATATAGTGGATTCAAGGTGATAGAAAGAAAAGCAAACGATAACTACACCAGCAGCTAAAATTAAGTCAATAAATATAAAAATTATAAAATAAAATAAAACACTTAGGTTAATACACTTGACTTATATAAACACTTATACATACATTGAATCTATATGTAAATTAGTTAACAAAACTAAAAAGAAAAAAACTTTCACTAGATTAGAGAAAAAGAACAACAAAACCGCCCGCGCTCTCCCCACAGCTATATAAAATTAAATTTTACTTTTTTTTTTTATTTAAATAAGAACAAATTTATAAATGTAAATGGACTTAATGTAACATCTAAGACGGTAAACTAATGAAACAAAAATCAATTCTTGCCTGTCATGTTAATTCAAATTACTTTTTTATTAAATTTTCTGGACTTTTCTATTTAAAATTAAAATCCAAATAAGTTTAAACGAGGAAATTGCTGACAAAAACCATCGAAATCGACGAAACACCCTGTTATTACACTCAGCGTGGTATACATTATACCACTTTTAATTAATTTAGTTTTTTTTTTGATTATTTACTAAGTAGTTCTGTATAAATTTACAAGTCTAAAACTAAAGCTACCTTAATACTAAGTTAACATTTTTTTATTTAATTTAAACAAATAAATCACAAAAAACATATGCGATAAGTAGTTATAGTGATGTAAATAATATTATTAAACTATGTACGTTAGAATTTTATTTGTCTTGCTTAAAAAAAATGTCTGTGTAAGCTTTGGGTTTCGCAATTATTTCAATTTTAATCCTTAATATCTCTTATTGTAAATCACTCTTTCCATTTATCTCTATGTGTATCTTTTGTATCGAAGAATTGCAAAAAAACACAATATTTATATATATTTCCAAAAAAGATATAAAATCACAGAGAACTTCTTAACTCAAAAATACAATTTTCCTAAATATCCGCGCACCTTTCCAAGATATTTTCTTTGTTTTTTTTTTAATATTTTTTTTTTGAAAAATATCAGCTTTATATATTTATTTGTATAGTAAATGTATTTCTTGTTCACCCTGTTAAGTGTAGAAATGAAAAAAAGAAGAACAAATTATTATTATTTTTTATTGCTTAAACTATAAAATAAAACAATTTTTTATTAAAAAAAATGTTATTGCTTAGAAAAAATTGATGTAAAGCTAAATTATTAAAAAAAAAAAAAGTAAAATGCAATGCAAAAAAATATTTTAGACTTGTAAGTGTAATAGCAACAAAGATAATGATAGACAAAGAAAAAAATAAGAAAAGAGATGAAAGTAACAAAGAGGCAAACAGAAAAAATCCCCTTACAGACAATAAAGAGACTCAATTAAAAAAAGGAAATTCAAGTTTTTTTTTTTTATTTTTTCTTATTTCCAGCGTACTAGGGTTAAAAGGATTCTATACAAACTAGGGTTAAAAGGATCCTAATAGTCCAGGAGGCGGCCGTAAGAAAACTCCTCATCAAGTCAATGGAAAATTTAGCCATTAAGCAATGGCAAATTACAAAAAATGTACAAAACCGCTGGTCGGACAAAGTTTTTCTTGTCTGTTTGGCGGTAAAATGGCCACTTCCGGTTTAGTGTTGGCCTACCTCATCGGGTCAACGAACGAAGCTTAGACCGCTTTTTTCAATATTAATTTGCCTAAAAAAGTTTCATATTGACTTAAGAAAATTTGAAGAAATTTATTTTTTATATGTATTTATATTTTAACTATGTATCTGCAAGGCACAATGCTTTTTAGAATGCAACTGGATGTTGCACGACACTAGTTAGAAGCATTAGAAAGATAGGAAAGAATTCCTACGGCGCAATAGATCGACAATTAGGTGACTATTTTCTCATTTTTAGCCCATGGACGGCTCTAGCTTGCACTAGGAGTTAGAAAAATTGCTTCCCAAACTGAGAGTCAAACTCACGATCTCTCGCTTAGCAAGCAAGCAAACATTTTATCCGCTGCACCACTGCTTTCTTATTTTATTTATTTATTTATTTGAAACGGATGTTTGGCCAATTATAACTTTTTTCGACCAGTAGATTTTTTAATGTAGACGGTCTAAGATTTCATTTAATACCCCATTTGTTCATTGACACGATCCCAATGAGGTAGACCAGCACCAAAAACTCAACCGGAAGTGGCTATTTTACCGCCAAACGGACAAGAAAAAGTCTGTCCGACCAGCGGTTTTGTGCATTTTATTCAAATCAATGAATATCAATAAATCAGACAGAAAAAAAAACAAATCAAAGTATTAACGACAAGATACAACAAAACACACACGACCTGTCAATGAAAAAGTGAAATAGCCGGTTCGTCCACAATGTTAAGGTTTCTGTCAATGAAGCCATATGAAACATGCATTCATACCAGAATGTCTTTCTTCTGTCAAAACAGTGTACTGATTGACATTGCCGATGTTGTGAAGTGTCTTTCCAGATATTAAACAGTGTTTTGCTCCTTCTAGATTAATTACTGTCACCTAAAAACGAGTTGAACATTCAAAATATAAATTCCAGTCAAACCTTAAATATAGACAAAATATTTTATGTCACCCTACTAGACTTTCTTTTGACTGAAAGATTTAAACAAAAATTCTTTTTCTTTTCAATATTCCAAATGAGGTTAAAAGTCGTTAGCAATCAATCAATGATTGATCAACATCATCTTTCTTCTAGAAACTAGAATATCATCAATGAGTTGGTAAAACAAACCACACATCAAAAAATTCCCCGTGTAAGAGTTGCTTTAGCATTTTTTTCAATTTAACTCAATCTTGCTGCTAAGCTTTATAAATTATTCGGAGTTTTTTTCGTCAGATATGGCCAAAGATCTTGAGCACAAGAAAAACCGAATTGTGATTTTATGAACAGGCGCTCATGAAAACTCAAAAAATAATACAATTTCTCCAATTCAAACTTATTCACCTCATTGAAGTTCCATAAAGCTCAAAGCTTTTTATATTATATTTAGGTAATACAACAACCTAAAATGCAGAAGAAAATAATAATGAATGTGCTCAAAGCTTATTTAGCAAATACAAGACCCACTACAATAACTGTAGTTATGTATATTCACAATGGTGTATTCCTTATATATTTTCTGCATTCACAATATTTTTTAAGGAAAACCAAGTTTTTTAATTAAAATGTTTTTTATTTAATATTTTTTTTTAACAAAAGTGTATTCTTTCAGCCCTATCACAGATTCCCTCGTAGAAAATTTCCGAACGAAACGCTACGCCCCGAATACGAAAAAATTCAAATCACAAACCCCGAATGGAATCAGCCATTATCCAAACCTCTTTTCGGACTTTCGGAATCAGTTGATATGTGTCAAAATGTGAAAAGCAAAACAAAATGTCACTTTTATTGTGTTAGTTATCTAAAATGGATTCAATTGCGATTGTTATTGTGAAATAAAACAAGAAAACGTGTGGAGAAACCGCAAATTAAAATTACAACGTCGTATTTTAAGAGACGCTTTTAATCCACTCGACCATAATCCCTGGACAATTTATGGCTTCTCTTGGAGAATATCCAAAAGCCTTTGGAATTGGGCTCTGTTCGTATTATTACGACGGAACCTGTGATAGGGCTGTTTATCTGTTAATTCGGATGCAGTAACGCATTATTGTTTCTGCTGTGGTTGATTTATGAAGTTTTTCTTTGGTGAATTTGAAAATTGTTTTACGACTTGGGGTCTGCTTCGTGGCGAACGGATTTGAATTAGAAACTTGTTTTTAAAACAATTTTGTGCTGATGTACCTGTAGTCAAAAACGAGGTCGATATTAATTTTAAATTAATTAGTTATTAATATTAAAAATTAATTTAAGAAGATAAGGCAAGAGAACACAAATTCAAATAAATAATGTAGAACTGTTGTAATCACGATTCTGTTCTGGTCTCGAAAATTATTTTAATCTGCAATGAATAAATGTAGGGGCAATTAAAATACTCAAATGTGTGTTATGTTGGATTTACATGATTCAACACTTTGTTTTCTGCAAAAAGAGAGGGACGATATAAATGCAGAACATCTTGACAAATCCATATTATATATATTATAGGAAGTAGGATACCATTTAATTACTATCATAAACAACCGAAATAAAGAACAAAAATATTCTGGAACAGTTTGCTAGGGAACGAAGATATAAATCTACCTCCTCATAAAAAAGAGTTGGTTGTCTGCAAAGTCGGTTTACGGAAGATAATTTGATAATGATAATGATAACGTCATAAGAAAACATTGATGGCAACAACACCAATATACAGCCCGTTAACTCACACCCACAAACCTTCTCGTTAAATCCACACACACATACCCCAATATCTACACCTTCTTTTTACTTTAACAAAACTCTGCCTTTTTTTATTTGAAAAAAGAAATTGCCCTGTTTGCCATGGTTCACAGAAATATTTATGTATGCAGATTGTAGGTGCCCATGAAAAAAATTGCAGTGTCATCCGCGGAAACACCGGAATCCCGTCCTCATTCAACAAGTTCTTCTATACATTCCGAGTGCTGGCCGACACCATCCATCATCATCAGATTGCATTTTAGTAAGTACCCAAGTCTCGGATGCGTATGGCGTTCCAAATTACCAAAGTAGGGCTAAAGAAAGATTCCCTGTATTTGACTATTCAGCTCAATGGTACACCGATTGATTCCTTGCAGTGCGAGTATTACTTTAAATCGTTTCAGTACAGGACCCCTGTTCTGTACCTATCGCATCGATAAAATTGATCGAGAAACGTTGAAAATTGGAACAAAATTCATTTTATCCCATCATTCTGGTTCTGTAACATTGACAGGCGATAATTTTATCGATTGGAATGTATCGGAATGAAATACTGGAAGAATGCGATAAAACGGTGTTCTGTATCTCTCAAATGCGATAAGTTTTTCCTTGGAAACGTCAAATTTTATCATTTGTTTGTGAACAGGCGATAAGATTGAAAAAATGGAATTAAATAAAAAGGTAACGAAAAATAAGAGCAGACAAATATCTTTTTGTATGTAATTTATATTAATTTTAATTTTTAAAAGTCTTCAAAGGCCCAAAATTCAAATCAAAGAAATTCGTAAGAACAATATGTATCTCTTCCTAATTGTCTTTGAAGGTGTGTCCACACCAAGGAAACATTTCTTAAATATTCAGAAATTTTATTTAAATAATTCTGAAATGTTTATTAAGGTCTCGACGCTTCGCGAAACATTTCTGAAATCATAATTGTTGTTTTTAGGCCTGCAATTTATACTGACTGTGATTATACTTATGAAATAAATAGTTAATAAAAAAAAATTAACAATGTATTTTATTGTACTTATATTTTATTTTACTCAGGAATCACACACTCTACTCACTTCCAGCATAAGAGAAAAAGAGACAACCACATAAATAAAAGAAAACAAAAGAAACAATGAAGACAACGAAAACCAAGGGAAACAAAATAAATAGATGTAGATAGAAAATAGATGGTAGGAAAAGTAGTACCAATACGCCTGTTGATTTCATGCAATCGCGGAAAACCCTCATAAACGGTAAAAACGTGAATTTATATTCTCGTAAATGAACCGTCAAAATTTGTATGGGAGTTTATTTATGAGAACCTTGTAAATTTATCTCATGACTTTGCCGTGTAATGTGAAAAAATAAACCTCGTAAAACTAAGGATGTCTTTTTTGTTGTGTATATCTTTTGTAGCAGCTGAAAGTGAAATAGATATAATTGTTAACAAAAGTAGACTTTTGTAATTCTTTTTATTGCGCCTATAGATGCTGAGTATTTTTTTCTATTTCTTAAGAAGTTTGTTTTTACATTCATATTTTCTGTTATAATAAAATAATCGTTTTCTTTGACTTTTATATTCTTTTAATAAAAACCAATTACTAATTAATAAATAACTGTTTTCACATTTAAGCAATTTGTTTCTAAAGGGCGTTCAAGCGACTGCTTGCAAAAGTATAGGACTTTTTAGTGTATAAATTTGCGTTCCCGAAACCCGACTGTAAAATAAAGAACAAAAAGGTAAGAAAGTTGTGATTTTGGGTAAAATAAAATAAATTTATACAGTAAATTACATTGTTCATTTTCTTTTTTGTTTTCTGAAATGTTTATGAGATATTTCTCTTCTTTCATTCCAGACGGAAAATGTCTTTATAATTCAATTTAGTCTAGTCGATAAGTTTTTTTTTCGTGATAATAAAACACGACGCTATGATCAGAAATATTCGTGAAAAGTTTCTTAAACAATTCAGAAATATTAAAAAAAATGTTTCTTTGTTTTTTTTTTTAAATGTCAATGGTAGCTCGATTTATCGACTTCCATTGGAAATTCCAGTCAAGTTAAGAATGAAATTTAAGGTTATCGCAAGGATTTACAGAACACCGAATATTTCCAGATGCGATAAGTATGGAATTTTTTGTTTCATATTTTATCGATGAGAAAAGTTATCGACAAAGTTACAGAACAGGGGTCCAGGAATGCTATGTAATACACATTTCAAAAATTGAAGAGTGTTTGTTTATTTTAGATGTAGGTGTTTCGCCTTAACGACAAAAGACAACATTGAATTTTTGAACGATGAAATTCGACGAGACAGGACAATGCTGTCAAGATCATTTGATGAGCTAACCGTACGCTGCCGCAGTACTGAAGAATACGAATTGTGAATCTAGATTGGATGATAGTTTAAGGTGAGGGAGAGGAAGATTCGCCTATTTGGGGATAGGCTTGACGGCAAGAGATCTTTCAAAACTCGGCCGCCTGAACGAGTGAAAAAGAAGATTTGTCACATAAAATTTGCGTTTTGAAGTACAAGAGTAATAACACCTGCCCTATAAGCAAATAGGCTTTTTCTTAAAGGTGACAGCAGTAAGTATCGTTTAAGACGAGCGTAGGGCTCGTATTTCCTATAATCTACACCTGCATTTTGATTCCCTCTCTCTAACAAAAACTTAGAGATTCATGTAGGGCCTCCAACTAGAAAAATCTGTTAAAATGATACTACCCAGTGCGTCATGAAGCATGCATCAATGCAGTGCTAACGGGAATGACTGGGTTGCACGTACTTGCTTGTATGTGCCTGATTACACTGAAAGGAAAGCTCTTTGACAGAAATGTAGAAAAATAACACGGTCTGAACCTATAACCGTACCATGTCTTAGATAATAATAAATTTATGAACAAAATATTTCGATAAGAAAAGAATAACAGACAAACAAAACCGAACAAGTTTCGAATGCGACCGAACGATCATTTAGTTAGAAAACGATATATAAAAACGCCCCAGACGGAACGGCGTTCATCGATTTATAAGACGTTATCACGTCAAAAAAGGTAATCAAAATTAAGGTAAACAAAATGGAATAATCTATCTAAATCTCTTAAAATATAAAATCCGAGAAAGTCGAAAATTGAAAATACATTATAAGAAAGGTACCGCTAAAAGAATTTTCCAGTAAATTTGATTTTGATAAAATGAGAGCCAATACTTACAAGTATACCCTCAAACATGTTCATCAAAATCTTTCGATCTGTTAACGATTAAATGAAAGGTACTGTTATTTTGAGCTTTAAAAATTAAATTCCAAAAAACCCCTATTTGAAGATAATCGCTCAAGCCGTTTAGGCTGCAGATACATACAGACAGACGTACTGACAAACTGATTAAAAAATAGTCAACGGCCTTGCCTCCGATAAAGCATCGCTTCCCGTGAGATCAGCGAAATCAACCATCGTTGCGCGTTGTTGTTGTCTTTTAATTGTCTGAGCCGATGGCCTCAGTAGCTAGTGCTCGTATGTGTTTCTACTTCGTAGATTTATCTACACAGTAGAATAAAAAGGTAATGTAATGTATAAAAAAATAACCCAAGGCTGGAAAAAAATGAAATTATGGCGTAGAATAAATGCTATATTAAAATAATCTTGCTTTTGATTTCTCCTACTTTCTCTATTTCGATCAATATGTGCTGCATTTTCATGTCCTCTCTATATTAAACATATTTGCAAATCAAATTAAAGACACGCGCAAAATTATAAACAACCTATTAACTTCACATTACTTAAAATGCTTAGTTCTGCACTAAGTTTTTCTTAATTATAAACAAAAAAACCCTGCACTAGTTAAAATCAAATTTTATAGTTTGAGAGCCTTGGGGATTTTTTTGTTATTGGATTTAGGCAAGGTTTGTATGTATTTATATTTTCGAAATGGAGTTTTGTGAGATCGAGCCGTCATTCTCTCGGAGAGTTTTTAGTTTCACACTAAGAAGATAATGCAAGGGATTCCTGTTAATAAAAATCTAGTTTCACACTAAGAGAAAAACAATTTTTGAATCGTCTATAATTGAAGAACTACACTTTTAATGTTAGTGCCAAACTTTATTTCTTTTAAATTGAAGGTTTTAATACAAACTCTATATACTACGTTTGTTTTAGTTTGGTATTAAAGCGTCTATAATTTTACGCCACAGAAACATGTAAAATCCATTTTAAAATATTTAAGCAAAAGAAAGGGATAGTCGCTTATAAATATTATAAATAATTAAAAACAAAATGGGAAAAACAAAGGCAATATAAATTAAAGCTATTAATTTCCAACTACCAATTTTGTTGTACATACATTTTTAAACAGTCTTTACATACTCAGTGTGACGTCCACCTTAACCAAAAGTTCTTTCCATTTCCAATTCAATTCCAACTAAAGCTCCCAAAAGCCATTTTTGACAGTTCATTCCCATAAAAAAGCACACCCCGGCGAATAATAAACAACAGAAAATCAAAAGCAAAACGAGTGAAACAAACGAAAAAAAATACTAAAAAGCATACGAATACGAAAACATCGAGCTTTTGTGGAGTCTCCCCAAAATCCAAATCCCTATCAATCGTAGAGTGTGCTCCCCAGTTCGTTCATCCAGCCGCACCGCAGTCAGTTTCGTTTCGCTGGGCTCAATCGGATTCGCATTCGCACTCGCAATTCACCTTTCGGTTCGGTTTTAGCAAAATTTAGTATTTCGATTAAGATGGCGCCGGGCGTATGTGTTGCAAGTTTCCGCGTGTTCTTACGTTCGTCGGATATGCTGCGTTTTCGTATAACGCCTACAACTGTTTCTCCTCGTTCCTTCCTAAATGCGGTAAGTAATTTCTTATGTTTTTACACCATTTTGCCCCGTAAAAGTGTTACAGAAGAACACCCTTAACATTCGAAAAAAACCGTAGTGGAAAAAAAGCTAAAAATTTCTCTGAAAAAAGTTGAAGAGACGAAAGAAGAAAATTCCAAAAAAGAGTTGAAAAAAATACACAAATGAGTGGAGTGATTACTGGAGTTCATTACCGTCGCGCTGAATGATGAATACTCTCAATGAAGTTGTGTGTTTGTGTGTGTTGCGGACTGCATGGAGTTTGACGTTTCTTTTGAGTAATTTTGTGTTTTGGGTGCGTGTTGAATGAAAAGTGCGTGCGCGAGACGGAGTTGTTTTTGCCATTCCATGTCTGTATTGAGTCAGTGTCTGTGGATAAATTTAAAAATGAAAAAAATACCAAAAAATCATCTTTTTTTTAACTCACCTGCTCTGCTTTTGGGTGTATTTGGATCAAAATAAAACAGGCTAGAGTGTCAGTGTAGGTATGCCTTCTTCGCCCCAAAAAAAATGTAATCATGTTGGGGGTCGTGGTTGAGGGTCAATGGAACATATTTTGGGGTGTGCCCTGACGAACTCGAGCTAATCTCTATGTAAATGCGCGTTTTTTCTATACAACACTGAGTGGACATTGCGAATTATGACCTTTTTCTTTGTCGTTGCCGTTGTGTTGATCTTGACCTCTGAATCACCCCCAGGATATCACCTGTGTGCTGGGTTGTCCTCACACTGGAAAGGCGTAACCGTGGGTGGTTATCAGAAAGATTGTATCTAAACCTATTGATAACCCCAGTCGTGTTGCATGGAAGACAAATACAAAATGTGTGTCTCCGCATCGACATATCCGGTTAGAAAGCATTTCCATTCCAAAATGTACTTGTACTGTTGGCTTTATTTATAGAATTGTTTGTCATGCGATATGCGATCGATGCTGGGGAGCAATTTATCATAACAAACCTCTGATTGTTGTTGTTCCTTTGCTGATTGAGCAATCATTCACGAATCACGAAGTGATTCAGAATACTACTCACGTGTTTGACGATTTTGGTTTGATTTATCGTTCCACCAGAACTGCAAATATCGTCTCAGGATGTTGCATTGGTTGGGTTGAAAATCTATGGCTTACCATTGTGGTCTGGCATGTTGGTTTATACTTTAACTGACTGCACAACAAAGTTGTTGATTGATTTGATGTTTGTTTTTGGAGTTTCGCCTGTGATTCTACATTAGTTTGTATTTGTCTGCAGAGGTTTGGATTTTACAGCATCTTCTTGGGGTTTTTTTTTATTGTTTATTCAACCCAAAGACTAGGTTTCCTTTTTTCGTTTTATACCTACCCGCATCCGTATTGATCATTTTCAGTGTTTTACATTTGTATACTATAAGTGGTCACGTCCTGAATAGTTTGCGCTGGAATTCGAATTTTGTTGATGAAATATAGGTAGTTTTGTCCTTATATTATTAGATACTTCTTAATGAAGACTCCGTTCTTCCTATTTAGATCTAGAGATGTCTTGTATTTCCAGAATAATTTGCAAGACGTTTTAGCTCAATAGAGAATGGCAGGGAATGGCAGGGAATGGCACGACCTCAGGGAAAACTGTCGTCACTGGCTATAAAATGGCTTAACAAATCATGAGCCCTTTTTCAATATCTGGCTATTGGTAGCGAGCTTTTCAGTTCCGAAATCCGAACATGAAGTAATGGATTTAAGAAGAAACTGTGTCGTACTGTTATGGTGAAAGATTCATCCTTGGTCGTGTCGCGACAAAATGAAAAATCTATTGTAGCCGTTTGGATTTGGCAATAGATTGTAGGTCCCCTCCGCTCCTGCAAAGTAATAAGGCACGCACAAAAATGGTTTAAAGCACTAGATCTTAAGGAACTGTCGTGTAAACAAAAGTATGTATTCTTATGCTTCACATGAATGCAAGGATTAAGGATTTTATAAAATGATATTGGCTGACTTTCGACTTATCAAAGCGAAAAAAGCATGTGGAATGTATGCTTTGTTAACCATGCTTGTATCAACCTTGTTTTAAGGATCATTATCATCATCATCATCGGCACTATAATGGGGATACATTCCGGACCTAATCCGAAAAGTTATTTCATACACCCGATCGTCATGATGCTGCCAACCCAAAGCTATAAGAGCTTCCTGGTCTACTCCATCCTTCCTACGTAAACGCTGCTTTCTTCTTCAATAGAAAGACTTGTAAAAGACCTTCCTAGCTGGTTTCTCTTTGATCATACGATTGGTGCCCAGGCTACTGGAGGGTATCATCATCACCATCATCGGCGCTTCAACCCGGATCAGGTCTGGTCTGGATTTAAAAGGCTCTTTAAATCCAGATTATAGTAGGTTCTGTTGGATTTTAACAGTCGCCTGCGTATCTCCCTCCATATCGGCTGATACTTTTGACCCAAGATAGTTAAAGGTCTGCACTATTTCAAATTCATGCTCCACTAAACTACCATGATTGTTGGACCAACACTTTTCGCAGATGCTGTCACCATGTATTTAGTTTTCCCTTTATTAATATGCAGCCCTAAGTTTTGTGCTGTCTGCTTGATCTGAATGAAGGAATCTTGTACAACTCGTAGGCTTCTTCCGATGATTACGATGTCATATGCGTAAGACAATATATAGCTGGACCTGGTGACGATAATCCCTCTTGTTGACGTGCCAAAGTCACGGATTGCTTTTTCCAATGCCAAGTTGAAGAGGATGCAAACCAGACCATCTCCTTGTCGGAATCCATTAAAGATGTTCATTGGTCTGGACAGCAAACCAGCTTCTTTTACCTGGCTTGTAATGTTCGTCATGGTCAGCTTACATAGTCGTTTCGATGCCGAATTCTCTAATGGCCTTTTAAAGTTCTACCCTGGCTATGCTATCTTAGACGGCTTTAAAGTCTATAAGAAGATAGTATGTTGGGATATTAAATTCCAGACTTTTTTCCATCACCTGCCTAGGGGTAAAAATCTGATCAATTGTTCATTTGCTTGCCTGGTATGAAACCACATTGATATTTGCCGGTTATGGTTTTAGCATATGTGGCTATCCGTTCTTGCAGGATAGAGGAGAATATCTTATAGCATGTACTCAACAATGTTATACCCTTATAATTGCTGCAGTTTGCGATATCTTCCTTCTTATGTATAGGACATATGATGCCTTTTCGCCAGTCTTCCCATACGTGTACAATGATTTCATGAATTGCTTGGTGTAGTGTTGGTCCTCCATGTTTGATCGGCTCGGCAGGTATGACGTCGGCTCCCTAGGCCTTGTTATTTTTGAGCAGATTAATCGCCTTGGTAATGCTTGTTGGCTGCATCATGATGTCAGCTGACCGTTCAACAAATCATTAAAGTACACATCCCATCGCTCCAGAATGCCTTCAAGATCGGCGATCAAATCTCCCTCTCCGTCCTTACAGTATGTGCAGCGTGGTGTATATTGCGACATGTCTTTCCTCCTCGAGCTCTCGGAGGCCGAGCCATAGCGCGCGACTGTGTGTGTGTGTATTTCTTTTGTTTTCATCGCGTAGGGCAGCCATTTTGATTCGAGCCTGAGCGGCGGATGCAATACAGAGCAATATTGGCACCTTGATACGTTCATATTGTCACCAGGCTCGAGTAGTGGCGACGATCTATCAACATGCGGTCAATTTGGTCAGTAGTGACTCCATCAGGCGATACACACATAGGTGGCTTTGTAGATATCCTTAAGTGGAACACTGGTACTCGCTACGACCAATATTTTTGATGCTGCCATTTCTATGACTCGTAGTCCATTGTCATTATTGTTCTCATGCAAACTATGGGATCCTATGTAGATGTACTGCCTGAACACCGGCTCCCTACCTAATTTGGCGTTGAAATCGCTAAGGATTATTTTAACGTCATACCTTAAGGGTCCTCTCTACAAGTTCGTTGTAGGAATCGTTTTCGTTTTCTTCGGACTCTTCTGAGGCCGATGTTATTCAATTTGCCTCGCACGCGAAGTGTGCATTCCTTATTAAGGTGGTGCTACCAGTCCGGGGTAGACCTGGGCCTCAACTAACAAGCTTCTCAAACCAGCTCGGTCCCTAGCTGGCTGCCTCCAGTTTCGCACGTGGAGTCGATTGAGGTCCTCTTCCACTTGTGTGGGCAACCTGAGTTTCGGGCGTCGGGCTACCTCTACTGCGCCGTCCCTCTGGGTTGAATTCGAAGATTTTCCGGGCCGGAGCATTGATCCGCTCTATATGACCCAGCCATCTGAGACGTTGAGTTTCTACTAAGTGTGCATAGCCTTTCGTTTTTTGCATTAAAGCCGATGATGGTAGACTTAATTTTTTGCTGACTAAGAAGCCTACGGCGATTACATGGTGTTTTGGGTGACCGCTGAAGTATGTATATTGTATATATCGTGGCGTATATATGCTTGTTCAGCAGAACACCATTTCTTGGCCATTTAATTTCCTGTACCTTTATATGTGCCCAGGACATCGGCTATCTTATGTACAGCTCGGGCTCTATGGAGCAATCTTACGTTTCATGAGATAATTCGTAAATTGTTTAACCTTTGTCCTTGCTTGTTTCGCCGTCGTGCAAGATTATCTCCGAAGCTTGGTGTCCGGTTCTGAGTATGTTGTTTTTTACGGGAGAGGTTACCAACATCTCGCCAACTCTTGGGGACTAGTACCTCCATAATTAGCCAAACTTTTATTAAAAGTAATACAAGGTTGTTTACAGCGGCCGCCACGTGGAGGCTATGGAGGCACTTCCGTTGGTCGGTCTAAATAGTTACGGCACGTTCATACTATCGTATGCTACGTGATGACCCCCTATTCCGCAGACGGCTGATTATCAACTTATGATAAGTTCATTTAATTCTAATCTTTACAGCATTGTTTAGTTGGAAATAAGAAATCTCATAGAATTTAATGTTCACAAAGGCTAAAGTTTTTGCAACTTTTTCAGTAATCTTCCGGCGTCGAATCATTTGTTCCTGACGCTCCTTTCTTAAATAATTTACCAACATTTTTTCTAGGACCATTTCTCTCTTGTACAGCCAACACCTATGTTATTAAACAAACAACTAAACCAACTCAAGGATAAGCTCAATCCAGGCACATGTTTCCCCTGCTATATTTCTAAAATGCTCCTTCACCATTATTTTTCGCCATTTAAAAAACTTCAAGCTTATCTCTGGCCCATTAATTATCGCCCATTTCCAATTAATCAATACTTTGCGATGAAATTTAAGGTCTTCACTTTAAATACAAAATTACAGTAAATATCTACCAGCGGCTTTCAACCCATTTTTTTTTTTATAATTAACGCGCGCACAAGGGACTATTTGTTTCCCTTTTAATGTAACACACTGCGCGGGCATTAGGAAGATAGGGAGGGGAGAGATAGGAGGTGTCGATTAACATTGGTTTTAAATGTTTGCAAATTGAAATGGCAAGGGAAAATCTCGCCGGGTAAACCATTCCAAAGTCGTGTTGTACGGCTAAAAAAAGAATCCCTATATTTCACGGTACGTCCGAAATTGGGCTCAAGGGTGAACTGATGGGCATTCCTAGCAAGACGAGTATTACGGGCGAAACTTTTAAGGGGAGGAATGCAGCTGGCTACCTCGAGTGAACATTTTTTATAAAAGAAACGATAAAATAAGGAAAGACATGAAACATTGCGTCGGTGTTCGAGAGGGGCAATTATTTCAGCGGCAGTTCTATTTCCTATCAATCTTAACGCTCGATTTTGTATTCTATCAAGCAGGTGAAGCGATGTTTGTGAAGCACCTGCCCACAGATGGGAGTTATACTCGAGTTTAGGGCGTATATCTTGAAAAACCTCATTTTACATTGTTCGGTTCAGATCTGCCTTATTTAGTAATTTCTTAGCTACCTCTGGAGCTCTGGTGTCCCCCAAAACTAGCTACCTCCGTGGTTCCCCAAGCCAGCCACTTAGGTCCCCTTCTATTCATTTTCATTATCAATGGCATTGAAATGTTTCTTAAAAACTCTTGTATCTCAAGGCAGGCGATATTAAATTCTACAATGTCAATACAAATACAATTTTAGTATCTGTCATTGCCAAGTGTACGCAATTACCTTTCACGTGAAATATAGGGATTCATTTTTAGCCGAACAACACGAATTTGGAATAGTTTACCTGGCGGGATTTTGCCATTTTGATCTGCTAACATTCAAAACCAATGTTAATCGGCACCTCCTATCTCTCCCCTCCCTATCTTTCACCACTAAACAACTAAAATACTCCACTTCGTTTGGCTTAAAAGGACCAAACTTCATACATGACACTGGAGATAATTCTCACGGCCAAATCGCCCGTCATTGTAGCAACATCTGGATTTACAATCGTGGGAACAAACATATTTCACAGCACTTAAATCGATTTCAGGACTCAAATCCTTCAAAGCAATATCAAACCCCATATCATATAACAAGTGGATTTAACCACCATAAGGTTGTTGGTCGGTATGCTATGCCATATACATAGTGTAATATTCCAGAACACACATATTTTTTATTCGTATCTTTTATTTGCAGCAATAAAAAACGAATTATTTGAACAAGCAACATTGAGTTTGTATCCTTTAATCCGTCAATCGATTAGTTGTGAGGGTGTTATACTATATTTTTTACTGTGAATGGTTCACCATGCATGCCAGTTGCTATAACATCTCAAAAAGCAGCAAAAACTCCAAAACCTAGACAAAATGCCGCATTTAAGTTGATTAATGCCACTCAAATCAAATCGCTGTTTTGATCTCTGTCTTACTCCTGATATTAACAGCCGGATTTTTTCTTTCCTGGGCTTTGGTTTTTTTTTGAAAGTCGTAAAAAACTTTATGCTGGTTTAATCTTGGAACATAAATTACCGTCGCGTCGATACGTCTTTGTGGTCAATAAATGAGATAATCAGATTGCTAATTATGGAGCAGTTAAATAATTGGACATACAAGCTATAAAAGTATTTTTTTTCTTATTTGGGCTTAAGATTCTTATTGATTGATTTCTTATTAGAAATTGGTGGAACGGTCAAGATGTTCCAATCATCATTCTATCAAACTGTTTAGAACTATGCTGACATATGCAATACTCTGGCTTAGGCTGTAGTGCCCCGTGGCTTAGTCGGACTGCTAAGCGAAGAGCCTGGGTTCTACTCTCCAAGAGTCGCCATTGGGACTCGGCGGTAAATTGTAGGTCCCTTCTATTCTTGCAGATTAACAACATACACACAGGAATGGTGAGAGTATAAGTCACTAGGCCTTAACCCTTAAGTTTCTACAAAACAAGTGCAAATCTTGAACGTACAAAGTGCACCCATTAAGGGGTTTAAACTGCTTTTAATAAAAAATTGTAACTCAATCTAATGATTAATTTGCCATGACTGTCATGAATAACCTCTGATGTAAACGTGCTGATACCACCTAATCTATCAACAGCGGGGCTTATTCATATCCCAGATGAGTAATAATTCTATCATTATTTATAAACAAAATCTTATCTTTCACTCATTTAAACTGAAAATGCTCAAAACAACTCAATGAAATGCGTAATATTTACTTATCTATTCAGTTCTATACGATGCCGTGTGTGTTTTAAAGTAAATAAACATTCGTTTAATTAAATAAAAAAAAAATTGCAGTTTATGAATTAATACAGAAAAATCCTTTTCAAAGAATCAGCTCGTTGTATACATGCAGAACTTACTCAAGGAATTCACTTGAGAAGCAGACTTGGCAACAATGAAAAGACTTACATAGGTGCAGTCCAAAGATCAGTGGAGGATTTTATCGGGTTTTCCAAAAGGAACTTGACAACTTTGAATTTAATTTGTGAACGCACCCTTTCACTAATCATCGAACTGTCATTGTCAATTTATTCAGTAAATTCAACATTTTTATCTTGGTAAAGTACACGAGCGAGCAACGTCTGCAAAATATAAAAAAATTCTACCGACATTCGGAGTCGGTGACCGCAACTTTAAGAGTTTTTTGGCTCAATGGGTTCGTCAATAAGCAAAATATGCATTATTGGTCGGGTGAAAATCCACATTTGCTTCATGAATCACCACATCCACAAAAAATAACTGTTTGGTGAGGTTTGCATGCCGGTGGCGTTATTGGGCCATATTTTTTCGTCGACGATAATGATCACCACGTTACTGAGAAATGCCAGCGTTATCGCGCCATGATTAGCCATTATTTTTTGCTCGAATTGGAAAATATGGACTTGGACGACATGTGGTTTCAACGGGATGGTGCCACAAGCCACACAGAACACCTTACAATCGATTTATTGAAGAGTAAGTTTGATGAGCGTGTTATCTCAAGAAATGGGCCAGTCGATTGGCCGCCTCGTTCATGCTTAACGCCTCTAGACTATTTTCTTTGGGGCTACGTGAAGTCATTGGTTATACTAACAAGCCGACGACGTTGGAAGAGCTCAGAGCCAACATTTTTCTTTTGCCCGGGCCGTCCCATCGCATTTCTTGGATGGCGGTTATATCTGCATTACAGCAGTCAAAAGCCTCCGCTAGCTGTTCGTCTACACTCGTGGTCTGTTAAGGGACACTAACATTTCACGTACATATCTGAAATTCTATGTCCTTATTTTGTTTGCAGGGTTCGTCATCAGTGTTGCTTCGCAACTAGATGTTTTTGACATGGCCGGGAACCTGGAGGACCAGGTCCTTGTTGTGACTCCAGACGAAGAGCCGGATAATCCGCTCCTTATAGGCCTGCGCTCCGAAAACGTCGTAGTAGCCCATATAAAGTGTTCACTAAGTAGTTCACTGGAACTGCAGACGCCACCGTCGATTTCATCTAGAAAAGTGCCTTAGTGGTAACACTCCTCCCCCCCTCTCTCGTTCGCTGTGCCATCAACAACCTTCCAAAGGGGTTGGTACCCAATCACCAGTTGAGGTACTAGGAACCCGATGTTCACCATTTGGACGTGAGAGTAGGATTTATTAGACAGAGGTGGATTGTAGGTGCTTGTACCCACATAGGGACACATGTCAATCATCAGTTTTTTCTTTATAGTTGGCAAATTAAAAAAAAAAAACGACTGGCGATAAGGTTTGATTTCATTTTCATTAAATAAATTGTTAAGACTTGTCAATCCTATAATCGTTTTTCGCTATTTGAACTTTCATTGATACTTCACACGTTTGTTAATGAAGCCGTTTAAGTACTGATCAAAATAATATCCTCTTTCTGCAAAGAATCTGTTAGCTGAGCTCAAAATGGCAACACTAATTCAATATTATCGAATTTCCTTTGTTATTGTAATTTTTGTCTAATGTTCAGCACTTGTTTTTTTATTTTTTTTTTGTTATTGATCAAAAACAAAATACAAAAATGGCAACACTAATCGCCAACTTCCATGATATCAAGATTTGCATATTTATTGTTACCAAAGCAAGCCAAGGGCAAAGATTTACTATTTTCGTCATTTATCTCTATTTGAAGAATGTCTGCTTTCGCAAAAAAAAAGTTATTGAACTTCTTTTTGTGTATCTTTTGTGAAATATTTTCTAAAGAAGTTTGTCAAACAATAATAATCAAAAACATACTTTACACACAATTGCGTGCATACAAAAATATTTTCAACTGCGCCCTCTTCTCATCCTTTATATTTACCCCGTTTAGGAATTGCGTTAATTTCGATCGATATCCTTCAAATTCTTTAAACTGAGGTTTTTGGGTTTTGGTCACGTTTTCGACAATCAATCAAAAGCAGGAGAAATTAATTATTCTTCGCTGTTTTTGAAAGATACCTATTTAACGATGCGTATCGGAGATTATGTAGCAACCCTCTTCCCACTTAAGGATTAATTGAATTTAAACCAAGGATTTTTTTAGGAGATGTAAAAAAATGTAAAATGTTTACAAAAATTCTATGGAACATTTCTAAAAACTTATTTCCATCCCACTTGCATCTTTTTACTTTAAAACCATCAAACGAACGGATGCGACTTTTATTTGTATCTATAATTCATTGACCTGATGACGCTATTTCTGGATTTTTAACGACTAGACGCACTGGATGCTAAAACGACATAAATTATGACGTTAAAAATAAATATGTGTCTTCAAAAAGAAAAAAACTCAAAGGAAAATGATATTTGACTGGCGATTTCAAAACGGTTTTGTAAATTAATGGAAAATTTCATACCCGAATTTTGATCCATGATTCATCTCATCTTAACTCAATGAAATATTGTATTTCAAAAGCCTATTCTATTCTATTCTAAGAATCATTGAAAACAATTAATTATTTGTCCTCAGACATGGAACAATCCAAAACCGGGAGGCGTGCTAAAGTTTCCTGAGGTCAAACCACAGGTAAAGCCTTAAGGCAAAGCAGAAAAGTGGGAGAGTTGTGATACCAGTCGAGTCAAAAAAGAAGAAGATTGGAAACACTTAATTTTAAACTCAAATAAGACAAGAAAATGAAATAAATTCCTTTAAAAAAATTAAATAGAATTAAACTTGCGATGAAAAGATTTAAATCTACTTACACCTTCATAAGTCTATATACTTTACCTCTTCGTCCTTGATATCTTTTTCATTAAACAATTCCAGCATAAATACTTTTAAATCCATCTTCTTAGAAATAAAAAAAGAATAAGAAGGGTAATCCTTTCCTAAGAAATTTCTTTCAGTCTAAAAAGACTTACATAAGTACAATCCGAAGTTCCCTCTGTAAAACTTTCCATCCAGTAAGAAGCAACAATTGCAATTTCTATGTGTAGGTATTAAAGTATTTAACAACGGAAAAAACGTTATCCTCTTACGAACGCAAAGTTGAACTTTATGATTTAGAAAATTATGAATGAAAACACAAATGTCTGATTAAAACTAGAATTAAAAAAATCTCCACAGTACAATTACGTTTATAGAAACTAAGCTAACGAGCTGGTCGCAGGTTCCTGTTCTAAGGTGTTCTACTTTTTTCACCGACGGCGACGGTTGTTATGATCTCGACTGGGAAAACAACCCTTTCAACTCACTGCTTCCTTAGAGGTTCAATTGTGTTGTTCGCCAGGTTGATCTCAGAAAACGTCTGTTATATGTCAGGTCAACTAAATTCAGATGTGGTTGGGTTTTTTTTTTATAATTAGCGAGCGCACAAGGGACTATTTGTTTCCCTTTTAATGTATGTAAGTATAACGTTGGTTTTGAATGTTTGCAAATCAAAATGGCAAGGGAAAATATTCGGGTAAACTATTTCAAATTCATGTTGTTCGGCTAAAAAAAGAATCCCTATATTTCAGGGTTCGTCCGAAATTTGGCTCAAAGGTGCACTGATGAGCGTTCCTTGCGAAAGGAGTATTACGGGAGAAACTTTTAAGGGGAGGAACGCAGCTGGCTCCTTCGAGTGAACATTTTTTTTACCAAAGAAACGATAAAATAAGGAAAGAAATGAAATATTGCATCGGTGTTCGAGAGGGGCAATGGTTTCAGAGGCAGTTATATTTCCTATCAGTTAAGACTGATACAACAACTGGAACAACAACTCTTCAGAAGAATCGGTGGTATACCATCCGGGATTTGTGTATATCGAGATCTTTGAGAACTCTTGCTACTGTACGAGTGCGGAAAAAAATCTGTCCCATACAAAAAAATAAATTACATTCTCAAGTACAAGAGGGGCAACGTTGCTGTAAGGCAGCGTGGAGCTTGCAAGTTTGCCTTCTTTGAAGAGTAAACAATTGGTTTGTTATTGTTGTTGATGTTGAGGAGTTTTTAACATTTTTTTACAAATGACTAAAAAATTTTACTGCCTTTGGGACATTACAGAATTTTTTGCCATAATTTTTGGTCATGCAAAAATTTGATTCTTTTAATAACGGAGTTGCATGAGTTCCTTGCTTGTTTGTGCTTTTTCCGATTTTCCTCTGTAGGGCTGGATTTGTAAGATCGGAAACTTGCTTCTTTGAGCCTGATAGCTTCTTTACACTCAGAGTTAAACCAGGACTTTTGTTTAGACTTGGTGCTTTTTACTCTGTTAGGAATAAAAGCGTTTGTTTGAGCCAGGTGTTTAAGACCCAGCCTTTCTTGCACTTTTTTTTAGTTTTTTGTCTGTATCTTTTAAACTAAGCACATTTTGTGTAAAACGTTGCGTGACAAGGTTGGAAAACATAAAATTTCCTACATACTTGAACCTCAATGAAAATGGATAAGAAAATTTGAAACAGTTATAAAATGATAGTTAGTAGGTACAATAATTCTTTATTTATCTGTAATTGATTGGAGGCTGCGAAAATCTTGTAGCGCTTGGGGGCTGCCGGACCTTCCTCATCTTTGTCGTCGTCATAGTCGGACATATCCTCTTGCTCATGCATCACCTCAAAGAAAATGGGAGGTCAGTGGGTTCTCTCGTCGCCAGTGTCAAATTGCTTGGTGTCAGGCTGAGGGGAATTTTCGCATGCTGTGCTTGCATGCTGCAGAGCAGAACAGACCAGCCTTCTTACAGCTGCAGCATGCATAACAACCGGTCGTGCACTTGCAGCTGATTACCTTGAGCAGCTGCTCTGGGCAGCGTCTTTTTTGTGGTAATCGGAACCACACCTGTAAAGATATTAATTAATTAATACACGGGCATTCTATATGTTTAATAGCAATTAGATATCATCTGGCAGGGTTAAAGAATGCAAATATAATGTTAAAGGACCCACCTTGTTTGGCAAGCTTTCACCTCTTTGGCTTCCCAACCACAACTGGACTTGTAAGTAAGTCTTGAATAGGTGGCATTTATGGTTGGTGGCAGTCTGGCAAGTTGACATTATGATATTATGCAACGGCTTTGTGGTATCTCAGGTCATCAAGATTGTCAATTTCGATGATCCAGTTTCTGCAATTATAACATCGGCGTCTTCTATTGCCTGCTTGACTTGGATCCCCCTGACTTCCATTTCACTCTTCAGCATAGTTATGAAGTTAACCTTGTTTATATACCTTTGAAAGAAATTTCGCCTGCGAAATCATGCTGATCGAAGTTGTCTTGGAAAAGACAAACTTTATTGAGGAGTAAAGCAAATAACACTAATAATGTTCAGCGGCTTTGGTGCTTTGGTACGTTATCCCAGCAGGATAACCATCAAAAACCATAATGGCATTGCTCTCAAAGTGCCTCTCGACGTAATCCACGTAGTTTTGGCAGACTTCTTGAAATGTGGTGACTTGGTCCAAACCACTCTATGTAGCAGGAGCCTCCTATCTCCAATTTGCACAGATAAGTTTCGAGTCGAAATGTACTTTTTCGAGACAAATTTTTACTCTTGTAGATTGTGTCAGTTCCTCGCAAGAGGCAAGGTTTCCACCTGGTCAATAACGCATGTTCTAATTTTTGACGAAGCCATGAGGTTGCCAGGCTTCGGATAGTGAATCCATCTGAAAGAAGCCATAATCTGATACCACGGGATACTGGAGCCCTGGACTTTATCTGTTTCCTGATATCATTGATATCAATTGGTTTGGTCTAGTCTATATAAGAAGTAGGCCCCTCAGTGGCACCATCGTGGTGCCTGTGGTAAACTCAAAATGCGAGAAAATATTGGATCTGTTAACATCTAAAACTTTTATGAAGCAAAAGGTATAGATAGATCTCGCTTCTTGCAGAAGGGCAGCTCAAGCCTTACACATGATTGAACCTGGGCAGTTCTCGTACTCCCTAAACTATGCTACTCCCTTAGCTATAACCCGCGCTTTATCTTGGCTCTTATGGCGGGATGAAAGATGTCCGCTTGAAATGGGCATAATGTATTGAAACGTTGGTGTGATAAACAGTAAAGGTGGCAACCTCCTGCATGGGCTCATTATATGGTATATATATGGGTATATGCAGTTTCTTTTGGACATATTGTCCAAATTTTTGTCGTAGGAAGGACCTTATGTCTATTTCCTAATTGGTCATAATGTCCATTGAAATTGTGCCCACTTGAAGCGGGCATAATGGCTGTGGACATGTTCGTGGAACTTATGTCATCCCGCCGGCTTAATCACTAAAGATGGTTTTGCAATGAAATTGGACATTTTCATCATTTCTAGAGACCGATTCCAGAAAATAAGTTGCTTCCCATAACCGAATGGTTTAAGTTCTTAACTTCATCTTATAAGGATGCAGGCCAACATTTATTTGCAAAATTCGACATATTTTGGTCTAAGCGCTATCCAATTTTGAGAAAGCCAAGGACGAGTCTTAGTTCGTTTGCAGCACCCGGTGTCTTTCGCACGGGAATCATCCTGAATTTTCTCTATCTGACAACATTAATTACCAAAACTCACATTTTTAACTAGCTTGCTTCCTGCTTTGGACCAGTATCCAGATATGAAAGGCTTAATTTACCATACAAAAATTAAAGCACGTTTTTTTTAAATTCGTCATTTTTTTGACAGTTCCATCAACGATATGGATTTCTCCATACATTTCTCTGACACAAACTTTTTTGCTTGAAGCCTAGAAAGCTTGGAATCTCTTGATTAATGATCTACCTCCTTATGAAAGGTTGAGCTTGTTTTGCAATTTTTAAAACCAATAGAACCACCAGGTATAACTATTAAACCAGAACACTTGGGATAAAATTTCATTTCCTATATTGCTTTCAAACTTTAAAGACCCGTTTCCTTGTTTCCTATGGCAAGAGTAAAGGCTTGACAGTGGAATCAATAAAAAAGCTTTAAAAGTAACAAAATATTTAGATAGGTCCCCAGGAATAAGGTTATTTCAACAGTTTTGTTATTTTTTAAAGTATGTAACCTGCTTTTCCTTTTATGACCAGGATAAAAAAAATAAATGCACCAGTTTGATCATAAAGAGAGGAACAGAACTCCAAAGGAACATCGAAAACACATAAAACTCCATAAAACATCGATATTCGTTTTTATGACTGCAATATATTGATGAAAAGCGTCCCCTGTCAGCATTTAATTTATGTCTTCACGATGTCATCTATATATGAATCATAAATGGGTATCCCGTTGTCAACGAAAGCTTTGGGTCATTTAACGATTTTTAAATGTATATAAAGCTATTAAAAACGGGGGGAGTGTTGCATCAAGGATCATTATCCTAGACCAATTTTCTTTTAAATACCGATTTAAAATAAACTACTTGTTGGGTTAATAATAAAAGAAAAAAATGTTTTTTATTTGAAATATCATAATTACGAGTCCTTAAAAACACCTTGTGAGACCAGCTTATTTTATATCCTTCACTGTGGGCAACTATAGGTACTTCAACTTTTCCTACGTTTTCCTCAGAGAGTCTGCTGTATGTTGTCCTTGGTCTTTCAATTTGCCCCAAAAACCTTAGCTTTCATTCGTTTTTCTGGTTCCACCACTATGAATTAAAATTCGTTTGTAGCTTCTAGAATTAAGGACCAGGAAAAATATTGCTAACACCGATTTCAATATTTTCAGAAACGACTTGAGAAGTTTATATAAAAAAAATGTAAATTGTCTTATGGGTATTAGCAAATTTATTGTTTTTTTATGCTTTATGAGGTGAACGATTTTAATAAATTAAAGTGTTTTCTTAAGTACTTTTGAATTAAAATAAAAAAAAAAGAAAAAGAAAACACACCTATCGGAAAATTCCTAATGCATTTGCATAAAATTTACGACCACCCCCATTTGTCGGAAAATGTTTTTCAGTTTTCCCATTTAACTTGACTGTCACAGGTGATGCTATGTGATAATATGATGGAGTTTTTGTAGTGAACTTGTGAGCAGGAAAAAAGTTTTTTTTTTCATTTCACGCGTCATAACTTTTTCCGACATATGTAAGTTTTAATAATTTGATAAATACAACTCCTGTTGCTGTGGCACCCAGTGACACTAACTCGGTGTATAAATAATGAGCTTCGACATGTGCTGGAGGTGCTTTGTCGACTTGTGTTACCATTAGAAGTTTTTAATGCATTAGGATGGAATCATCAATCATTAAAAAGGATATTTAAAATAAAATAATTGGAAACTCAATTCGCATCCTGCCTTTTCGGTTTCGAAACGCAAATGGTTTTTTACACTACAATGTGGAAAATGCAGGGTGTCGGTGCCTCGGCAGCAGATTTATTTTTGTAAATACAGTTATTTTATAAAGGAATAGAAACGGGTACGGTGGTGTCATTGGAATCAACGATCGTGCCGATATCACAATCATAATGTGGCAGTAAGTAGTAACAGGTAGTCCCCCGTGGTCGGACTGCTATGCCAAAGGGTCGGGATTCGATTCCCCGTCAGAGGCACCTTTTTCCGGGGTACTTACCTTTGCAATGGTTCAAAAACTGAAATTGAGTTTCTTTTACTCAATAATTTTGTGAAATGATGTTTGAGGTTGGACCGCTTTCGCACCGTGAATTGAATTTTTTTGGAACGACGAGGCTTATCCTCATTTAAATGGGCATCAAAAATCCTTTAATGGCCCGAGGGTAGGAGCTTGATGTAGTTTATCCACAAATAGAAGTAGAACCCCACACACGGCAAAAACTTCGATGAATATTTGCTTCGGGAATTTTTCCTCAAAATCATTTGCTTTGAGACCTTCCCGTGGCCACCAAGGTTATCTTGACTTGGACCCTAAAAATCCGCGACTGTTGTGATGTTAAAAAAAAACATTCGTAATGAAATCAGCACTATTCAATTAAGCTACTGCAGCGTGTGGCGCGGAACACGATCTTCTTTTCTAACGATTTTTTGCGTCTCGAAAAAAGACATTTGGGTGACATAACTTAAAAAAATTAAATTCGCCTTTTTAGCTTGTTTTTAAACACTTTCAATAAAACTATATGTCAAGTAGTTAGTTTTTCATATAATTTAGGACACCCTGTTACTTTGTCGATGCGGTTAGTATTTACAAGGTGGGGCAAAAGTAATCACCCTTTTAGGAGACGCTATAACTTGCGAATTATTATCATGGAATTATTGTTTTAATTTTTTTTGACGTGATAACGTCTTATAAATCGATGACAGGCTACACATACGATATAACATGACTTATGCTGATAAGACTCATCACTCATGCTAACCCGCGACACTGTGGTCCTTTCAACCAAAATCGATCGCAAGCACCAGGCGAACATGAAAAATAATAGGTGCAAATTCCTAAAATAATTCCACTCAAAGTCAAAAAGAACAAGAAGTGAAAAAGAAATACAAAATAGGCGGAGTTTTGTTAAAGTACAGGGTGTCCGCCGGGAAGGTACACTACTTTGTTTGTTTATAATTTTTGATTAAATGAAAGAGAATGGTAATGGTTGATAAATGTTAATTATGTATGGAATACAATATCAGGTAAATGTCCGCCTCTGTTAGTCTCACAAATGTGAGCCCTTTTGAGCACATTTTTCACTACATTCTCACACATTTCACGCGGTATTTCATTAATTTCATCACGAATATTTTGTTTGAGTTGCTCAAGCGTTTCTGGTTTGTTTGCAAAAAACCTTGCTTTTCAGATATCCCCACAAAAAGAAGTCCAGAGCAGTCAAATCAGGCGACCGTGGAGGCCAATCAATATCACCATTTCTTGAAATAACTTGTGGAAAGGGGTCTCGCAGTAATTCCATTGTAATCCTGGCTGTATGCGATGTGGCACCGTTTTGTTGATACCACATGTTAATCAAGCCCAAAGCATGCACTTATGGCGTTTTCATTTTCAAAGAAGTAAGGTCCAATGATTCCTCCTGACCAAATTGCACACCAGACTGTAACTTTTAATAGATGCAAAGGTGACTGATGAATAATTTGAGGGTTTTCCATTGCCCAGAACCGACTATTCTGTTTATTCACATATCCATTCAAATGAAAATGTGCCTCGTCACTCATGATTTTTTAATGAAAATCGGGGTTGTCATGGGCTAGCTGTAACATCCTATTGGCATATGTACGGCGGCGTAAATGGTCTTGTGGAAGAAGCTCTTGTGTCAACTGAATCTTAAATGGAAACAAATGCAAATCCTTGTGCAAAATTGTGGCCAAAGTTGTTCTTTGAAGACCAAGCTCCTGAGCACGGCGTCGAATTGAAGTTGATGGATTGTTTTGAACACTTCCTTGAGCAGCAGTAATGTTTTCAGGCGATCTTGCAGTACGTTGTGGTCCATGCTTGGGCCTATCACCTACAGACCCTCTTTCTTCGAAATCATTCACTACACGATAAACGATAAACGATAAAAACGAACTTTGTTTTTCCCAAAAAATTCACTTAACTTTCTCATCGTCAGAGTAATCGATGATTGATTTTGATAAAATGTTTCAACGATTAAAACACGTTGGTTTATCTAATATTTTTCCATAATAAATTTGCCACGTGTCTACTTCATGACTGCCAAATATGAACTGTCAAGACTAATTTTTACCAAAACGATGGTAAAACAAAGTACCTCCCGGCGACACCCTGTAGAAAGTAGATGCGCCGGGTACCGCTAGTTAAATATAAAACTGGTACCGATTGGTACTAGGTTGTTGGTACTGTAGTATTTTTGGTTGTAGATTGTTAGAACTTATTACTAGAATTTAGTACTGTATTTTTTGGTACTTTATTTAGTACTATATTTAGTACTAGATTTTTGTGATAATTGGATTTGTATATGGTGTGAGTTAACGGCCTGTATGTTGGTTTCATCAATGCTTTATAATGACTTTATCAGGTAAAATTATCGTCCGCAAACCAAATTTTTTCGCAATAATTCGTCTGTGTTGGCGCGATTTTTAATTCCTTAAAAAAAATACAGCAAAACCACATCGGATGATTGCTTTTGCACAACCTTGTATTTTATTGTATATTATTTTATTTTAATTTATTTTATTTCATATAGTTTTATATAATTTTATTATATTTCTTATTAATTAATTTAGTTTTATTTATTCTATTTTATTGTATTTTATTTAATTTTATTAAATTTAATTTTATTTGATTTAATTTTATTTTATTTTACTCTGTTTTATTTTATTTTAGTTTGTTTAATTTGATTTGATTTAATTTAATTTAATTTAATTTTATTTTTTTTATTTTAGGTATTTTATTTAATTTTTTTTATTTAATTTTTTTTTATTTTATTCTAATTATTTTGTTTTATATTATTTTATTTAATTTTTGTAATTTTATTTTATTTATTAAATTTAATTTAGTTTTATATAGCCTTATTTTACGCATTTATGTTTTTCAGAATCACCCTGTTCAAACCATTTTCTCTCCAATTATGTTTTTTGAGTTCATTTAGTTTTCTTAAAAATTGCAATTATTTTTTTATTAATCAAATTTTGAAAAGTGATACCCACCCCCCTCCGATTTAAATGAGACCTAAAATAAAATCGTGCATCAATTCCAAGATTTTACAACTTAGTCGATGATGATGTCATTTAAACACAACATCAACAAAACACGCAGTTATTGAAGTGTTTCATTTAATTTGACAAACGTTTGCTGATAACGCGGTTTAGGTTATGTATGGCATTATTAAATAAAAAATGTTTTCATAAATGTTTCGAGTAATTTATGAACTCTCACCGGAACCAATGAAAATGTTTTATTTTGACATATCATGTAACTGGATGTCTGACTGTTGAATTGAATTATGTATACACTTTTTTAGCAAATATTTGTGTTTGAATGAATTATTCGTTGAACTCCAGGTTCTGAACTTCGAGCAATGAACAAATTAATACTCAAATCGATATAAGCTGCTTCGGTCTACTACCTTTACCTATCTTTTGGAATTCAGTTGAATTTTGTCAAGGACCCGTTATTTACACATATATATATAGAACCAATTTGAATTCAACACAATAATCGTCACTTCAACAAGTGATTTGATTGCGTAGGATGGATGAATTATCTATTCTATGACATAAAAAATCCATGATTTCCATTGAATCCGACATAGTCATGTATAGGAAAGTATCTAAACATATGTTTATATATGTTTTTTGGAAGTTGTACACACACAACTGAAAAAACGTGTACAAATATCGATTGGAATTAATTTCTTTGCGAATTGGCATTTTAATTTTTTTCTCAATTCAGGCAGCTTGTAAAAGTACGATTTATTTTTGAATTTTACACTTAAATTGAAAAAAAAACAATGATATATATATTTATTGCAGAGTTCCTACAGCAATATGTAGATTTATGTGAGCAATTAAGGACACAATATAATGAATAACTATCTTTCATAAAATGCATTGGTGCCTCTGTGAACCAATGACCATTTTGTCTGGAATATTTTTTAGACTATAGTTCTCGTACATTTACAAATGGTTGTGGTAAAAACTTCCCAATAAATGTAACTGTGAGAGGGTTGGGAATAACTGGAATGAAAAAAGGGCAAGGGTACGATAACTTTGGCGCCCAAAAAAAGAATAATTTCAGCACCACCTTGGATATCTGACGTCCTTTAAAAATGAAAAAAAGTGAATGGTGATAAAACGATTTTATAATACAAGTCTTAAAAAAAATCTTAAAACTTACTTTCTCGGTTATAGCATATATTTGTCTGGATCGCGACAACAGCGCCACTTATCGTGGCCAACTATAATTATCAACCAACCAGGTCGCCGTTTATATAAGTAAACAGACAATAGATAATCGAAATCGGTTAAGCCGTTTAGGCGTGATCAGGGCCGCTGAGAGAATATTTGGGTCCGTTTTTTAAGAAAAAAAAAATAAGTTTTTATAGTAATATTCGTGTCCTTTCGAAGAACTTCGGGCCCTCGAAGAACTACGGGCCCGGGCTCCCTCTCGGCTGCCCCGGAGCTAGATACTTCCACATTCCACAGTAATTCACATTTATATAACTATAGTGACCTAGCCCTGCTTTGTACGGAAAGCACCAATTATATGATTGCTAGAAGAATAAAGGGGGGGGGGGGTCTATGACGAAGTTTTGGTTTATAAATGGTGTTTCTTTAGACGTGTGGTTTTCAAGAAGAAATAAAACGCATATAATTTAATGTTATGGCCAAGAATTTAGCCTTATTATAAAGATTAGGGTTTGCCATTACGTTTTAAAAATGATTTCGCTAAAGTGGCCGCCGCGGCTGGCTCGAATAAATTCCAGCCGAGAGGCCCAATTTTCGACCACTTTTTGTAGCAATTGGGGCTGTATGTCAGCAATAACGCGGCGAATGTTGTCAGTCTATTCACGTTTAAATGCCAAACCAAACTGAGCATAAATCAAGTGACAGCTGTCAATAAGACCGCCAGTTAAAATAGTGTTGCCAACTTAAAGTTCTATACCTGTTAGAAAAAAACCCTAAAAAAGGTCCAATTTTCGATGACTTTTTCCACCATTTGTGGCGTATATCTGAAATAACGCAGTGCATGTGGTCAGTCTATTCATGTAGAAAATAGCAAACCAAACTGAGCATAAATCAAGTGACAGCTGTCAAAAAGACCACCTCCGAAAAAAGTATTGCCAGATTGAAAACCACACGTCTAAAAAAAAAACACCCTTTACATAATTATAGAGATTGGCGTGTCTTTCCATTTTTATTTGACTATTTCAACCGGCAGTTTCAATTTAAATATGCTTATTCAGCTTGTTGACAGCATAATTTCCTACTGCCAAAATTGCAAGATCGCTTAGCAAATTCGGTTATATGTACTTATATAGTTGATTGTTAGACTTAAGAATATTAGAAAATTAGATTTTTGCCATTACCGCAATGTCCAAGAGTTCAGTGGGCATTGAAAACGGAATTGCTGGCAAAGTTAATTGCAAGAAGAATAAGAGCGCTGCCGTGGGTATGTTGTTTCCTTTGAAAATCAAGCAAAGTCCGTCAAGCGTTTCAAGCGATTTCCTATTGGCGATCATGCATTCGTTATAAACTTGCTCGTTTTAAGGACGCATATATATGATCAAAAATCACCTGAACAATTTTCTTCTCGAAACATCCTCAACCAATTATAACCATGTCTATATCTCTGCAACATTAAGCCACCATTGAGAGGAGAGGGACTACTAATTGATACTTAGTTGACAGATTAAGTCGTCTGATACTGTATTATTTGAATGACACTGTCCAAAATATAACTCGACCAAAGCGGCTACTTTATTAGCCTAAACTTAGAATTTAATGTAGTCTTAGAGGATAAAATCGAAGGTTATCAATTCGTATAATCGTAGTTGGCCAATTAATGAACCTTGTCCTACAAAACTACGAACATTTAGTTGGCGTCACTTGTATGTGATATAAAACTCAGTTTAGATATATCGATGTTGTAGAAATCTGGCTACGTAAAGTCGGTTATAATCGCAATTTAGAGGATACCAATACCAATACAATTACGGGGTCTCCTTGGTCCGATCCTACCACCATACATACCATTGACCGTACTAAACTGTCAATCTTTGTCGATGCATTGAAACATGCTGAAATACTTGTTTTCATGTTCACTTCAAGCTTCAAGTATATTTCAATACATGTGAACTATAATTACTTCACTTGTTGCAATATTGCATGTTGATACAGCCGCTGACCCAAAAATTAACTTCGACCGAGATGATGATCTGGTCAAAATTCGTATTAACAATTCCAGACCTAAAATCGTTATTTGACGATGCGCAATTCAGCTGATTGGCACGTAATCGATGTTTAGTTTCTTCATTTCTCACCAATCTCTGCCTGGTAAGGTTCTAATGGTCCACAAGTGCAACGAACTCCCTGCGCTCTGAAATCATGATAACCAACGATCTCATACCAAAAAATTATAAAAAAATAAATAAATAAAACAATGCACGATGAAACGGCAAGCTCTTAAAAATATTTTGACAGCTGAATGTCATTGATAACTTTGACAGGTGTTGAAACATAACAACTAAAAAAACTATCATGTTCTATCCAAGACTTTGATGTTGAGAGTCTTTTCTTTATGACTCACAAAAGTGCAACTTGCATCACGCTTTATTCCTGAGATATAGGTATAAAGTTTTTGGATCGACTTTTAAAAAAGATTCTACATTTAGTGAGGGTGCGTGAGTTCGGCGCAATTTTTTTCAAGTATGATGTTGACTTTCCTGAATTCTTTTTGACATCCCTTGATGGGATAGCATGCGTTTTCCATCGTCATCCTGCGCATAGTCTAGATGACGAGTTTGGTTAGGATACTTCAACTAGACATTGTTCTATATAGCTTTTCTTTATATATTTTCAATTCCTCATATATCTTTATCTTTGAAATACATCTAGAGTGAATATCGGGAAACACTAGCAGTTATTCAATTCAGGTGCATAACTACTTATAAGTGAATCTTCTTTTTTTTAATTTCTCCAACTCTAATGCAATGAACTAACAACATAAAATGAACTTTTGAAAAAGTGCAAGCGAGACATTGAACAAAATTCCAATCTGTTCTTGGCAACGCGTTTTTGAAAGATAAATGAATTGTCACACAGTAAACATCCCCTGATCCACCATTACCAATACATTCAGCACTGAAGTGTAAAAAGTACATTTCAAAAAGCAAACGTCGAGCCACAATTCAACGAATAAATACTCCTTTTCCTTGTGCCATCGATTTTGCTGCAAATAAATCCTTCCCAAACAATGCTGCCAAATCCTTCTCAATATTCAACCATCGCAAGATAGAAGTTAAGCTGGTAATTTGCCATGCTCTAGTTAAAAAAAAACTGCCAGCACTTTGGTGCAACAAATTCCACTCTAACATGCTTCGTCTCACAGAATGATTATGGCGGCAAAAAAACCCTCTTTTCAAAGAATAAAGTTTCAGACAAGAAATTCCAGGAATTCAGTGACAAGTTCTTTTGATAAAATGGCTAAGATTGTGTCGTCAATGGAAATCGTCTTCATTGGATGAAAATCATAAATACCGTGTTTCCCTTTGTTTTTTTTTTCAAAAAACTTTCCTTTGGAACTGTTCCAAAAAAACCATAAACACCTAAATCGACCAGTGTCCGTAAATTTAATTGGATTCTGTTTAAAATGCATTCGTCCTTGCAGCATAAAACTATCCTCTTTACGGTAAAAGATGTCGTCCGTTTCTTCTTCTTCTCTTTTTGTCCGGAACACAATATGGGAAAAGACATAGATGCGAAACTGACTTAAAAAAGGAGGTTACTCAAAGTGTCTTAAAAGATTTCATCCGCATTTTCACCATTTCCTCAAGCAACATTTATCAAGCTCAGACCGATGTCCTTGCACCACAAAAACGATGGCATAATAAACGGGAATAATACTCTGCCGCATTCGATGCCGAAAAAGGACTTTCCAACACCAATAAATCTCTTTAAAATACACCTTCAATCCTTAACGAAGATTCATGCCGCCACATTACAACCGTTACGGTTATATCATTCAAAGATGGGCAATATGTTTCCTTTGCAATCCTTGAGGCACGTCCTGCTTGTAAATAAAATTATTTATCATTATTATACAAATCGAATCATAGTCCAATTTTAGAATCCTTTTCGAAATTTCGAGGACAGAGGCCTATGGCCTAAAAGGAAATTTCAAATGCGGCTAAAGTAAGCAGAAAATATCCTTTCCAAAATAATTTATTCGTTCTTTGCTTCAGTTTCTATTTTTTTGTGTTTTTAGTTTGGCTGCCCAAAACAGATCAAAATACCAAAAAAAAGGGATTTTTTTCTTTTATTTGAAGGACTTTGTGTCCGAAATGAGAATCCTTTTTTCTTTGGGGATTTTGTAAAAATTGGAGACGTTAAATCAATGACTTACGGCGCCATTAAACCCACAAAGCGGGACATGAAATCAATTTCCGCAAACGTGGAATAAGGATCTATGGTTTTGTCTTACACAGTCTGTCTGTGTTTATTTTTTTTTGTATGTGTGTTCTTATTATATAGTTTCCTTGATGTTACAACGAGCCAAATAAACTGGAGTTTCGGATGTGAATGTGTGTCGTTTTTGCTATCTATTTTACAATATTTTCCTTTCTTCTATTCTGGGGGGATGAACTTTGTGTCTGAGAAAATCGATTTTATTTTCTGAATGCCACCAGCCAGTATGTACTTTTGTTCTCTTTATATTGGATTGTACAGCTCATTGAGGTAGCATCAACTGATGTGAGACATAATATGATGGTGATGATGATGGTAAAGGAAGTTTGTGTTGTGTAGCAACTCTGTGTATTCACATGTAAAAAGGAAGTTGGAGTTCTAGATAAATAGAGAAAGTTTGGTCAACTCGGGGTAGATAGGCTATACTAAAGGACTTTTTTTAACTTATCTTAGAGCAATGAATTGGTTGTTTTTTGTTCAACATTTTGAAGTGAACAGAATACTACGGTCTTTATTTAAAAAAAAACCTTGACTAAAAAGTAAAAAGGACTAGAAGAATGATAAAAAAGGTATCAAATATTTGCTAAAAACACATTTTTTTATTACAGGTTTTTGTACATTTAACTGGAAATAATATAGACCATAGGTACCATAAAATACCCTTATACTTACTTCCTTGTCCATTTAAATAAATAAATTTATTGGCGCGACAGCTCCTTAAGGAGCGAAGGCCTAGTGACTTATACTCTGAACCATCCCTGTGTGTGCGTTGTTAATCTGCAAGAATGGAAGGGACCTACAATTTACCGCCGAGTCCGAACGGCTACATGAGATGCACTTTTTCGAGACAAATTTTACTCTTGGAGGTTTTGTCAGTTCCTCGCAAGAGGCAGTTACCCGGAAAAGAAGATGGCTGAATTCGAACCAAGGCTCATTCGCTTACCAGTTAAACACACTAACCACTAAGCCACGGGGCTCTACTTGTCCATTTACAACTGCATACTACTATTGCATTTTTTCCAAATCAAACACTTTTCTTATCCAAGTTATTTTTCCGTGTTAATGTGCCAGCAACTTACAGGATTTATTTTTTATCTTAAGGCATTTTTCTCTGCCGACAAATTCCAATATCAATAAAAGAGAGACCACCTCTATGTTCCTTAAAAAAACTGAAATGCAGATTTTGCCAATCAACGGAGTTTTCAAAAAAGTGCTTTATATGGAAGCAGTTGAAGAAAAGAAAGTTTAAATTTTAACTATCAACCTTCCTTAGTCTGTTCCAATTGATATGCAGAAGGACTTTTTAAAATTATTTTGCTTATAATATTTAGTAAAAATACTAAGAGCTATTCTTTGAGCCTACATTCTTTTTTCAAGCTATATCTACACTATTTATACATAAAATAAATAATAATGGACCCAACTGGCACTCTTCAGCGACAACGTACAACCGACGCAGGACCATATGCTAATACTAAATAACACTAACACAGGAACCAACGAAGTAACAACTAATAGTAATAACTAATAAGTCAAATATTTACCATGATACATGACGAACAAACGAACAACTACAGAAAAAACAAACAAACAAGACGAGAAACAAAGACGAGAAGATCTTTCCCTCCATAAATGAGGTTATTTAAAAATTCAGTGTAAAACTGATCTCTGTGCTGGCCTGTCGTCGTATTATCAATACATTAGTCGTGTTGTATAAGTTATTTAATAAAAGCATTAAAAATAGTGATGCAAAATTAAAGACAGCCTATTTTTAATACATTACTTCACACTACTTAAAATGTTTAGTTCTGCACTATGTTGTGAGCAATAATTTTAAACAAAAAACCCTGTACTAGTTAAAATCAAATTTGAGAGTTTGAGAACTTTAGGGAATTTTGTTGTTATTGGTTTTAGCAGGCAGGGTTTGCGTGTAGTTTTATTTTCAAAATGGCGTTTTGTGAGAGGGAAATATCATTCGCTCAGAGAGTTTTTAGTTTCACACTAAAAAGATAACGCAGGGGATTCCTGTTATTAAGTTATAGTTTCACACTAAGAGAAAATCAATTTTCAAGTTGTCTATAATTGAAAAACTACACTTCTAATCTAAGTTTTATACTTTTGTTGTTTTAGTTTGGCATTAAAGCGTCTATAATTTTGTGCCAGTGTTTTAAAAGAAATTAAGTTTTAAGTGTTTGATTAATAGAGTAGATTTCGATCCTACACTTATTTATACATAAATGACAGACTTCATAAGTTATATTCCTAATACAACAAAATCTTTTCTAAAAATACTATTTTCTAAATATGGCCTTAATATGATCTTTAAATCGCCTTGAGTAATAAAGTGCTTTGTTGGCTAAACGGCTTCGTCAGTTGAAAACTCTTACATTGCATTGAATCGAAATTACCGACATGTGGTTGGGGTATAAAAATCATGTCGATTTGGCGCCTCGATCATGTATTAACTAAATGTTAAATCATTGGTCTTTATATGTCAACAACTCGGTGTTATAGCTTGAACTAAATCACTTGGCCATAGGTCGGTTGCGAAGAGAGAAGATTGAAGAGAACAAAAATGGGGCTCAAGAGATTTATTGAGTACAACGCCAGAGAAAACTTGAAAACTAGATAGTAAGCCATGATTATACTTCATGTTAAGGAAGTCCATCGCTGAAACGTGATTGACTGTATGTTTGTATCTTTCAAAATTAATGAGATGAGTAGAGAAATTTGAAGAGAGCTAAGCAGCAGAGGAGCTCAGACGATCAGAGTCAATATTGAAAAAGAGATAGTGGCCGTTTCTTGACATAGAAATACTCAAATGGTTTGCGTTGTTGTCTTTATTGTAAAACCTGATTTTAGCCGCATGGTTGCCTCCTTATGAAGCCGATGTACATGTTACTAATAAAATCTAGCTGTCAAAATATTAAGTGAGGTTTGCCATTTCATCATAATTCGTTTAACCTTTCACACTTGTACAAGGTTTGAAAACTTCTAAACAAAAATTATGCAAATTCTGGCTCGCTGTTAATACGGAACGTGAATTTTATCGTGAGGTTGTTTGTCATTGCGCATGTATTTCGTCGCACCCTGGAAAATCCTGATCTTGAGAACAGTCCTTTGGATCTTAAGCAACCTACCAGACAGAGATTGTTGCGAAATAAAGAGAACATAGGTATCTAAGAATCCGAAAAATTTCGATTCGGCACCAATTCGCTGATATGGTCATCACCTGAGCCCCAGATTGTGTACACCCATCTATTATGGCTTAATACTACGGTGAGCCCACTCACAATTGAAGGCTATCTAGTTTCAAAGTCCAATACGGTGATTATACAAATTTGAGTTTCCCCCCCAAAAACTAATGATACAATTTGCTGCTAATAATTTTGGGTAACCTCATTCTTCTCAAAGCTCCCGCAAGGGGATCTACCGAAACTTAATATGCAACTACTACCGAGTTAACTCACATAATTATCTGGGTTGCAGATTTTAAGCCAGTGTCTGCCTCGGTCGTTTATAAAACTGCATGCACCAAGCTGAATGTGCTTGATGCATTGAAGCCTTAAATGAAGGAATAGACACCTTTATCGTTAATGGTCTTTGCCTCAAGTAGCCGTTCGGATTCAGCGGTGAATTCTAGGTCCAATCCGCTTCTGCAGATTCATTAAACACACAAAAATGGTTGAAAGTATAAGTCATTATACTCTGTTGTTCAAATTATATTTTCAGTATAGGGCAGATAGGATATTTGCCTTTCACGCTTACTATAATGGATTTTAATAAGCTATCTCTATTTCAAAGCATGGTTGCGGTAGTAAGCATTTATTTTTATTTTCATGAACAAAAAAAAATTATTGGGAATTTCACAATTGAAATTGCAATTAATTAATGAACCGAACTCCATTTAAAACTTGAGTTTTAAGTGAGAAAATAGTCACCTAATTCTCGATCTACTGCGCCGACAAAAAATTCTTTCCTATCTTTCTAATTTTTCTAACTAGTGTCGTGCAATGTTATGTGGCATTCTAAAAGACAAAGTGTCTGTAAATATTATTAAAAAAAAAACAAAATATTATTAAACTTGCCCAAATAGTAATTCTTCTTTATAAAAATAGCCAACAAATGTTATATAGCTGTAATTTAACGGAGTTTTCAAGAAAAAAAAAAACGAAAATATCTAGCAGGGGTGGAATCGGCTAAGGTGATATATGTCAAGTGATTGTCACAATCAAAAAAATTCAGTCTGCGTAAGATTATGCCAGAATTTTCCTGGTGATCACTTTACCTTTACGCAGACTGAAAATTGAATGTGATCAAATGTGACTATCATAAATGTGTCTCTCACATATCGCAGATTCCACCCCAGAAAACACGCAACGACAACACATTTTTCTTTAACTTGAAATATGTGCTTCCAAAAGCTCTAAGAAAGCTTCAATTCTAAAAGCTCCATAGCAAAACCAAAAGGAAAGGGTGTTATAATTTCCATCAACGGACGAATGGTAATTCTGAATCAGTGTTTTTTTTTTAATAAACACAATAAGCGAGAGGTAAATTGGCAACCAGTCTCCTGTCTCCTCACATCCGGGGAGCAAACAGGTCATGGTGGAATGTACGTGGGCTTATGGAACACCAGCAGGTACTAGTCGAAAGCACTCTTCCATAAGGCCTGTATTGAAAATATAATTTAAACAGTGTATATGACTTGGCTCCTTAAGGAGCTGTAGCGCCAATAAATTAATTGATTTTATTTATTGATGAACTAAAGCCCGTATCGGGATTAAGTCATCAAAACTTGGAACGAACGGTTAAAGGATAGCTAGCGAACCCGGGGTAGCCCTTTTAGTTGATCTGCTATTCCATATACATATTGTCATAATTTTAGGCCCGAATTAGTTTTTTTTTTTAATTTCTTTTCAGTTCTTATCTCGTCCCCCTATACCTCCTATACCTCGCTGATGTAAGTCAAATATTTGCTTCGTCTTCCAAATGTTTTTCTGAAAGACCTTCACTACGTCATTCTTTTGGATTTGAAAAACACTTAGATTGATCCTGATCCAGCTGTATATCAAGGTAGCCGTTTGATATGTGAAACATTCCCCATCATGAAATCAGATGTCCGAAGCTCACACCCATCAAATGGATGGCCTTTAAAGATTGCTCATGTTAAACAATCCTTAAAAAAAATCTTGATAACAAGTCTGCTGTTATAAGCATTGTTCTATTATTTTTTCCTTTTCAGTAATGTTCATCTTTAACTTTTTCGTTATTTTTTAATTTAATTAATTTGGCTTTCATCTCCAAGTTGGTGCCTCTGTTTTATTTTTATGTTCAAGGGTTATTCTATTTCTGATGATACCAGAAAGTTAAGATGAGATAATATTTTGTAAGTATATTTTGACTTACATATTTAGAGAATATTTTCGAAAAATGTCGAATTCCCAGATTTTCAGAGTTCTCTCTTGATCCATCGTCATCGTTAACATCATTTTATAAAATTGCCCATTGTTTCATTAAGGGATGAGTAGAGCTTAAAAGTATATAAAGGATTTAGATAGAGAGATAGGAAGTTGTGTCCATATCCCGGGTAACAACCCTCTGAGCAACGAATACTTTTTACAACTCATATTAACACTGTTCAATTTTTTTTTTTCATCGTGAACTCTTAGATTTTTCAGTGTCACATACTTTGTTTTTATTTTTAGTATACAAATAATATTGTCTAGCCTCACTTCTATTAATTTAAACTGATCAAGTTTGTATCCTGAAAAATATTTTCTTTGCAAAATTGCTGAATTCAAACATCAAGAAATGTTTATTTTTTCTTTCTTTATTTGTGAAAGTTAATTTAAAAAAAATAAAATAAATAATCTGCCGGTTGTCCTTGTTAGCATACAATGGCACAAAAAAATGAAAAAAAAGTCACGGAAGAAGGTAATTGAAATTTGTCTTTGTGCTTCCTGACCCTTGAACGGAGTAGCAAGGAAAATGTAATTTTATTCGAATGGTTGAACTCTGAATGGATCAATTGGCACCTTGTTCCGGAAAAAACAGAAAGAAACCCGGCTACGGAACAAAAAACGGACGGAAATCAAATTGAAAGGACAACGAGGTAAATGTTTTGATTTCGGTTAAAAATGGCATTATTTCGAGTCAAAAAAGGAGACATCTCAATCTAACAAAATTCTATTCTTTTAAAACTTCTAGTATGAAATTTTTTGCTTGAAATTCTTTTGTAAGGATATTATTATGAGACACTTGAATTTATAGATAACATAAATTTATGATTTTCGGGCACGAGTCGATGTTATTTAAATTCAAATGGCGCGTTTCCCTATGACGTTTTATGACATTCGTGTCCTTTTTTTTTTTTTTTTTTTTTTTTTTTTTTTTTTTTTTTTTTTTTTTTGTAAAACACCACAATGGAATAGACATTTTATCTTATTTTTGTATCTTCTATTGTTGTTTGGGAAGATACGGGTGTCCTTATTGGGGTTAACTGTCTTGCGACGGCTAGGGGCAAAAAAGGTTTTCGCAAACTGAACATTCAAAGAGCTTTGTAAGTTTTTTTTGTTTAAATTTACAAAAATGAACTTGAGGCATTTTTATTGCTGGTAATTCTAGGTTTTCATCTTTTCTTCTAATCGTTATTACTCGCAGACAATTTCAGACACTAAGCGTCCAGCGTTGACCCGAGAAATGCGTCGTTTTGGTGGATGACATATAATTTTGAAATTTCGTTTTCGTGTTGTTATTGGACACTTCCGGTGTCCGTAACGTTTCTGCTGGAATTAATGCTACCTGCACTTTTTCCCATTAGAGTGTCTTTAAATCTGGTACAAGCGGACAAATATTTTGACATCCATTCTATATGTCCCAGCATTCATGATCCACATTAACTTCTAAAAAATCTATGTGCTAAATTGTATCTACATAGATGAAATTTCTTCCCAAAAACCATCCACATTCATAGGATTTCGTTCTCAATTAGACCAAGACCTGCTATGTTTGATCATACTGATTTTCAGGTTTTTTTTTTAAGAAAGATTCCTTCAGTTCTTAATTGAAAAATTGGTCCTTCAAGCTGGAACCTCATTCGAATTTAGTGAAGAAAATTACAAAACACATTATAAAGCTTGCAGTATATTTATTTCAACCATAAGCATGAGATAGAGAAAGACGGAATAGCTTTAACTCCAGTATAACCAAACAAAAAATCGTCTTTTTTTCTCCTGATATATAGGTACCAAAAAAATGATATCTTTGAAATAAAAATGTAAAATGTTGCAAGATGATTGGCATTAAAGCTCAAAAAATATACATCAAACTTTTTTTTTGTGTGTTGTATACTAGACTCTCGATGGTCCTGGTGATGATGGTTCGTCTGTTTTTGCTTGCGCCTTCCAGAATTGCCATTTGTAATGCCGTCTTCTGGTATATACATAGACGATTCTTTTTATAGACCATTCTTTGTCATTAAGTCTTCCGGTTGTGCATACAATGTTCCATTCGGATGAAATGATAATCATTTCCTCTTCATAATTAGAGGATCTTACCTAAAGATAATTTTCCGCTTCCCAAAGCGTTTCTTTAAAGCGTTCATCCTCTGTTTCCTTAAAAAAATGCTTGATTTTTAATTAAAATTGTAATAAGAGCATTTTTTACTCTGGTCGCATGAACGAATATTCTTTAATAAAAAAAAGTACGCACACAGTGCGAATATTTTGAAGGTAAATATATAAGAAAATATGTACTTAACCTTGAATATTGTGATATCACCTTAAATAATTTAAATATTATTTTGTCCTTGTATTAAATAAAATTTAAAAAAAATCATGGAATGTCTGTTATGCAGAATAGCTGAATGAAATGGTGAAAAGGGATGATGGGGATGTTTACAATTGATAGGAATTAAAGCTTCATCCAACCTAACAACTGAAGGAGACGTTTAATCTCTGGGCACGTTCAATGCGCATACTGACGTGTCAAAGTGAATCCATTGCTCCTACTGCTGATCCAGCATTTAGCAAGCTTTATGATTTGAAATGTCCAATGCCTACAAGAAACTAAAAGGTTTAATATGTTGTTCCGAAATGCTGAAGGATATATGATTGGCAAAGACTGTTTCTAGATAATACAGTAACTGGGCACAAAACATCCACGAATTCATAGAATTAACTCAACTGGAAGGACCAAACCAAATATGTCTTTCTTCAGGTGAAAATTGGTGCAATGATTGCGATAGTCAGTTAACCCAGGTCCTTTCTTAGATTTTGTTCGTTCTGGTACCCTTTTCTACTCTCTTCATTTCTTCTACTTTTGCTATGATGTAATCTATACATATGTTTTTTTTATTAACTTTTTACTTGAACCCCAATGATTATATCAAGTTTAATATTTTGGAAGGTTAAGTTTGGCTAGGTGGTAAGGTTGACTGTTGAAATTTTCAACAAAATCTATATCAGCCCTATGCATTATTAAACTTGCCAGTTAAACAGCTCTCTTTTTCTGAGTCTCTGTACCGGTAACACATCAGAGTCTAATAATTCTATGCTGCTTGTCGAGAACCATTAGCTTTTCATAGTTTCGTCCTGATTACGGTGCAGAAGTCTGAAACGTGCTTAGCAGCTTTTGCTGCCTTTTTGTAAGCACCCAAATCTCGGATCACGACAGACTATAGTAGGTTCTGCTGCACTCAAACAGCCGTCCGCGGGTTTCTTCCTCCATTATATTTTAGGGTGGTGATTGGAGTACTTCAAATTCAAGCTTCACTACCCTGATTGTTGGACCAACACTTCTCCTAAACGCAGCCAACATGTACTTGGTGTTCCCTTCATTAATCTGCAGAGAGAAAAAATGTCCTTCTATTAATCTAAACACTTTGTAGAGGGAAAGTGTAGGGCTCTGGAGAAATTCTAAGGCAAAGTTTTTAAGCGATATTACTCTACAAGGTAATCTTTTTTCGGTAAACCGTTATGCGCCTTAATCCAATTTCTGTTGCTGTATTTTTCTATTTTAACGTCATATAGCCTTGTTACAGTCCATTTTTTTAACAAGCAAAAGCCCAATAAGAAGTTTAAATGGATAATCAGTAACGTAGTTAAAATTGTCAACAAATCTGAATAAAAAATTTTTTAGTTCACAGCATAAACCAGAGTTTTAGAGCTGGTACTAAAACAATAAAGCTCTACTATATGATTATATCCTTTTTACTTTTTCTGTATTTCGAGGTCACATACACTGCAAATTCCAGCAGCGGAAAATCTTACGGTATTTTGTATTGTCTAAGAAAATTCTTTCGATATTATAAATTATAACTTTTTATTTTTCTGTCTGAAGCTTCTTTCTTTATTTGCATTTTTAAAGTAAGACAACGCAAGTACACAGTACACATTACACAATACAAATCAATAACAATTTTTGACTGTATAGATTACTCTCGTCGACGTTAATAAACTGAATGAATATAAAGCAAATTTCCTGTTTAAATCCCACTCTCAATCCTTCATGCTGCTGGTTGTCGGTCGAAATTACTTACAAACTACCCAATATAGAAGTGGGAGCTTAAACATCTGCACTCTTGAAATTGATTTATTCTATACTTTTCGTTCCCAACAACCGCTACTTTTCTCTTAAGCTTGCACTGGAGATTGCAGTTGTTGATCAGTGATTTTCGTTGCGCTCTTGTGTGTTTTTGTTGATTGCCTCGTAATCATGATGACGTAAAGGTGATGAACTAAGCGTAGTTTTGAGTTTCATCGATGATGATTTTTTCTGTGGCTGGGACTGATAATGTGGTTGTTGATGTTGGTTTTTCTTTAAACCGGGAACCATGGATACATGGCTGTGATGTGCAGCTCTATTTTGCGGTCGCAACAACCGGTACTAAAAAAATGTATGCTACGGTTTGTCCCACCCCCTCAATGTGGGGATGCTGAATCCACTTTTATATTGAAGCTATTGAAATAAATTGTTTACTGAGACTGAAATAAATTGTAAGAATCATATAGTATGTCCTTTCAATGTATTCGAAAATGCGGAACCCTTTTATTTCAATGCCCCCAGCGAAACATTAACGGAAACTATGCTGACTTTCACCCCCATCTAGCCTTCAGAGGATACGCCGAAATCCTTTGTTCTATCAAATTCCAATGGAATTCCAATCGATGAAATTTCTTATATCAATGGTTTCCCATAGAACATGATATGCATGAATTTCAGAATAGTAAAACAAGTACAACACATATATGCCTGCACATCCAGTTCATCCAATCGATGAAAATCTTCATAAAAGCGTGTATACATTTTGAGTTTTGAAAGGATTCCAAGGTCCTTAATCCAAATTCCCCACTAAAACTTCATCGATTGCTTCCTGGCTTTTCAGACGTAATGAAAATGTATCTAAACGATTCAACCTGCATAATGAAAACATCTCGAGGGGCCCGCATACGCACAGCATTATATTTCTTTTTTCTGCGAAACAAAGGCATGCTGCGAAGCGTCTCCAGTGTGTCTGCTAAGAAAATATATGCAAGCAACTGCAATGCAGAATCCTTTTCAATCGACGCTCTGCAACCATTTTTTTTCTCAATCTGGAAACCCAATATCAAAGCGCATAACACAACTCCGCGATGACACATTACCAACCCCGTTTCGTCTTCTCTGGCGATTTGTCAAGACTTATGTAGTCTCTTTATCTTTCGCACATTATCAAAGCGCAGTTGAGCAAGAATCCATGGTGAAGATTCATATCTCTGTACGAATCCCGACACCCGACTGGTGGTGCAGCAAAATGCTTCTCTATTTATTTGTTCAACAATCGTAAAGTGAAGACATTTATAATCTTCTGCGACCGCCTTTGACCTAAATGACGATGGCTTTTCGCAGTAAAAATGTTTGCTTAGTTGGAAAACGATAGAAAACATACAAAATGTCCTGGCGAATCCTTGTTATGTCATGGTTCGTGTTTATAATTGCAATAACGATTCGTGGGCTTTGGGGATAGAACTCCTTTAGCCATAAATGCTATATTCAATAGAACGAAGTAGACATAGAGACCGTTTCAAGGCCGAAGGGCGGTTGGGGGGGGGCAGTTGCCAGAGCTCAGAGATTTTAAAGAGTACACGACGCCCGGTGATGATTTCCAAGTTTAGGCACGTAAAGCATCGTCGGGAATATTTTCAACCAGCCGAAGCTAAACAGAATTAGGGTCAAGTTCGTGTGCGATTTTTGCCGCATTGGTGGACCCAACTTGGTCCTGATGGTCTGTGACAGAGATCCTAAATTAAACAAAAAGCCAGAGCAAATCCAGTACTTCTTTATAAGGATTTCTGACCTAAGCCACCGAGGAGCATAATATATTTTCATTATTTATAGTTTAATTAATTCTTTAAAAAAAAAGTTTTTTTTTTCATACACTATAGAACGTAGAGTGTCCTTGTGATTTAATGTTATATATTTTACTGAAAGGATTGCTACACTAAACCTGACTTGTGGGTGGCCTAGGAGGTCCTGGTTTTTTTTTGTTGGTATATATTGTCGTCTGGATGTTTATTTAATTTGCTGTGGCCAATCACTCGTCTGGGCCAAATGTTTATTTATATCCTTTTGTGTGGGCGACTTATGTATGTGGGTGGAGGGATTGTGAATAGGGAATGCTTGACGTGCCTTTGATCCGCTGAGGTCGGTTGCCAATTATTATGATGAAACCGAGTCATCACATTGGGATAGTGGCCATGGTCACGTGGCCGACATTCGACGGTTTAATGGAACGAATGCGGTGCAGATCCTTGAGTGGTTTTCATTTAATTTGGGAAAGGATTTTTTGTGTGTTTTGTATGGCTAAATGGTTTGGTTGGCTTTATCCGATTATGGCAGTTTTTTTCACTTTTGAATGAGTGTTTGTCAATATTTAAAATTTTGAGTTTTTATTGCGGTATGTTCTTCGAACTTAATTGGAAATAATTTATTGTTTTTGTAGTTTTTTTTGTCAATTAAAATGTCATTATGGTTTATAGAAGTTTTTTCAACTTTCTGAATGCATTTAAATAGAAATATGTACATTAGTTCAATAAATAACTGTATTTGCCGTACTAGTCCCTGTGGGAATTATAATGACCTGGCGTCGATGCAGTCTTTATATTGAAAACTGCATTACATACTGGAAAGTTTGTCGGACTTGCAATGAAAGATCTGGGATCTACTTATATCGGGTAGGTACTCCATCGCCTTGTAACACGGCATAGTCAAACGATCGTTTGCCTTGCAATAGCCTTTAAAACACAGTGACAATTTTTTTTATTTATTCATCGACAGTTTTTTTAAGATTTCTAAGAAGAAACAAACATCAGCTGTTTCTTAAATTTTCCCATTTTTCATTGCCCTCTTGCAAATATCGATTTGGATTATTTCTCTTCATTCCACAGTTATTGCAACGGCAGTTTGGCGTTGATTTTCTTTTATTTTATGAAACTATTTCCCTATATCTCTATATCTCTTAATAGTATAGTGAATCCTGTAACTCTTCCTTCTAAAAAACTTCACAAATTCGTGCTGTCGTTAAGGCACAGAAGTATATTAAACAAATCTGCAGAAATGCAGTAGTTCACATTTAAGCATCTCACACAGGAACTAAACATTTTTCCTAAATTTCAATCCAGCACATTATCCATCTACCTACCAAATTTTATCTAAATTCGTTGATCCGTTGAGGGGAACAAACAACCAATCATACAAACAATTACATTTATAATAACGGGTGATTTTTTTGAGGTTAGGATTTTTATGCATTAGTATTTGACAGATCACGCGGGATTTCAGACATGGTGTCAAAGAGAAAGATGCTCAGTATGCTTTGACATTTCATCATGAATAGACTTACTAACGACCAACGCTTGCAAATCATTGAATTTTATTACCAAAATCAGTGTTCGGTTCATTCACCGTAACGTTGCGTCCAACAGCATCTTTGAAAAAATACGGTCCAATGATTCCACCAGCGTACAAACCACACCAAACAGTGCATTTTTCGGGATGCATGGGCAGTTCTTGAACGGCTTCTGGTTGCTCTTCACTCCAAATGCGGCAATTTTGCTTATTTACGTAGCCATTCAACCAGAAATGAGCCTCAACGCTGAACAAAATTTGTCGATAAAAAAGCGGATTTTCTGCCAACTTTTCTAGGGCCCATTCACTGAAAATTCGACGTTGTGGCAGATCGTTAAAAATCGTTAGTAAGTCTATTCATGATGAAATGTCAAAGCATACTGAGCATCTTTCTCTTTGACACCATGTCTGAAATCCCGCGTGATCTGTCAAATACTAATGCATGAAAATCCTAACCTCAAAAAAATCACCCGTTATAATAAAGAAAAGAATAAAACTTCACTAAAACAATGATTCCGAATTGTAAAGCGCAAGCAATTATCTCTGACTAAAATAGCAAAAACCCGTTACAATGGAAAACCCGAACGAAAACAAAGTAAAGTGCACGACTGGGTCGCACGAACTTGCTCTAATGTGCGACAGTGGTCTTGGGGCTTGAGATTTTTGAAAAAAAAATCATTTGAAATTTTGTTAATCACTTACTAGTTAAAACCTGTTTTTTTTTTTGGAAAAAATGAAGTGAGCCATTTAATTTCTTTTACAGTTTTGAATTCTAAGGAAACATTTTTTTCAAAATCGTATGAATGTTTTTTTTGAAAGACTTTTCGAAAACATATTCTAAATTTACTAGAAGCTAGTAGTTATTATCAGAAAACAATTTTTTTTTTTAATTTTAACAAACTGCTTTTGAGAAAACAAAAATTAAAAAAAAACTCAAAAAAAATTCTTTCATTTTTAATTATATTAAGAATTTTCTCAGAACAACTTAGTATACAATAAAATTTGAAAACTAAATGTCTATCGTGGAAATTGAAAATCGTTCAACCAGTTTTTTTTAAAAGTTGTTTTTTTTTTTAAACTTTTCGAAAAAATATTTAATTTTTTTTTAAGTATGTCTGTATTTATAAGAAAATATGTAGTTTTCATCTGGGAAAATTATTTAAAAAAAATTCAATCAAACCGTTTTCAAAATATATCGAAAACCAATTTTTTTTAAGAAAATTTTAAAATATTAAAAAGTAAAGGTTCTGAAATTTTTTAAATGCAATATTAATTGAATTATAAATGAATGCCTGTGTGCATAATTTTATTGAAATCGGAAAAAAATTTTACGATAAAACCGAGTTTGAAAAAAACCGGTTCTATGGAGGTAAAAATTTCGAAAAAAAATATTCCAACTGAAATATATATTATTTTTTTTTAAAAAATAGCACCCTGAAAATTTTATCAAAATCGTTAAAGCCGTTTTTGATAAAATCAAACTTTTTGTTAAAGATTTATATCAGGTACCGCTATTTTTTGACCTAGAGCAAAAAGAAAAACACCCCCGAGATACTACCAATTAAATACTAAATACCAAGTTTGAAGCGAATCGGGCCATCCATTTAGGCTGTAGAGACGCGAACAGACAGACAGACGGACAGAATTTCGGGACCCACTTTTTTCAACTTCCCTATTATCTTAATGTTATGTTTGGTTTTAGAATGCTGCTGTTGACGTGTGCTTACTGTTTTTTATTTCTTCTGTTTTAAGTCTGTCTTATTGAGGTAAGAGCTGATGGCCTTCGTTGCCAGTGCTCTACTTCAATTGCAAATGTAATGTAATGTTATTTTTCTGTTACACTTCAATTGTCCGGAATATATTTAAAAAAAATTTTATTATTTAAATAATAATTCTATGTCTATGGTAATGAGAGCCCTGACACAATATTCGCCTTGTTGAAGTTTGCGAAAGTCTCTGCCTTTCGATCTTGCTTTCCTTTAAAGTACTTGAAATGTTGCCTGATTGATTATTATTGGACCGGTCGTCTCAAATTTGGATACCAAACGTACAATAAAATGTAAGCAAAATTTACTAACGAACACTCATTTTGATAATAAAATTTTATCATTTAGACGTACCGTTCAATTGTGTAACTGTGTAACATTGTGATTTGGCATCAGTAACTGAATAAAAAAAGACAGATTTGACAGATGTCACCAAAACAACATGGCAGCCACAGGCCGCTGAAATCTACCAGCGCCAAATGAAAAACGCTATTTATAGATATGTATATGATATATCTGTTCTATTGTTGATTTCTTATTTTAAGAACCAAATTATTGTTCAGAAATATACCGTTTTTACTTGCGATTATAGGGACTATGATTTCTTATTTTAAGAACCAAATTATTGTTCAGAAATATACCGTTTTTACTTGCGATTATAGGGATTATGATCCAAGGTATGCATTCGTAAAAAAATTCTAACAATCAAACATGACATTAAGATCGTAGAGAAGCCTAAAAAAGTGATCGACAAAAAATGACAGTCTGTCAGTCTGTATGTATGTACATATGTATTTATGTATGTATGTATAATGATCTGCAGCCTAAACGGCTTAAGCGATTGGCTTCAAATTTGGTATGTGTGATTCTTTGGCATTCCTCAGAGGGGAAATTGAAATTTTATTTTTAGGGCTGAACATAACGGAACCTGCCATATAACCGATAAGGAAAAGTTTTTTCTCGAAAACGATTGGATGAAATTTTTTGAGAATTTGTTGTTGGTATTGGCTATCATTTGATCAGAACCACATGGGAAAAGTCTATTAACGGGACCTTTAATATAACGTTTTTTTTTAATTTTTGGCTTTCTCGGTAACGGATTCATGGATTTCTGTAAAATTTTATATTTGAAAAGATCTAGATAGCCAAAGTAATGCTGCATATCAAAATTTTGAATAACTTTTTTTTCTAATTAAAATTAATTTTTGATTTTTTTTTTTGAAAAATCAATGTTTTTAAAACTAATGAAAAAATATATTTAAAATTTTATAATCACATGTATATTAATAAATTCTTAAAAACTGCATACCAAAGTTTTCAAATAAAATGTATCTCAAAAAACTAAAAATAAAAAAACTGGATTTTATAAAAATCCGTCCTACAATTTTCGATATACTTTTATTCATAAATTCGTTATTATTAAAGACGTGTGATGGTGTACTCCATTTTTACTTAAAACCGTTAAGTGTTGTGGGTTTAAACTTTTTTTTTAAGTTTAGATAGTGTTATTTTTCTACGTTAATGTTACTTATTTTTTAAATTTAATTCGACTATGTGACCGCACATACGAGCAAGTACATGCGATCCAGGCGTGCAATTTATTTCTTCTTAGAAAATATTGGCACGCAACAACGATGGCTGTAAAACTTCTTTTCATTAATGCAATTGATCGCAAACCGCTTAAATATTTGCAAGTTGTTGAGGTTTTTCTTCGATTTTTTCCCGCAATTACCTCATTTTTCCTATTATCCTTTTGTCAAAATTTTCGAATACTGATTTTCAACACAACATTCGTTCAGAAGCAAGATATTATTATCTTAACTCTGTGTAAATTGTGCGGTTACAAGACCAATATGTATAATTTTGCTGTTAATAAAGATCTATCATATTCGTTCTTTATGCACTGCACTTTTAAACCACCCTGTACCAATACACTTTAGTGTAGAAGGTTTACAAATGCCAAGGAAAATCATAGCCAGGAGGAATAGCCTGAAAGATGAGAAACGTAAGAGTACTGGTGTTACAAATAAATGCAAATGACCAGCAATAAATATGCCTTCGGCATTCAAAAGTAGGTGTGCCGTTTTCTCAAAATTAAGCTTTTAACAAATTTCTTCGAATAATACAAATATTTTAAAAGCAATTCGTGTATGCCCTCGAGCTCAATCAAACCCTTTATTTTTAATAAAGTATTTTCAACTCTCTCATTCATGTTAACATCAAACAAACTCCAAGAAATTCAAAATTTATGTCACCACAAGATACAAAAAAAACTTTAATCATTTATTTTAATTAATTATTAAATAAATTAATAAACTATTTTTATATTTTTTTTTTTATAAAACAACAAATGCTCCATCGCTCCAGGGAATAATAATTCAAAAGTAATATCTGAATAACCTCATTTCATTTTAAAATGTTTAACCTTAAATGACACTGATTAGAATGATTACTATACAACTCCCCCCCCCAACCCTCTCTTTAGACCATTCAATTATTATAATCCTGCAAAATAAATCATGAGAAAAAGGTACGCAGAACATACCTTGTTCCATGTTCGTTCCTATCAAACACAGCAACCCGGAGGACCATAAAAAGTTATCTTTTGGAAATAGCCATCGTTTCCATAACTACAAAAAAAGGAAAAAAAATTAAAACGTCTATGCAAGTATTTGCAAACTGCTCTTCGGGGTAGTTTCCTTTTTGGAGTATTAGTGTTAGGGGTGCTCTTAACTTGATTTCGCATCGTTCCTAATAAAAAATTAGTAGTCATGGGTGGATTTCGGAGAAGGATAGGTTGAGGGTAATAATCTGACCTACTTTGATTAAACACACCCTCGCATGTCATACTTAAAGTGTCCTGGACTTCGTCAAACAGACAGATGGCTCAGCAGATTAGTAATTGTTATCCTGTGGGAGTTGTTTTTAGTGTGTTCCAACGATCAACCTATTTGTTTCACTTATCGCAGGCAAATTACCTTAGACGTGCAGTGAAAGCTAAATCAACTTGGATTTTCGAATGCAAATGTATCTGTGAGATGAAATCAGAGTGCAATTAGACAAATAATGCATAATTAATGACTGAACAATGTGTAGTTAGTCCGCAGCTAACATGTTTCTAATTTGGAATTCCAATTCCTTCGAGGTAGGTTAATGAGTTTACAGCTTTTTGGTATTTTGTTTAGAAGCACTGGAAAATAAAAGGCACGACTGGGTCGCACGTACTTGCTCCCATGTCCTAATCCTTTTTAAGTGCAGGCGTCTTTTTGACAAATATTTAATTTTAATGTTTTTTTTTCACTTGCAACTTCTTTAGAATCGATGTGGTTTAAAGCTCGAACGAACATGCGTCACGGCAAAGGGATAAACACAATATATATAACTGTTAGCTTTTGCAGTTTTTTAGTGTATTATCTTTCCACTTGTTGTTTACTGTTTATAATATAATTTGCTAATAGAAAGATATAAAGGACTTTTTTCAGTTTATTTTCATTTTGGTATGGAAAAATTTGAACAACTGGCATAAAGATTCGTGGGAATCAGCAGTAGGGCAATAATGCTAGGTATAGGGACCTAATTGGTCCCAATGACAATAATTTACTTTTTGAATTCAAATTAATTAAAATAGCTTAATTATGTTTGATAGATCGATAGACGTATGCTGTGGGTAGGTATTAATGGAATTTATTAAGGATATTAGGTACCTCTATATATAATAAGGTTGGAAGGAAGGTAGGTACTAAAATTAAGATACACATTCCAACTATTATGATGAAAAAATGCTTTAAAATACGTTGGTATGAATGTAGGTTATCACCTTCTTTTATTTGACTAATGGCTAGGGCTTAGCTGAGCAATATGAAACAAAATTTTGGGGAAACATTTTTATGAAATCAAAAAAACACTATTCATAACGTTTTTTGGAAAAAATGTTGTAAGCCATCTTATTTCTTTTGCAGTTTTCTATTTTATGAATTTTTCATTTCAAAATCGTTCGACCAGTTTTTTCAAAAAAAAATGTTTTTTTTGGTAAAACTTTTCGAAAACATATTTTAAATTATTTTGAGTATGTCAATTTAAAGAAATCTATAGTTTATACTAGGAGAAAAATATTAAAAAAAAAATCTACAAATCCGTTTTCAAAATATTCAAAAAACAAAATAATTTTTTAAAAAAATTATTAAAAATTAAAAAAAAATGTTTTTGAAAATTTTAATAAGCAATATTATTTAAATCATAAAACACATATTTTGAAAATTTCATCAAAATCCGTCAATTAGTTAACGAGAAAGTCTGATTTTAAAAAAAACCGGTCATATAGAAAACATCATTCTGAAAGTTTTATCAAAATCGTAGGAACCGTTTTCGAGACCGTTTTCATTAAAAGTTATATGGCAGGTACCGTTAGTTTTAGAGCTAGAATGCCAATTCCAAAAACTGTCGGGTAGAGCACTCTAAAAATACTATGTACCAAGTTTGAATCAAATCGGCCCAATCGTTTAGGCTGTAGATATCGATACGGACAGACAGACAGACAGACATACATACATACATACATACATACATACATACATACATACATACATACATACAGACAGACATACAGACAGACCGACCGACAGGAATTTCCGGACCCACTTTTTTTGACTTCTCTATCATCGTAATGTCATGTTTGATTGTTAGATTTTTTTTTTTACGAATGCATAACTTGCCTTATAGTCCCTATAAATCGCAAGTAAAAATATTATATTAGATAGAAGGTACATAACGGGGTGACAGTGTCGACTTAGAATTTCAAAAATGTTCTCTTTGTTTAAAGGTCTCAAATTGAAGACAGTAGCTCTCTCTGTCGAAGTGCCTTCATAGGACGGAGTTCCTTTGCTCCTTAGAATGGTAGAATCATAATCATCATTATCAGTGCAACATCCGGGATCTGGTCTGGCACTCATCCAACAAGTTCTTCCATATGTGTCAATTGCTGGCCAATGCAATCCATCCATTGTCGCAGCCCGGAGCATCGGGCGTCCTGGTCTATGCTTTCAATGTAACTAAGGTCTGCCACGCTGCCTTTTACCATAAAAGAGCTACAAACGCGCCGTCCGTTTGGAACTACATGTTGTCTAGGTCCATATGGTTCAATTTGGGCCATAAGAAATTTGTTATCATTGTTGTGTAGGGCTCGCCATTGACGGTGACCACCTCGCTAACGTCGTTTTCCAAAAATCATGGACCAATGACGCCACTGCCGGCCAAAATCCCCATCAGACGGCAACTTTTTGAGGAGTCATTGGTGTAGCGAACCAACGGCGTTTTCCACAGTCTGGCCAAGTAAGAACTTCACTCCATTGGAAACAAGAAAAATGCTAGCTAAAACTCTCGTAGTTCCTATTTTGACTTATGGCTGTGATATCTTCTGTAAGCTCGACAGCACGAGCCAGAGAAAGTTGAATGTTGCTTTTAACAGTGTTGCCCGCTACATCTTTGATCTGAGTCGATATGAACATATCTCTAGCTTTTCGAATAGCATTAATGGGATTTCCTTCGACAACATCCTTAAACAAAAAACTTTGGTATTGCTGTTCAATATTGTCCACAAGCATCAGCCTCCATACTTGTACAATAGACTCCAGTTTTCGATTTCAACAAGATCTAACCTAATAATTATTCCCCGCTTTACTTTTTTTTTTTTTTTTTTTTTATAATTAACGCGCGCACAAGGGACTATTTGTTTCCCTTTTAATGTAACACACTGCGCGGGCATTAGAAAGATAGGGAGGGGAGAGATAGGAGGTGTCGATTAACACTGGTTTTGAATGTTTGCAAATTGAAATGGCAAGGGAAAATCTCGCCGGGTAAACTATTCCAAAGTCGTGTTGTACGGCTAAAAAAAGAATCCCTATATTTGACGGTACGTCCGAAATTGGGCTCAAGGGTGAACTGATGGGCATTCCTATCAAGACGGGTATTACGGGCGAAACTTTTAAGGGGAGGAATGCAGCTGGCTACCTCGAGTGAACATTTTTTATAAACTTCACAACGTCAGTTTTTCGTTAATGCAGCTCGGTTATGGAATTCACTACCACACCTATTACGAAATACAGATAACCTTAATACGTTTAAACATAAAATCCTGACACATTACTCAAGGACATAACAGCTTTTACTTTTTCTAACCATTAAAATGTTCATAACTTAAATTTTTTTTCTTATATAATTATTTAAAACTGATTTCCTATAATTGTTCCGAGTTTTGTTCTTAATTTTTCAATATACATTTTTTTTGCTGCAATCACCTTTGTCTTAATATAAGCTTTTTAATAAATAAGGTGTAAATCTTAATATTAAGCTAATAAATCAATAAATAAAATAAATAAAAAAAAATGAACTTTGAGTCCTGGGTCAAGTGCGCTTCCTAACTTTAAATTTAAATATCATCGAAATTTTGTATTCGTTTTAAAGGCCTATCTATGCCATTATGTGTGGAATATAACATTGTTTAAATGTCTGCCGCGGCTTCTCTTGGTGGAGGGCATCCGAAGTGTCTAATTTTCCAATGACTAGCGCATAAATAAGTATGAATTTGACCGATGGCTTTGGTTATGCTGGCCTTGAGGGCCGCTATGTGCCTATTCGCATAGACCTGCGACTTAAGCAAACTCCACAAGAAAAAGTTTAATGGGATCAAATCCCACGATCTCGGTGACCAGTTCACATTACCTCCAGGTCAGATGACCATGCTCTCAAATCGCTCGATGTTCAATGTGGCATGAGAGGTGTCGCGCCGCTGTCCTGTTGAAACCAGATGTCGTTGGGGTCCATATCGTCCAATTCAGGCCAAAAGAAGCGCTCGCTGCTGACGGTGATGACCTGGCCAACATCGTTCTCAAAGAAATATGGACCGATGACGCCTCCAGCGCAAAATCCACACCAAACAGTGACTTTATCGGGATGCATTGGACGCCCTTGGATCTCATGTGGATTGATATCGTCCCAAATTCCACAATTTTGTTTGTTCATGTATCCATTCATCCAGAAATGGGCCTTATCGCTGAAGATGATTTTTCGATGAAAATCAGGATCATTTGCCAATTGCTCCAGAGCCCATTTAGCGAAAACACGTCGTAGTCTATGGTGATTTACCATTATCTCCTGGGTCAGTTGAATTTTGTGCGAGTTCAGGCTCAAGTCGTCAAGTGACGCGAAATCGACTACTTCGGATTCTCCTCCACATTAACGGACTGTGGCGATGTTTTTGGCAGATCTTGCATTTCGACGACCGGGTGTTGGTGCACCACACTGCAAATAGTCCTCTCGGTAGGACGATTATGGCGACCGTACAATGGGCGAAGCGCGCGGAACGTTGCCCGAACAGAGCGCCCATTTCATAAAACAATTTTAACTTTCAAAGTTCGGAAGTCTGTATTCGAAGTCGAAGTCGGCGAAAGGCCGAGTTCTAGCGCACGGAGAGTAATTCTCTGCCTCGAAAAACAACTATGTTCTCGGGCGATCTGGCGTTTCTTTGACGTGCAAATGTTGGCTAATTGATTACTAAATCAGTCAAATCAAATTTGTGCCTCAAACGTTGAAGACTGTAAAGGGCCACCTCGTCCACAGTAAAATAAGCGCTACACGTGCAACGTTTGTACTGACCAACCCTCATTTTGATAATAAAGTTTTATCATTTGGATGTGCAATTCAGTCGTGTCACTTGCCATAATGATTTGGCATCAATAACTGAATAATAACAACATGGCCGCCAGAGGCTGCCAAAACATATTTCGGCAAATTGAAAAATAAAACCTTTATTTGGTTTGCAGGCAATCTGATGCACCGTATAGAAGTTTGAGCTGTGTTGTAGACTCTCTAGAACCACTCACCAAACAGATAGAAATTGCGGGCAGTATTGGTGCAGTAGATAAGATGTTTGTTTCAGACCCAGACGTCATCAGTTCGATACTCAGGTTGAGAAGAATTTTGTCTAACCCCTAATGCAAGCTAGAGCCGCCCGTGAGTTTTAAGCGAGAAAATAGTGACCTAATTCTTGATCTATTGCGCCGAAAAAAATGTTTTTCTCATCTTACTAATTCTTTTAACTAGTGTCGTGCAATGTCATGTTGCATTCTAAAAAGGCAATGTGCCTTACAGATACATAGTTAAAAAATATTAATATTAATTAGAAATGAATACATGAAATGGAGAAAATATAGCCACCATAGCGGCCAGTATTTGTTCTACCTCAAATCATCTCAACCTTTACACACATAATCAATTTTTGTATTACTTGCTCATCGTTTCCTCATTGCTGGAAGCTTGCTAAAGTAATCCCTGTACCTAAAAAACCTCACCCATCATCTTGTGCTGATTTTAGGCCTATAAGCTTCCTGCCTGTCAAAGGTCTTTGAGAAGATCCTAGCGAATCAAATATCTAGCCACGTTAATCACCATAATTTATTTTCTTTTGTTCAGTCGGGTTTCCGCCCTCACCATAGCTGTTCTACAGCAATGGTAAAAGTACTTGACGATATTCGAATTCAGTACGATCAAGATAAATTGACTATTTTGTGTTTGCTGGACTTCTCAAAGGCTTTTGACAGAGTCAATCACGAAATCCTGTGCAAAAAACTTAATTTGTATTTTGGTTTCAGTAGAAGATCTGTTGGTTTAAGTTTGCTTGCAAGTGTGCCTCAGGGTTCTATTTTGGGCCCTTTGTTGTTCTGCATGTTTATCAATGATCTCCCGCAAGTATGCCAAAATGTCATGTTACATGTTTATGCTGATGATGTTCAAGTGTATTTTTCTCGCCCATTTAATTTATTAGAAGACCTTATTTGTAGATTCAATGAAGATCTTTGCGGGATCTACAACTGGACCCTTTGCAATGGACTTACTTTAAATCCTGCCAAATCACAAATAATTTTAAAAAAGAAGTTTGATGTAACAGCCCTTCCCCCTGTTCTTATATCGCGTTTCGAACTTAATTTTTTTTTTTTTTTTTTTTTTTTATATAATTAACGCGCGCACAAGGGACTATTTGTTTCCCTTTTAATGTAACACACTGCGCGGGCATTAGGAAGATAGGGAGGGGAGAGATAGGAGGTGTCGATTAACATTGGTTTTGAATGTTTGCAAATTGAAATGGCAAGGGAAAATCTCGCCGGGTAAACCATTCCAAAGTCGTGTTGTACGGCTAAAAAAAGAATCCCTATATTTCACGGTACGTCCGAAATTGGGCTCAAGGGTGAACTGATGGGCATTCCTAGCAAGACGAGTATTACGGACGAAACTTTTAAGGGGAGGAATGCAGCTGGCTACCTCGAGTGAACATTTTTTTATAAAAGAAACGATAAAATAAGGAAAGACATGAAACATTGCGTTGGTGTTCGAGAGGGGCAATTGTTTCAGCGGCAGTTCTATTTCCTATCAATCTTAACGCTCGATTTTGTATTCTATCAAGCAGGTGAAGCGATGTTTGTGAAGCACCTGCCCACAGGTGGGAGTTATACTCGAGTTTAGGGCGTATAAACGCTTTATAAATTGTAGCCAGATCAGATGGGGAAAAATACTTCTTACACCGATACAGAAAACCTAAGCACTTAGCAGCATTCTTAGCGATTTCAAATATATGGTCGTTCCAACGGAGGTCGTCGTTGACACACATACCGAGTACTGAGAGCTTTTCGGTTTCTTCGATGTAAGTGCCATTCATGGACAATGGCATTGGGGGAATGTTAAGCTTTAACGACAGAAAACAGCATTGAGTTTTCGAAGCATTAAACTCCACACGATTTCTATTACCCCATTCGACAATGCTGTATAAATCGGAGTTTAATGAGCTTGACATACGGCACCGTTGCAATTGTACGTCCGAAGGCGAAGGACGTGAATTATCGAACGAATATGAAAAGCTGAGGGTAGAGTCGTCAGCAAAACAGTTAAGAGGATTAGAAGTAACAGACAGAAGATCATTTATAAAAATGAGGAAAAGAGTCGGAGATAGAACAGAGCCCTGGGGCACACCAGCATTTATTTTATGGGAATCAGACTTGAATCCGTCCAATACAACTTGTATTGAACGGTCCAGAAGATAGCTTCTAATCCAACGAACAAGAGTATTATCGATCCCAAAAGTACGCATTTTCGATAAGAGAGCTTCATGCCAAACTCTATCAAATGCCTTGGAGATATCAAGAGCAATAATCTTACTTTCACCAAAGCGATGTAAAGATTTGTTCCACTGTTCGGTGAGATATGCCATCAGATCACCAGTGGAACGGTTGCTACGGAAGCCATACTGACGGTCATGGAGAAGCTTACGATCTTCAAGATATTCCTTAAGCTGACGGTTAATCAGTGTTTCCATGACCTTAGAAAGAAGGGATGTCAGTGCTATGGGTCGGTAGGAGGAGGGGGAGGATGGGTCACCTTTCTTAGGGACAGGCTGGACAAATGCTGTTTTCCATCTTCTAGGAAAGATTCCAGAAGAGTAGGAGCGATGGAAAAGCTTACGCAGTGGCTTTGCCAGTGTGGAAGATAGTGTCTTGAATTTAGGGTTCAAAATAAATCGGACTCTTTCTGCTAATGATCATATTAACCTCTCAGTTGGCCGTATTTTTTCTCACCTTACTCCTATAGATACCAGGCTGAGACTTGTTAAATCCCTGTTACTGCCTATCATCGATTATGCTGCTGTTGTTTACTGTAAACCAGATTCGCACTCACAGCATAAACTATCTGTTGCTTTAAATGACATGGTTAGGTATATTTATGGTCTACGAAGGTTTGACCATGTTTCCCAATACCATCAACGTGTCCTTGGATGCTCGTTTCTGCAATTTCTTGATTCAAGATGTTGCATATTTCTGCATAAGATAATTCAAAGAAGAGCACATTCATATCTGTTTGATAAGTTCCGCTTCGCGCAGTCAACCTGGACCATGAATATCACTTCACACGCATCTAAATATTTAAATTCGTCGAGACTTTTTTTTGTATATGCCATTAGACTCTGGAACTCCCTGCCTTTAACGGTAAGACAGATAATAGGAATAACTCAATTCAAAAAAGCATTATTTCAGAATTTTAATTAGAATTTAAAATTGAAACAGCAATTTGAAAGAAGAAATATATATATCGGTACAAAAAAAAATAAAAAAATTTCTAGATATACTATTATTTTTACCTTTTAATTAAACATATCTTTTGGTTAATTTTAATATTATTTGGATGACAGTACATATTTTTAAATGCTTCAATTTTTTTTTTGCCTTACCTACTTTTATATTTATCAACTAATTGGAATTAGAAATAGTTTCTTCCGATTTTAATTGTATTATTTTTGAGTACTATAAAAGACTTCGTCTTACTTGTACGCCATAATAGATAAATAAATTGAAATTGAAATTGAAACTATTGTTGTTTTATTAAAATTTCTGTTCCTTTCATTCTAATCTGGTCACCCTACATTTGTTGCGAGTAGTTGAAGCCCTTTTATTCACTTTAAAATCTGTGAACCAAAAATTCAAATCAGGCAGAAAATAAATATTCAAATCAGCACTATGAATTTTTAAAATTTGACAGTTCATTCTGACAGACAAATGATATCCAATCATTTGCATGAATTTTTCAAAACTAAGGGGAACTTGTCAAAAGCATTCTAATCTGAAACATGTTTCATGGTTTATAAATAAAAATCACAGGTTGGTCTGAATTTTTAAATAACTGCAACATCAGATAACACCTGCGCCACCAAATGCTAAAAATCATACAAAATGAACCAAACAAAATAAAAATGAATATTTCCAGATGTGACAGCAGGAACAATCCAAGAGTTTCTGTATTGTTGGAGGTATGTGTTTTCCAGAGTTTTTGTGTCCATGGAAAATGTTATTTTATTGGAAAATTACAACAAAAAATAAATATTGAAACGAACGCCTGCCACTGAAAATGTCTCCCAAATAAATATCAATTCCGACGGGAATAGAATTTTCAAATTTTCAGGATAAAAAATAGAAAGTGTAAAATTATTTTCAAATAAACCCGTCACAGATTTGCATATAATGGAATATTATTTATTCCACAATCCATGTCCAACTAGAACCATGAATATTTACGAGTTATTAACAAAATAACGACTAGAGTAAAATAAATTGTGCAATTTATCATAAGAGGATTATTAAGAGGCCCTCCAGGCTCCACCATCAAATCCTGGACAAATTAGTTTACAGAAGTTAATTCATTCGAAAAAATTCGGTGCCGCAGTCTCAGTGGCAACTGGCAATACCGCAGTCCACCATCGTGTGAAATGGAACGCAAATAATTCCAAGAGTGTTGACATTATTTAACTTTTTTTTAAATTTAAATTCAAACGCGCCATTTTATGTGTTAAGGTTAATTTAGCGAACAAATTACAACGATAATGGCGCCGGCACACATATCGCTACTCAGGCAGCCAATTTAATAAAAAAAATATTGTTCCCAGATTCACACAAACACATAGTTAAGTGTGCTACAAAAATCAAGTGATAAATCGTTTGCTGTGTGCAGCACAGACATTTTGGAGAGGGTTTGAGGGTTGGGGAAACTGATTGGCTAAGTGCCAACTTATGGGGAGGCTAGACTTAGTACAGTTGTTGGTTAGAGAGGTTGACTGGTGTTAAATTGTTTCTTTTCAAGGAGAACAAACTTTGATAAGTGTGCACTCCTTTTCAACTGAATGAGTAGGCTTAAGTGAGTGGGTTTGTTTTTTTCCGCACCATGACAATGATGGGATTATTTGTGTCCCAAAGTACTTTCTAATCGAAGAAGCTATTAAACAAAACTCTTGATCTGGTATGGCAATATAGATTAAGATGGATTTTCTAAAACGTTGAATATTTATCTCCGGAATGAAGTTATATTTTGGGGGAATTTAAAAAGATTTAAGCACATGACATTACGAAAAATGAGACATATCAAAAAAAATAATTATAGCCGAAACAGCTAAAACGATTTACAACAAAGGGTAACTAGTTGTAATATTCGCAGAAATACAGCCATGTTGTCAAATCATCATAAACTCAGATTTTTGGGTTTCATTTGCCAAAGAACACACAAAAACACGCTGGTCCAATGACACTACCTTGTGGAACTCCATTTTTTCGATTGCTATGTACAAATATCCAAAGCAAAGGAAACAAAAAGCTGATATATATTAATTTTTTCAACTAGAACTAGTAATTTGAAATCCTATTTTGCTATTTGTTTCAATTTTTCTAATCATTTCAAAGTAAAACATTATTAACAAATTTTCAAAACTATTTTTTTATCTGCATATGACTTTAACTATCAAAGGCATAAGAGTACATTTCTAAATGTTCATCGATCGTAAAAGCTTCAGTTAACGATATAAAGAATGACAGATACAATTAATTATAATTAACATTCATTCTTTCCGCTAAAAGGTACTTCAGTTCAAATATAATCAAACGATGTGATTGTCTAATGAACGCCATTGGCGGGATGGAAATCCTTTTTATTCACCGAATTGATTTTGAATACCAATGAATGTTCTGTTCATCCAATTAAACATCAATTAAGCAGTGAGTATTTCTAGACACAAGCTTTTAATTAGACAATGCGATGGAAGAGTGCTCGTTAATTAAGTTTGTATTTCCATTTAGTTGTTTATTTTAAAATCATAAAAATCATACAAATTTAGAAACAGTCGAACCCAGATAATGGAACATATAAAAAGTCAAAAATAAAATTATAAAGCGGACTGCTTTAACATAAAAGCGTATAAAATTAATGAATGCAGCCCACGTAAATCTGTTATTGATCAGAAATCGGAAAATGTATTTAGATCTATTTTTTTTTTGTTGGACCAACTAGGAAGGCCTCAATTATTTCTTCAGTTCTTTAATTTGGTGAGTTTGCTTCTTTGTTCATCGATAGCAACATCGAATCCAGCGCAGATATGATAACAAACATTATTTTTCTAGAAATGAAAAAATTCGCCCCGAAAAGGTCAAAAGTTCCCTTCGTTAAATTAATAAATAGCTTTTGGTTTGTTCCATTGGAAGGATTCCCTTTGATATATACAGTATAAATACTAATGTTTCTCAGGGTTCCGTTCCGTTCCCGACATTTGTTCATATTTTCATTGGTCTGAAATGAACAATCTATTAAATTTTTTTGCCAACGACGGTATTGTCAGCTTTTCATATTCGTTTTCACGTTTTGGATGTGAAACTATAACGGCAATGTATGATAAGTTGTTTTTATTCTGATCTGGACAAGCATTGAGTAGAGTTTAATGGTTCAATGCTCAATGCAATGTTTTTTTTGTCTTTGAAGCTTGCATTGAGGAAAAAGGCCAAGTCATAGTCTTAGGTATATGTCCATCATGGACCACCTTCTGTAGCGTGTACCAAGCGGAAACTCTGGCAATTAAAGAGGTCCTGTCTTGGCTCAAAAAACCTGATATCATCCTCATAAGATATCTGCATCTTCCTAGACAGCCAAGCTGCCCTCGAATTATTTGACTCTACTTCCATAAACAGTGTAACTGCCCGAAACTGTCGAATATCTCTCATGGAGATGGCATAACAGTTCAACATCCACCGTTTTTGCGTTGCGGGACACAGAGATATCCCAGGAAACTGTAAAGCCGACGAACAATTTTGGACGTACTGTTTAGTACAGACATTCGTTCTTTAGCCCCACCACACGAATGTGTAACGATTTGCCTATCTCTGACGATGAGTAAGAGTTATTTCCAGCGAGAATCCCTGTCGTTGTATAACATACGGCTTCGAAGCCTTCGCTTTCGTGGTGGGGCATTTTTATTGTGAGCCACTGTAGATGTTAATAATACTGATTACAGAAAAGCTTTCCATAATATTTCTCTTAAATTAATTTATATTAAACTCTTACTGAAGCTCTTGGTTTTCCAGAGAATTCTTTTTCGAAACTTTGTCTCCAAACCTATTTATGCCACATACGGTGTTCCTCAGGGAAGCCACCTTGGACCTTTGCTATTTGTTCTTTCTGTTAATCTTATTTGTGTGTATTATTTTAAAGTATTCTAATTTTTTCATGTTTGCAGAACAACAAGACAAGAGAATCTTCAAGGCAATCTCATCTTCACCCGACTCTGTTCTGTTGAAAAAAGACCATTATTTTCGAATTGAAGGAGTTCAAAAATTATTCATTTGATTGCCTTTACGCCCGGAATTTCCTGGGAAGACAATTGATTACCCTCAATCTTGCCATCCTTAAACTTATTGGTCTTCAACCTTTAGCAACACGTCGCCGGCCGGCGCGCCGTCTCCAACGTTACTTTTGTCCGCCAATTGATAATGGGCAATATTGTTTCTCCGACCCTTTTGACTGAAGTCTACCTTAATACTGATTCCCGTAACCTAAGCTTTGTTCCTCTTTTCTATGATCGCTTTGAACCAGTGTCCAGAATTTTTTCTGCCCATTGGTCTATACTATTTTCTTACAATTACATTTTGTATTAAAACCGTTTAAGCTGTTTTCGCATTATTTTTAAAACCAATATCATCGCTGACATGAGCAAATGAGCTAAGCAGAATTGTACATTAAGAAAGCTACTTCATAAAACAAAGACTGCTGACTTTTTCCTTAAATTTCATCCAAAATAAGGAATTGATAAGAAATTATGAAGAATGTAGAGCTTACAACAGAACCTTGCGGGATGCCAAGAACTAAGTTACAAAATTCACTGTAACTGCGTATATTTTTCGGTTTTTTATCTGTACGATGGATATACCAGTTGACTGAAGAAATATCATGCTTTCCCATATTACGTAGTGAACCTAAAAAGTCGAAACCAAAGCTTTAGTTAAATGCCAAAAAGCCAGACTGTCTGGATTACAAAATGGAGTTTTCGTTGTGCATTTATTTAAAGTGCATTTAAGCATCCATTACTGTAATAAACGATTTCTACTCTTAAATGATGGTGAATTCGAAACATAACTACATTAATTCAGAAAAAGGAAAATCGATTGTTATTTTCAAATACAAACTTTTTGATACACAAATCTGAAAATTGGATTTTCAAATATGTTTTCTGCTCATCGATTATTATTGTTTTCGCAAATAAAAAGTGCTGTCCAAACATAGTTTTCCTCTTACAGAAATTGATTTGCTCCAAAAAGAAAACAAACAGAGAAACGAGTTTCTCTACAATTTAGGTATGTTCAGCTAGAAGACCATCGGTAAAGAAGCAATAAATTTAACTCAGTTGACAATTCCAAACAACACAACACGATTAAGAGAACAATCGACATTATTACGTATCTTTCACCACACCAGACGACACTCGTGCGCTAAGTGTTTAGATAAAACAAATATAAAAACAGAATTTCAAGTGTGAACAGGGGTTAAGCTAGTAAGTACTTGTTTGTGTTTACCTTGGCATAGAATTCCTTCAGCTGGTTGTTATGTTAAGCTTTTTATTCCAAATGACGTTAACATTCCTCATAGTCGCGATGAAAAATGTATCTTTTAGGTTTTTTTTAGAGAGAAAAGTGTGATTAAGTTCTGATACGTGAAAAGAATTATAAAACAATGACTAACACATCATTCAATGACGTATTGAATAAATAAATTGATGATGTGTTTCATAGGTCAATTGAGCAGATTCTTTGAATACTTGATGAAAACGCTGCTGTCAGAGTGCAATTGCTTACAAATTTCAATGGAAATAGTTTGTGTTTAAAATTCAGCAGTCATTTAGGAAATTATTTCAGATAATTGATCCGAGAGATGAAATTCAGTTCAGGTAATTATTTACTTTGAACTGTCAATATTAATGTAGTTTCTCTTCAAGTATTTTGCTTGAGATTGACAGCGAAGTAAAGATACTTTTTTCCTGAAAATACGTTCTTTACAAATAAACAATTAAAGTTTTAATGTAAAACAAACAATCATTGTGTTTGATCATTAAATTAGTTTTGAATTTGTTTTCTAATTGAACGACTGAACAAGTCGTTTGAATGAAATCACTTTTCCAATATTTGACAAAATTTGTATATCCTGTCAGTGACAGCAATTACAAACACACCATTTATTTACATAAATGGATTAAGTAGGTAACCATCAGTCGGTGGGGCGGATAGGAGTGGGTGGAATATTTAACGAGGATTTCTGGATAAAACTTAACGACCGACCACCGACCAGGTTTCTCTACAAAAGTTCGTTCGTTGAGGAGATTCGAACGTGACCCATCAACGGATTGTGGATACAAATTTAGCAATGGAGATGATGTACATTGTATGGAGAAGGAGGTTGATTTTCTGTTGAAGAACTTAAGTAGCTCATTTCATTTGAGGGTAATTGAGTTATCAAAGTCGATAAAAGACCATTGTTTCGGAGAGGCGGTTTGTTGATTCCTTAATCAACTTTTTGTGGAAATTAATGATGGGTACTTGACAAAGTAGCATTAAATAGCGATTAATTTAACTATCTAAGAATGTCTTTATCATCATATATAGCCTTGTGTAAAATTTTGATTGATATAGATATTCTTTTACTTTGAAATCAATTTAAATAAACAACACTGTGTTGTAAATAATGTTCTTTGACGGACTTGTTCAGCTGAATTAATTATACTCTGTTCAATTTATATTTTCAGTACAGGCCTTATGGAAGAGAGCTTTCAAACACACTCGTACCTGTTTGGTGTTTGCATCCCACTCAGCTTAAGCAATCGACACTGAAATAAAAAACAGAACCCCTGAGACACATTGAAATTGTTTTTGTAATATTTCGTAAATCCACGTACATTCCACCACGACCTGTCTGTTCCCCAGCTGTGAGGAGACTGATCCCCAATTGTGTTTATTTGCTATTGTTTTTATTTAAAAATTATAGTTATTCAGAGTTGGTGGAAATTATAATAACTTTTGCTTTGGTTTTTGCTATGGAACTTTTAGAATTGAAGCTTTCTTAGAGCTTCTTGTGAGCATATATTTTATAATGCTCACTACGGCAACGGCTTTGAAAAGGAGATAGCTAAATCCTACCTTCCGTGTACTGAAAATATAAATTGAACAGAGTTAAAGATTAACTAAGTTTGGATTAAAAAAGTTTGCTACCGTTCCACATTTTTTTATTAAATTATTATTATATTATGTCATTTTAAAATATTTTATTGTATTGATAGCTGTGCTGCAGATTTGCTTGCGTTAGCTTTGGGCACAGAAATCGTGTTTCTTTTTTAACACAAACAACTGATAAGTACAACTTATTTGTGCCCGTGATATACATTTCTTCTAACGCGCCATCTATTGCGAAGTAGTATTACAAAACTTGTAAATTAATTGGCCACATATATATATTTAGACATCTGGTATGTGATATATACACTCTTAGAAAGTGCCCAGAAGAAAAGAATTATTTTGGGAACAATTTAACAAATTTTAAAAACTTTTGAGAAATATTTGAAAAACTGAAATGATTCTGAATTATTTTGAGTTTTAGCCCCTGCTTAAACAAAAAGTTATACGCCATCTGTTGTAGAATAGAAGTACGCAATAACACAATGTATGACGTTGAATTAAAAAAAAAAATTCTTTGGCCAATTTGCTAGGTTTTAGTCCGTTTATTGTTAAAAATTGTGTCGTATATGTTGTTAATATTCTATTAACTAAAAAAAGATTTTTTCAAATCCGTTTCGTGGCTCTTTGTGATGCACAAACAACATGTAAGCTAGTTCAATTTTACTACATTTATAGATTCATTTGTATAAAATGTATTATTTTGTTTAATTTGATTTAATTTTATTATATTACTGGCTTATCCACCCGGCGTTCTGTCTGGCTGTCTATCTGTACGGATGTATTTTGGACTGTAGCCTAAACGGTTGGGCCAATCGTCTTCAAATTTTGAACTTAAGGTTCTTTCAATTTCAATTTTTTTCAAGCTCAAAAATTAACGGTACCCTGTCATATAACCGTTATGTAAAAGCTTATTTTTCTCGAAAACGGCTCCAAGAATTTTTATAAAAAAAAAATTTGTGTGTAGGTATGCATTATATTTTGGTGAAAAAAAATGTAATATGGTGGGCTAAAAACGGTATCTCCCATAGGAACGGTTTTTTTTCCTTCGACTTTTTCGAAAACTGGTGATCCGATTACAATCAAAATTGATATTCAAAAAGATGTAGGTAGCTTGAGTAATTTTACATTAATTTTTTTTCGAATTTTTTTTTTTGTATTTTTAATATTTTTTTTGAAAAATCAATATTTTGAAAACGGGTAAGTGAATTTTTTTTTAAGTTTTGTTTTTAAATGTACGTTATTTTTGTGTTTAAGTTTGTATTCTTGAATTATTTTTTTTTTAATTTTTTAAAAAAAGTTGTTAAAAAAACCGTTTTATTTAAAAACAGCTCTACCGATTTTGAAAAAAAAAATTCACATTTTTCACATTTTTTAAAGAAATAAAATGGCGTTTACATTTTTCCGCTGAAATCTTTTTTACGTACTTTTTTCAAACAATCAAAAGTCAGAATAATCAAATATAATCTTTTAAGTTCCCTTAATATTCTTCAAATTTTATTTCAAGCTGTGACCGCACATAAGAGCATACGTGCGATCCAGTCCTGCAATTTATTTTATGTGTATAGATTATTTATTTTATTTTATTTGTTCTTATTTAATTTTTTGTTTTATTTTATTAATTTTTGTTTTATTTTGTTTGTTAAATTTTATTTTATTATATTTTCAAATTTTTGTATGTATAATTTTTTTTCATTTCATTTAATTTGTTTGTATATTTTTTATTTAATGCTGAAATGATCACAAATGTGATCCTTAGGGATGCGTACTTTTATTCATAACGGAGTAAAAAGTTTCAAACCCAAAGAAAAATCTTGGTTTAACACTGAGTATAAAAAAGCTATTAGGCTTAAAGAAGTAAGTTTCCGATTTTATAAAGCCAACCCTAGAGAGAAAAACCGGAAAAAGTACAAACAAGTTAGGAACTAATGCAACTTTGTTGTTAGAACCAAATTACCGCAAAAAATTCTGCAATGTCCCAAAGGCAGAACAAATTTTTTGTCATTTGTAAAAAATACTAAAATTTCCTCAAAATCTTCGGTTCTATTGCCAATGACAAACCAGTTGTTTCCTCTTCAGAGAAGGCAAACTTCTTCGAAGTCTATTTCGCTGTTAGCTCTAAACTTTATTTCCGCACTCGTACAGTAGGAGTTTAGAGTTGGCAGCAAGAGTTCTCAAAGATCTCGATATACATGAATGTATAAATGTCCTGGTGTTCTGGGTGTTCTTCCACACTGGAACAACTACGTAAGCTTTTCCATTGGTCATATTCTTCCGGAATCTTTCCTAGAAGATGGGGAAAACAGTATTTGTCCAGCCTGTCCCTAAAAAAGGTGATCCATCCTCCTCTTCCTACCGACCCATAGCACTTCCCTCTTTGTATGGTCTTGGAAACGCTGACTAACCGTCATTAAAGAAGATCGAAAGTGTCTTCATTACTTTGGCTTTCGCAGGATTCATTCCACTGGGGATCTAATGGCATATCTCACCAAACAGTGGAACAAATCTTAACATCGCTTTTGCGAAAGTAAGAATATTGCGCTTGATATTTCCATGGAATTTGAAAAAGTTTGACATGAAGCTTTCTTATCGAAAATGCGTGCTTTTAGGATGGATGAAACTCTAGTTTGATGGATTAGAAGCTTTCTTCAAGTCCTTTGCCTTCAGACATGCAATCGGGTCGGTACGTTAAGCTCATTTAACTCCGGTTTACACAATATTGTGAAATGGGGTCATGAAAGCCGTGTGGAGTTTAATGTATCTTCTGTCGTTCCTCCATGCCATTGTCCATAAATGGCATTTGCATCAAAGAAACCCACAAGTTTTCAGTACGTAATCGGTATGTATGTGCTTACGTTTTCTGTATCGATGCAAGAAGTGTTTTTCCCTTCTAAACTGGCTATTGTTTGTAATGCAGTCAACGGCCTTGGCTCCGATAAAGCATCGCTTCCCGTGAGATCAGCGAAATTAAGCATCGTTGCGCGTGGTTAGTGGAAAGATGGGGGACCGTCTGAAAACCAACTGCGTGCTGTTGACATGTGTTATGTGTTTTCTGTTTTCCGTTCTCCTTCTGTCTTCTCTTCTGTCCTGTATCAATGTCGTCTTGTGTGTTGTCTTTGTAATTGTCTGAGCCGATGGCCTCAGTAGCCAGTGCTCGTAAATGTGTCTACTTCGTAGATTTATCTACGGAGTAGATTAAAAATGTAATGTAATGTTTGTAATGCGTTTATTCGTCCAAAACTCGATTATAACCCATAACTTTACACCTGCTCAAAATAGGGCGGTAATTCTAATCGGAAAAAGAAATATCTTTGAAACATTTGTCCCTCTCGAACACCGATGTAATGTTTCATGTCTACCCTTATTTTTAATATCTTTTCAACTGTATTTATCCCCTTAAAAAAATCACTCATAATACTTGCCTCGTCCGGAATGCTTATCAGTTCACACTTTAAACCATTTTCGGACGTACTTTGAAACACATAGATTATCTTTTTAGCCGAACAGCACGAATTTGGAGTAGTTTACTTGTCGAGATTTTCCATTTTAATTAAAAAGCATTTAAAACAAATGTTAATGTTAAAAAAAACACCAGGCGTTTCTTAAAATACATTTATCCGAGAATTAGGAAGTGTATTAAGCATTTGGTGATATTTTGTCCTAATTTCAATTCAAATAATGCAATGCGTGCGTTGGATACATTTGAGATGCTGAATTTTAAGAACCATTAATAGGATATGTATTTCAATAGACAGACTTTTGTGGGGAAATTTTAATTGAAATCACAAACTATGATCATTAAATATTTAAATTCGTTAATATTCTTGCTTTTTGCGACCTGAATTCGATAAGAGGATGGTATCAATGATCTAGTCAATTTGGAGTGAGATTAAATTGTATGTTGAATTTTTGAAATTAATAGTTAAGAAAATGTTTGCGTTAATGGAAACATGTTTAACACTATACCGGGAAGAGCACCTAGTTCGGCGCTTTATTATTTCTAAATATTATTTATTGAAACCATCAGCTAAAATCAACCGTCCCTAGAATAATAGATCGGTTTTTTAAATCCCTGCCTTCGTTTAAAATATGCCAGATAGCACCGTTAAAAAGATTCATCATCGTGCTAAATCGCACACAGAAAGAAAAAACAACACAACCAAAACCAACACAAACATACAAAGATACTTTTGCGATTTCTGGTGCTTGCCCCACTTGGTTTTCCAGACTAAACCAAGGAAATCCTTCCTAAAAAAAACTTCTTTTTGGGGCCATTTTACAGTCCTGCAAAGTCCCTTTGGGTAAAATTGGGACAGAAATTTCCATGCCATCGTCTTTAGAGTATAACGTATTCATCCCACCAAACACAAGACCACAGGACATGGTACGTGACAGTGATTTTTAGTTTCCCTTTTTAACATTATTTTCAAATCCCCCAATGCGGCTCCTTCTCTTGTGGACAAATCTCAAGTCAATACCAGACCTTAAATCCTTGTTAACGATTAAAACTTTATAGCAGCATATTTCTCCAAGAATTAAGTTCGTTCTTAGTTCTTATGCTTGCTGGGGGGGAAACTCTTGAAAGGGTTTTAAGGTTGTATATGTAATTGTGTGGTAATGGGATACAACTATTCATCTATGTAAGTCCTAAGTCCTAAGTCCTTGTCATGGAATTGAAAGCAGGGCTAAAGCCATTAGTGTCCAATGAGTTATTAAAAAAAGGACTAACTGTTGCTGTTGCGTGTGGTCGCCGCCGTCTTGCTGCCTGCAGGAGTGGCACAACCAGAATAAATAAAAACATTAGCTTTAAAACACTTATGTCAGTTGTTTTACAAACTGAGTGACGCAGTCACCTGTAAATCAAACTCAACACACAACAAGGATATGCGGAAAAACTAACTACCATGATGGCTTGAATTATTCAACTTTAATTGATGGATTAATTATTATTCTCCTTTTCGAAGGACGAAGGACGACAGGGCTGAAAAAATCTAATTAAAACAATCGCGCAAAAAACGCGTGGGGCACATGTCCTTCAAACCACGTATGCCTCTGTCGCTCCGCAATCAAGTAAAACCAATGTGGGCGCAATTTCAGGGAATTTGTATTCCAGGAATACACACGGAAATGTTTATCCTTTTATTTTGGTTTTTGTGTTCTTGTTTTTTTTTTAATTTTCTTCTCGTCTCCCATTGTCGGTCGGACGATTGGGTGGAAGTATCTACATGCTTGCAGTGTTTATCTCCCAAACTAACTAGGAATTGCGGTAGATCCGGTGGAGGAAAGGCTTTTTGTTGCATTTTTGGCGTTTATTTCCTATTTTCCGGCAAAAAAGTCTGCGCTGAATAAATTTCCTTCAAATTATTATGGCAGGCGTGAGATATTTTGAAAAGCATTCCATGATTTCACGAATCATGCATCATGTAATGCTAGAAGCGTTATTTAAATATGGTTATTTTTGATGGTGAGTTATTCCGTTTAGGAATTTTTAGAACCTTCAGGTTCCTCTACTAACTTTATGTGACGGAATTTCGTTTCGTCTTTTATTGTAATAACCTTGGGTTATTTTTGCCTAAAAGTTTTAATAGGGAATTATATGAATTGATGTAAATAAGAAGGCAAATAGGTTCTTGTCTTTAAGGATACGGAATTTCATTCTTAAAGAAGTCGTAAAAGGGGTACATAAAACTGCACAAGGCAAAGTTTTCAACCAATTTTACAGCGATAAATGGGCTTCGAATGGCAAACATTTTTCCTTTTGACCCCTTAACGAAATCAAACGCACTTTTGGGGAACAAGTCCTTGGTCTTGCTACCCAGTTATTGCTGCTATGCTACATTGTGCATTCATTTTTATCGTTTCCAAGTTAGAATACAAACATTCGAAATTCAGAAACTTTAATTATTTGCGGCAGTTTTTTTTTCTTAAAATATGTGAATAATAAGCTTAAAAAGTTCTTCTTGTTTAAATTAGGTATAGGAAAAGTTAAGAATTACAAGCAAAATTAAACGTTCAAAAATATGAGAGATGAAAATTTCCAATTACAAAAAAGCTACCTTTGTTTAAAATATATAAAATTTTAGATTTTTAACTTTTGGATTCGAGTTTTGTATAATTTTGTTTTTATTTACGGACGTAACCGCAATAAGTTTTAAAATATAAAATATTAAATTTTGTTAAGATCGGTTAAGTAATTTTCCAGAATATCAAAAAAAACTGAATGTTTCTATAGAATGTAGAAGGTACGGTTTTTGGAAATTATTTAAGATTTTAACCTAAACTAGCTGGGCCCGCGGCTTTGCTTGCGTTAGCCTTATAAACAAAAATCGTATTTTAATTTTTTATCCATATGTGACATGGTATTTTTCAATTTAATCTTCAATTGTAAGATAGTCTTTAATTTTTTTTTCTTTGGTTAATTTTCTGTTAATTTATTAAAAAAAGTATCCTATAGGTTCCTCGAGTAAATTACCTAATAATTAAAAAAAGATTTGTTCAAATTCGTTTTGTCGTTCTCGCGTGATGCGCGGTCAGATGTTTCGGCTTCCATTTTATTATTTATAATGATAAATCGAAACACATGTTATAAGAAAGAATCCAATCTTTTTAACGGTCAATGAAAAATGTCAATTCATTTTCTATTCTGTAGAAAACCAATGAATAAACAGTCCTGCGACTATCTTTTTCTGCTGTCGTTCTGTTTTAATTCGATGAAGTTGGCAATGTGGTCAAAAACTCAAAAAAAAAAAAAAAAATTTACATCATTGGGTCTCACGTACCTACTCTTATAAGCTAAATTACATTAGGAGGATAGATCTAGATAAAATATACGTAGATACTTACTTACTTACTTAGGGAGCGCTACAGTTCGGGACGAACCTGGGCCTCAACCAACAGGTCTGCCTCCCGTTTCGCACTCCAAGTTGGTTGAGGTCGTCTTCCACTTGAGCGCGCCACCTAAGGCGAGGTCTGCCTTGACTGCGTCTACCCTCTGGGATAGAATCGAAGATCCTGCGAGCCGGAGCATTGTTGTCCATTCGCTCAACATGACCTAGCCATCTTAAACGTGATATGCGTATTTTTTTGACCAGGTCAATGTCGCTGTACAGCTCGTATAGTTCTTGGTTGAACCTTCTCCTCCAAAGCCCGTTAACGCAGATAGGGCCAAAAATCCTCCGAAGAATCTTACGCTCAAAACGACTAAGGATATCTTCATCTATCTAGATCAGGACTGGGATGATTAGGGTCCTTACAGAGTCTCTCTGTCTTTCGAGAGAGGGCTTTGCTACTCAATTGCCTTCCTAGCCCATAGAAACAGCGATTGGCAAGAGTAATTCTTCGCTTTATTTCTGACGAGATGTTGTTTCCAGATGTAGAAAAATAACACGTTCTTAACTTATAAAAAGTGCCAGAATTACAATATTTAACAGTTTTTAGGAAAAATGGAGTATGCAACTAATATTTACCGCAACATACATACATTGTAGAAGAATCACTTATACCATTAATCTCTAGAGATTTTAGCTTCCAAAGAGTTTCTGAATATGAAGTTTTCAATGCAGTTACTGGAATTAAATCAAATGCGATCGGATTAGATGGGATGCAGCCTAAGTTTTTGAAAATTATTATTCATTTGGTGCTTTCCGAAAGTACATACATTTTTAATAACATTTTAACCTGCTCCACATATCCGTCTGCCTGGAAGATTTCCAAAATCATTCCTGTCCTTAAAAAGAATGTCTCTGGAAACAAATCCTATCGTCCTATATCGATTCTGCCTTTTCTCTCAAAGGTTTTTGAAAAACTTATGAGCAAACAAGTACATTCATACCTCAATGAGTTTAACCTTTTATCACCATGGCAATCTGGTTTCAGACCAAAGCACAGTTGTACTACGGCGCTCTTAAACTTGGTAGATGACATTCGAAAGGAAATGAATGAAAATCATGTAACATCACTTGTGTTGCTTGATTTCACAAAAGCCTTCGATACAGTACCTCATGAAATTCTTATTCTTAAGCTGAAAAACTACTTCGGTTTTGACTCTACAGCAATAAAACTAATGGAAAGTTACTTGGTAGGTCGGTCACAAGTTGTTTACTGCAACCAAAAAATGTCTAATTTCCTTGAAACTAAAGCCGGTGTGCCACAAGGATCAATTTTGTGCCCGCTATTATTTACCCTCTTCAATAATGACATTCCCTCAGTCTTAAAATACTGTAAGGTCCAAATGTATGCTGATGACGTACAGATGCTCTTTAGCTTTCCGATAGATCAAGTCGAAGATGCCACGGAGCAAATTAATGAAGACCTTACCTTTATAGCCTCTTGGTCAAAAAAGAATAAGCTCATGTTAAACTCCAATAAAAGTCAAGCCATATTAATTGGTCGCTCGAACATTGATGCTCAAAGCTTACCACAGCTTTTCTTAGAAGGATTAGTGCTACCCTACGTCACTAGTGTACAAAATCTCGGTATTACATTTAACCAAAATCTTACCTGGGGAAATCATATTGTTAAAACAGTTTCCAAGATCTACGGATCCCTTCGAGCTTTGTATCAAATTGGAAACTGTCTTCCTTTTAAGACTAAGGTAATGCTGGTTAAGTTACTTTTATTGCCAATTATTTTTTATGCCTACCCTGTTTTTTGTGACTTAGATAGTTACTCCTTACGTAAGCTGAAAGTTGCTATCAATAGCACAGTAAGGTTCGCTTATAATCTTGGTAGAAGAGAACACATTTCTGGCTATATTAAAGCCTTCTTTGGAATGGAATTACAAAAATATCTCGAATTTAAAACATTAACTTATCTATTCACTCTAAAAGACAATAAAGTACCTGAATACCTTTTTCAAAGAATTCAATTTTCATCTTCTAATAGAAGCAGAAGTTTTGTTACGCCGACTTCGAACTACACTGTTACTCAAAAACAGTTCTTTGTATACGCCATAAGACTTTAGAATTCCCTTCCAGTCTATATCAGAAGATCTTCAAGCATTAGAGAGTTTCAGGATAAACTCAAACTATATTATTGCACATAAGCGTTGTTAAGCACAACTAAATAATTGAATTGTAAAATTAATAAAATAGTACTTAAGATCATAATTATGTTTCAAGTAAATAATAAGTAAGTAAATAGTATAAATAAATAATTAAAATAAGTAAATGACTACTAATATTTAAACCTGAATTTAATTTAAATTTAACCTTGTTTGTATTGTTTCACAACTAAAAGATATTATTTTATCTACGTGTAAACAAGATTCATATGAAATAAATAAAAAAAATAAAAAAAAATACGTGACATACCTTTCATTTAACATGCCATCTATTGTGCAGGAGTAGTACAAAACGCATAATTCTATTGATCACACATATTTAATGACCAGTATGTGATATACACATAAATTTAAAGGAAGAGATGTGTTTTAGAAACATTATAAAAAAATTCAAAAACTTTTGAGAAATATTTTAAAAAAATAAATGATTTCCCCTCCTTAAACGATGAGTTTCTTATACTTTTATATATGTACTTACATAAATTTGCAAATGTTCCTTCCTCAAATATATACAAGAAATAAAAAATATCTCCGTGTGACGTCTACATATCCACAGAGACGTCGTGCAATGCGTACAGAAGAAGTCATTGCTGCTGTAGAGCGTAGCGAAGAGGAATACCCGAATCAGTCTATCCGCCATCGTGCACCATGGATATGTGTCCATCCACTTTATGGAAGATTTTGCGGAAAGATGGTGGTGTGCGTGCTTACAAAATCCAACTACACTCGATGAATGGGCCCAAAACAAGATTGCCGTTGATCCCAATTTTCATAAGCGAATTTCGTTTAGCGATGAAGCTCACTTTGGTTGAATGGATACGTCAATAAACAAAACTGCCGTATTTGGAGTGATGATAATCCTCAAGTGTACATCCACAAAAACTGACTGTTGTTTTGTGTGTTGCCCTTATAGTGTTAAAACGCACTGCGCGAGCAAAGGAAGATTAGGGAGGGAGGGAAAGAAGGTGTCGATTAACATTGGTTTAAATGCTTGCCTTTCGAAAGGGCAAGGGAAAATCTCGCCGGGTAAACCATTCCAAAGTCGTGTTGTTCGGCTAAAAAAAAGAATCCCTATATTTCACGGTACGTCCGAAATAGGGCTCAAGGATGAACTGATGAACATTCCTTGCGAGGCGAGTACTACGGGCGAAACTTTTAAGGGGAGGAGTGCAGCTGGCTACCTCGAGTGAACATATTTTATGAAAGAAACGGTAAAATAAGGAAAGGCATGAAACATTGCGCCGGTGCTCGAGAGGAGCAATTGTTTCAGCGGCAGTTCTATTTCCTATCAATCTTACCGCTCTGTTTTGTATTCTATCGAGCAGGTGAAGCGATGCTTGAGAAGCACCTGCCCAGAGGTGTTAGTTTTACTCAAGTTTTGGGCGTATAAACGCTTTATAAATTGTAGCCAGATCAGAAGGGGAAAGAACTTCTTACACTGATACAGAAAACCTTAGCACTTAGCAGCATTTTTAGCTATCTTAAGTATATGGTCGTTCCAACGGAGGTCGTCGTTGACACACATACCGAGTACTGAAAGTTTTTCGGTTTCTTCAATGTAAGTGCAATTCATTGACAATGGCATTGGGGGTATGTTTAGCTTTAACGGCATACTCAACAAGACGGCTGGCGCAGCCCGTGAATTATCCTCCAAGATCATGCGATTAAACGCCGCTTGACTATTGAGCACTTGGAATAAGGAAGGTATGCTGAGATTTTCGCTGAGTTAAACCATCTTACTCAGCTCGCTGATGAGCCAACCCGAATTCCTGACATTTCAGGTCAAACCAAGACTTATTTCTTACCTCCGATTCTGATAAATGCATAAATCGTGTATTATCGCCTTTAGACACATCTGACCATTGTGTCATCTCTGCAAATTTCTCGTGCTAACTCAATTCAGTTAAAGAAAAAAACCCCAGGAAAACCGTTTGGCAATACGAGAAAGCCAACTTGGAGGGTCTCAATAATTTGTTCAGGGCCTTTAACTGGTCACTATGCTTCCTCGGTAGTGACATTGATTCCAGGGCAGTCATGGTCACAAATTTAATTCTCCTAGGAATAAGAAATTTTATCCCAAATAGGTCGAAGAGTATCAAACCTAAGCAAAACTCATGGTTTGTTTCGAGCTATAGAGAGGTTATCAGGTTAAGAAATGTGAGTTTCCGTTGTTATAAAGCCAACATCACCGAGGAAAATCGGAAAAAATTTTCAGCAAGATAGAAAGGCCTGCAATGCTCATATTCGCAAAACCAAATTTCAACATGAACAAAAAATTCGACAAAAAAGTACTGCAATGTCCAGTAACAGGTAGTAAAAATTTGTCGACATTTGTAAAAAAATGTAAAGAACTCTTCGTCATCATCGGTTCCTACGCTCGTTTTCAATGATACTCCTGCTGTCAGTTCTCAAGAAAAGGCAGATTTGCTGGCAGCCCCATTTGCGGCTAACTCAACGCTGCCACCAGGTGTCAGAACTCCTCATGTACTGGAGAGCGTAATGATTTTATGGGACCAATCTTTTTTCGCACTCGTGCTGTCGCTAGAGTCTTGAAAGATATCAATAAACACAAATCCGCTGGCCCGGATAGTATCCCCGCTATTGTTCTCAAGAGGTGTTCTTCAACGCTGGCAAAACCTCTGCGTAAGCTTTTCCATTGGTCATATTCTTTGGAATCTTTCCGAATGCATGGAAAACAGCATTTGTCCAGCCTATACCTAAAAAAGGCAAATCTTCTTCACCCTTAAACTATGGACCCATTTCACTGACGTCCCTTTTTTCTAAAGTCATGGAAACGCTGATTAATTTTCAGCTTAAGAAATATCTCGAGAAACGAAAACTTCTTAATGGCCGGCAGTACGGCTTTCGTAGCAACAGGTCCACCGGTGATTTGATGGTATATCTCACCGAAGAGTGGATCCAATTTCTCCATCGTTTTGGTGAAAGCAGAATTATTAATATTTCTAAGGCATTTGATAAAGTTTGTCATTAAGCCCTTTTATTGAAAATGCCTGCATTTGGACTCGATTAATCTCTTCTTCGTTGGATTAGTAATTAGCTTTCGAAGCCCTCAATTCAAGTTATATTGGACGGTTTCAAATCTGGTGTGCCCCAGGGCTCTGTTTTGTCTCCGACTCTGTTCCTTATATTTATCAACGACTAATTATCTGAAACAACTAATCCAATCAATTGTTTTGCTGACACAAGTACTCTCAGCTTTTCATATTCGTTTCCAGATTCGCATCCATGTTCTTGGGATGTTGAACTGCAACGGCAGCGTATGATAAGTTCATTAAATTCTGATCTTGAAAATGGGGAATAAGAAATAGCGTAAAATTTAATGCTTCTAAAACTCAATGTTGTCTTTTGTCGTTAAAGCAAACAATACCTCCAATGCCACTATCTATGAGCGGCACTTGCATTGAAGAAACATCTTCTGTGGAATGACCACATATTTGACATCGCAAAGAATGCTGCGAGGTGTTTAGGTTTCCTTCGAAGATGCAAGAAGTTCTTCACCCCGTCTGATCTGGCTAAAGTATATAAAGCATATATTTGACCGAAACTCGAGTATAATTCCCATATTTGAGCAGGTGCTACTATAACCCACTTGAGTTTTCTAGAAAGAATTCAAAAAAGAGCTTTGAAAATGATAGGCGACCGAACAATAACAGAAACATTTACATCTCTTGAGCACCGCCGTAATGTTTCGAGCCTTTCGTTATTTTATCGTTATGTTTACAAACAATGCTCTAGCGAAATAGCCAGCTGCATTCCTCCCCTGAACGATTCAACCGTAATACTCGAACTGCTAAGAATGCCCATCAGTTTACCCTTACTTCGGGAGTACTGTTAAGTATAGAGATTCTTTCTTTAGTGGCACCACACGAATGTGGAATGCTTTGCCAGGCTCTGTTTTTCCCTCCCATTTTGATATGCAGAACTTTAACGCATCGGTATCCCCTCTTTTTTCCCTCCTCATTTCCCTAATGCTCGTGCGGTGCTTAAACATTTTAAGGGTACACACAAACCCCTTTCGCGCTTGTTAATTATAAAAAAAAACCCATCAGATAACATTTCATTAGTTACTGCAAGAAAGAGAATGGAAGACCAGATGGAACCTTAGGGCACGCCAGAATGTTTTCATAAGAAAATCGGACTAATTAATGATAACCTTCAAAAAACAATAAATAAGACGAATGAAAAGTTAGCGACGGTAACCTTTTTTAAAATAAATATTACTTTATCAGACGCAAAACCTAATGTTAATAATAGAGTACTGCTTAGTAAGAAAGACTATTTTTTAAGAATATTTCATATTCCTAAAAAAACCAAAGAATAACCAAACATTTGTGATAAGATCCCAATTGAAATGCAATGTCCAGTCCGCAATTCGCAAAAGAATTTTCAGTATCTTCTATGCTATTTTATCATCGTAACGCGATGAAAAACCACAACTGAAACATTTTTATTTTATATGAGTATTATTTTACAGAAGATTTAATATACTGTTGAAGGACCAAACCCACATAGCTCATTTACACTGTAATCAACCTAAAAGCAACATTAAATACCATCAGGATAGGAGCTATTAAGGCAGGTTATGTATGTGAAGTGTTATATAGGCAAAAGTCCTCTACTACGAAAGTGATTGTTTGTGCTTGGAGTTTTTTTTTTTCTTTACTTTTTCATAATATTCCATGATTTCAGTAAGGCAACACAATTAATTTTAATTGGAATTAAAACCTTGAAATGGGTAATGAGAAAAGCCCAACGACATTGTTAATGCTGAACCAGTCGTAAAAATGACATTGAAAAAGCTTTGGAAGTGCCATATTTCCGGTCATAGCGTCAAGTATGTGGTAAAAGGACATACCAACAATATAATGTTTGTCTCCATTTGTTAAGTTGTGTTGAATAAACAGGACGTTTCCGACATTAACAGGGTATTTCCGTTGTTCGGCCTGGCATATTGTCTTAGTTGAAACGGAAGTCCTTATGTATTTAAGAAATTTCTGCTGGACTGGTTTTGGATAAGAAACAAAATATAATTAATTTCTTATTAACTTTAGAAATCAAAAACGAATGAATGAAAAGACTTCTAGTATTTTATTAATTTTTCCTCGTTAATCCCATTAACTTCAACAAAATTAAAACAAAAATCCAAGAGAAAACTTACACCACCAAGCACTTGTATATATATAAATGTACATACAATCTATTTTGCAAACAAATGAAGAAGAATCAAAGAAGCAGGTCACCAACACTTAATCCTTTAATCCTGCTTATAGTTGGCCCAGCGCCCGTTCGGCCACCCATAATTGCTCGTATTATTCAAACAGAATCCTTCACATCTTGGCACTGAATGTAGTTGGGCCCCAGTGTCCTTGTTCTCTTTCAAACCTTTTCCTCCTTATCTGTTCTCCCTCACACCAAATTCAAAAATTAAATTTTAATTGCACTAGAAAGGATTAATTTCCTTTGCTATATCAGACCCCACTCTTCAGAACCACAGGACGACGGCAGCGGTAGCAGTTGGTATATAGAACCTCACCAAATGGGTTTCTAATTAACTACAAACAAATCCTCGACCCAAAGATGATCTCAATTTGGTTTATACGACGCAAAAAAAGTACTTCACTTTGATAAGCAAACACACAAACACACAAAAAGATTTCGTGCCGGCGTGGCGCGGTGCGGCAGCAGAGTCTAGGAAAGAAAAACAAATAATCAAACAAAAAAAAAAATGGGAAAGCACGAGCCTATGATTTTTTTTTTAATGGCGCTGGCATTTTCTGTTTACAGGAGGTGTTGGTTTATGTCGAGGGTAGCCGCCCAACAAACCAACAGATTTCCCTTGCGTTTTGCGACATTATGCGCAGAGATCCTTCGTCATCGTATGTTAAGTGGATGAACTAAAGCTGAAAGGAAACTTGTTTTAATGATAGCAAACTTCCCGCTGCGAACGGACAGGACGCCATTGTGTTAAGGAAATTTAATTGTTGATGGTCGTCGTCGTCCCTTTTGGGGCGAACAAACAATCTCGGATATTCTATGGATGTTGGAACGAATCAAGGATTCATTAACCTTATTTTTTATCTGGCAAAGTAACGTCGCAAGTAGCTTCTATCTTGAGGGTTTTAGTTGAAAATCAAAATCCCAATAAATTATAAAGAAAACCTCTTATTGTCCATGAGGCGGCCGTAAGCAAAGTGCCTCATCGAGTCAGTAGAAAATTTAAAAATTGAGTAATTTAAAATAACAGAATGTACAAAACCGCTGGTAGGACAGACTTTTTCTTGTCCGTTTGGCGGTAAAATGGCCACTTCCGGTTTAATGTTGGCCGACCTCATCGGGTCAACGAACAATTGGGGTATCAAATGAAAGCGTAGACCATTAGAATTATAGATATATATAGATAGATATAGATTAATTTAGCCTGTATTTTATATTCTATTTATTTACAATAAATTATTTGCTTAGTTACATTAATAATAATTTAATTTATACGCTAACCAGGAGTGATTTTTATAACCAAAATCAATCGCAAAGGTATTCTGCGCACCAGGCTAACATGAAAAAGAATAAGGCAAATGCAAATTCCTCAAATAATTTCACAAAAAATCAATAAGTACAAAAAGAGAAAAAGAAATACAAAATAGGCGGGGTTTTGTTAAAGAAGAAAGTAGATGTAGATAATAGGGTGTGTGTGTAACGAGAGGGTGTGTGGGTAATTTTTTTGGTACCTGTGGCTCGGTGCACACTTGCGTCATTTTGACGCAGCAGTGACGCTTTTGCGTCTTACATTACTCACAACACAAATGACGCCACGGCATCTGACGCACGACCCTATTTATTTGTGAGTTCTGTAAGACGCAAAAGCGTCACCGCTGCGGCGCCGCCGCGTCAAAATGATGCAAGTGTACACCGGGCCTGAATTGTGACAAAAATCGATCGCAAACGTATTCTGAGCCCCAGGCGAACATCAGATGTATGTATGTGTGTATGTATGTCGAGTTTGTACTCCTAAACCGCCCAACGGATTTTAATGAAACTTACAGGGTAAATATATTTAGTTTGGTCCAGGGATCGTTCCTCTGAATGTTTGGCCCGCTATCATTATTTTTGCATTTCACGTTAAAACATGTACCGGGTTTGGGATTGGTACTAGGTTGTTGGTACAATAGTATTTTTGGCACTGTATTTTTAGTCCTTAGTACTAGAATTTAGTACTATTGTATTTTTTGTACTAGACGTGGTACTAAATTTTGTACTAGATGTTGTACTTATTAATAGATTTAGTACAAGATTTTTGTTGACGTGATAAGTGCAATTGTATTTGGTGTTGGTACCATCAATGTTTTCTTATGACGTTATCACGTAAAATTATTGTATAACGGGCTACAGCCTAAACGGCTTAAGCGATTATCTTTAAATTTGGCGGGTGTTATTCCTTTGGCATTCCCTAGAGGGGAAATGGAAATCTTATTTTTTAGGCCTACAAATAAAGGTAGTTGCCATGTGACCGTTTAGGAAAAGCTTATTTTTTCGAAAACGACTCCAACGATTCTGATGTAAATTTTTGAGAATTTTGTGTTGGTACTAGCTATCATCTGATCAGAACTGAATTTACGGGAAAAGTCTATTAATGGTTCATTTCATATAAAGGTTTTTTTAGTTTTTGGCTTTCTTACTTACGTTTTATCGTCAAACAAATGAAAATTTTAATTTATGTGTTCTTGCAAATTCAACAACACATATATTAAATTTTAAATTTTTTTGACGATAAAACGTAAGTAAAATAACCGTAAAACATATAGAAGAACAAATAGACATAATAATTAAACTTAAACAATTTATACAAAAATTATATATTAAAAAAGCGGCACGACTGTGTCTCACGTACTTGCTCTTAAGTGCTTAATCATAGTGAAGGGCAAGATCTTTTATCGAAACAAGTAACATTTACGGACAAAAATAACTCTTTCTGAACTTATAAATAGTGTCAAATCCACAACCATTAACGGTTTTTAGTAAAAATGGAGTATGCCATCACACGTTTTGTATAATAACGAATTTATGAAAAAAGTATTTTGAAAATTGTAGCACAGATTTTGATAAAATCCTGGTTTTTATTTTTATTTTATTTTTTTATTATGATATGCAGTTTTTTAGATTTTATTAATATGCATGTAACTATCAATTTAAAATAATGTTTCTTGATTAGTTTTAAGAATATTGATTTTTCAAAATGAAAGTTCAAAAATTAATTTTAATTAGAAAAATTTTTTTTTTTAAAAAATTGATATGCGGATTAAGTTTAGTTTTCAAATATAAAATTTGACAGAAATCCAAAGAGCCCTTACCGAGAAAGCCATGTGAAAGGTACCGTTAGTAAACTTCCCGTAAATTTGGTTTTGATCAAATTCTCCAAAATTTGCATCCAAATCGTTGGAGCCGTTTTCGAGAAAAATAAACTTTTCCTAAACGGTCATATGGCAGGTAGCGTTAGTTTTAGGCCTAAAAATCAAATTTCAATTCCTCCTCTGGGGAATGCTTAAAGAATCACACCAAATTTGAAGATAATCGCTTAAGCCGTTTAGGCTGCAGCTCGTTATACATACTGACAGATAGACGAACATTTTGTGCCACTAACTTTTTTAGACTTCTCTATAATTGTAATGTCATGCTTGATTGTTATCTCAATTTGTTTATATTCACAAATCCTAAACTTGCCTTATAGTCCCTATAAGACTACTATTCCCCTACTATTAGAAAAACATGAAAACAAAGCCAATGTATGTTTTTTTAGCATAATTAAATAACATAAATTAAAAAAAATAAAATAAAATAAACAAAAAATAATAATAACTTTATTCAAATTAATTTACAGAAAATAAATTATTATACCTATAAAACTAAGTAAAATACACAAAACCAAATGAAATGAAATTAAATATAAAAAAATAGAGCCAACAAAAATAAAAGAAAATATTTAATATAATTTTTTTTTAAATTAATTTTTATTTTATTTTACTTCTTACTTTTTGCTATTGAATTTAAATGAATTGATTTAAGGCCTTAACAATATTCTGGTTCTTTTCCTTTTATGTTTTCAATTAAAAACAATATTCTCATTTTTTTCTACGAAAAAACGTTTCTTATTTCAAAATAATATTAAAACGAAATGTATCTACAGAAATAACTAAAATAGAAAAAATCAAACAACCTCAACTATGCAATTTGCTATTTTAGAAACCACGCTCTCTAATAAAAACGAAAATAAAACTTTGCTTATATTCTTTAACAAAATATTTATTCTTAAAATTGTTTATAACAAAGAAATTAAATAAAAAATTCTTTCGGTGAATCTTAAGAAAATTGACAACTCACGACACAGCGAGACAACACCGCACTTTGTTCTGAACATCAGAAAATGTTAATATTTGCCACAAGAATTTCAAATGAAATAAAGTTATGGGTGTGCGGTAAAGGGGTTGTGGGATGGTGGGGTTTCAACCCAGATGGATGCCTTAGTATATATAATATACTTTATAGTATTTTGGTTTCATCAAGAAAACTGGTGCAGGTTAGAGTAAACAGACTTTTTCTTGGCACTGTTTGTCTTGTTTGCGACTCAGAATTACGATTATTAATGGAAATTCTGTGATAGAAGAATGAATTATTAAATCAAATAAAATTAAAGTTTATTTTAGTACAAATGAGTTGAGGGTGTTAATTAGAAAAGATTTCTTAAAAATTTACATTAACATTTTATTTTAGTTTAATGGAGTGTTTAATTGCGATTCATAAATAATTTATAAATTATATTTTCACATCAAGTTGCATCCACTTGTTGTGCAACCATCGCGAAATGAGATACAATTTTATTTTTAAAATGCGTTTATCATTTTGTGTATGTTTGCTTATTGCGTAGACATGATAAATTGTTGTTTTTTTTGGCAAAAATATTACTTTAAATAATTAATCAAAGAACGTTGTGAAATAAAATTAAAAATGGATTCATATGTTTTTTTTTTTAGAAAAAATCTTAATATTTTAAAGTATGTAGAAATAATTTGTTGCTTCAAATTGAATTTTTACAACACGTTGCTTCATTTAACATTCCATAGTTCATTATTCTATGCTCCAATTAATTTTTATTCAACTCCATAAAAAGCCGATGTAAAATATTTGTTTTTTTTAGAATTAAAAATTTAGGAGAAAAAATGTTTTTGTGTTTGTGTTTTTAACTTCACATTACAAGACTAAGTTATTCTCAGAAAGAATTTAAAGATATGCATTTCTGTATGGTAGATGTAAGCTATCCTAATAAAAGATGTCCATATCATTCTATTTTTTGAAGACTAGTCTTCAAAATAATGGAGGATTTGAGTATCGAAGAAGTGAAAAATTATCTGCTAGGTGCACAAACATAAAAAAAATTAATGTTGGTTGTGCAGCATGCCGGATTCCATCAATAAGGATCAAGAGCATATCTTTGAGTGTCCCAGAATAGAGTATGGACAGAAATTATAATAATAACCTGCAACCGTATTAATTTACCGAAATGCTATAGAATTACCATCAAATATGATAAGCTACTGGGGACTGAATATAGAACGGTGTTGCTGAGTGATAAAACATTGCAAATTTTATTTGAATGGGTATAAGGACGGATGAAGCGCAGTTTACTAGAGATGCATTTACTAGTTTCTATAATCTGCATTATTGAATTCACACCAAGTGAATGATCATCAACATCATTTTTGGCAAAAATTCAATATGAGCTACGAAGCAGATTTCGACTTAGCTGACGTTGGTAATAAACAGAATAGTCGCTTTTGGGTTACTGAAAACCCCCGATTGATACACAAAAGAGCACTTTACCCTCGTAGGGTAACTGGCGCAACATTATGCAAGCTATTTAACTGCTATAAGGCTTAAATTATATTTTAATTTAAAGTGAAGTACTTTTGGTTCCACTCTAGCATCCTACACCTACATTCCTTACACAAGTTGTTTGCTTGACTTGTTGAAGAGAGCTTTAGAGCAGCTATTTTTTTTTTAATTTTCAGTTAACATCTTTGGAAGGCCTTATACAACCCATTTTGAACCTTTATCTAAACGCTTTGTAGAGAGCCAGCCAAACTACTAACTTTTAAAAGCCTTATAGCAGCTATTTTTTTTTAATTGTCAAAGCTTTAAATGTTTTGCTTACGACGGTTTGCCTTATACAAGGTCCATACAAACTATTGCTTGCCAAATTCGAAAAATTGGACATTATACAAGGAAAATTGGTAGTTGGGACATAACCACTCAATGGTTCCGGAAAAAGAGGTCCAAATTAATGTCTCCAAGATCACCAAAATAATTCGTCATTGGAAACCCTCATACAAACCAAATAAAGTCGCTGGAGTCAAATTACAAAAGTATTTTATCGAATAATATTTATTTGCCAAAAAGCACATTAAAAAGGTTTTTTCTCTGCCAAAAATTGTTTTATTTTGTTCGTGTCTCAAAAACTAAGACCCTATTATCACCGTTTTCTGAAAATAGTTCCAAATAAGTACATGAGCTATGTGGTCTTCTTGCGGTAAGCCTACTCAAACCGGGTCCTTTGAAAGGTCAAGGACTTCAATTTGTACGTTCATATGGCATATCTATAATTCATTCAGATTATGGCATGAATTCTATATTTAGATGCACTACTCTCCAGAAAACTCAACTGCGATGAAAAGAAAACTACGGCGAAGGCTGAGTAATCCTCTCACCAAGAGTATTCCGCTCAGTAGCACAGCCACAGGCATTTAGCATTTAGAGCAATGCGATATGCGCTGCAATTCCCAGCCGTTGCAGCAATATCAACGCACTTGGTGTTTAGCAGCCTTTTTTTTTTTGCTGGCGCAGCCAACCTTGAGCCTATTCTACCCCAACTTAAACTGGGGCACGCAACCTATAAGTGTACCGTCTATCAACTCAAAATTTTTTTTCTCTCAGTCTCTGAAAAGGGCGCCAACCTCATTCTCCTTTTATCGAACTCTTAGCAGGGAATATTCGATTTTGTTTCTAGAGTCCCCTGAATAAAGATACTACTATAGTTTATCTTCCAGAAATCGACAATCAGTTCTACATACACCCTTCGAGTTGAGATCGAAAATCCGACTTTTGAGTATTCTTGCACCTTCAAAAATTAGTCAACTCTCATATATGAAGAAAACTTCCATTTAACCATAAAAAAACTGGCTCTTCTGTGTCTTTTCGGTCCGGTTCGATTCTGGTGTTCTGAATAATCTAAGGCAACGTCTAGGACACTGCCACTCAAAAACATTAATCTTTTCCATTTGAGATGGGGAAACGGTCAACCGTACCGGGCATCTATAAACAATCATCGGGCTGATGACCATACAGCAAATCAACTTCTGCTGACAAGCTGCCGTTACTATAAAATAACCGTTTCGTCAGGCGAAAATGATCTAGCCAGATGCCTACTACTACACTTACTCACCAGCGGATGTCCATATGGTCCAGCGATCACCAGCTTACGCCAGTTATTTTTTCGTGTCCTCGAGGCACTATTCAACGAGTCCTGAACAGATTCCTTTCTGATTTCTGAAAGCTAATTTTAAATTTCCTGAGTTATACTACCAATGAGATCGCTAGTGTAAATACTAAATAGAATCGGTGAATTTTTCTCTCCCTGCTATAGCCCATTTATAATAAATTGAAAATTTAAATTTTCAATGTCAATAACAGTTGCATTTCTTGCGCACATGCAACACGAATGAAACTTAAGGTGCGTTGTTATTATTTAAATATTTCGACTAAATCAACCGCTAATAGCATTTACAATATTCATTATTTTTCTAACCTTGCGAATTAACTGCATTTCATTAAAATCAGGTTAGGAATTTTAAATAAATTTTTTTAATATTTATACATTTTATGACAGATAGTCTGCTAATAAACAAGTTATTTTGGTATATTTTGTTAGTTTTTTTTAAATTTCTTTAAATATTATAATTCATTCAAAATTAAATAAAAAAAAATTAACTCGCACGACTGGTCAATGATGAACCAAGACTTGTTAGTTATAGTAGTCTTTACTCCGAAGAGTGATGTGCTGTGCACAAAAAGACGTGATTCTTAATTTATCCAACTTGTATAAGCTCTAGCCTAATTCCGTGCCATAATATATCTAAAATTTGCCCAGTTAAAGGATAATTATTTGACTTGCCGATTATTCAATTTTTCCTCTTCACAAATTTAATTGTTTTCTATAAATATTTGAAAAATAATTATATAAGTTATCAACCCTTAAAAAAATCGGTAATATGCCGCAACATGATCTACGTAGTGGCGCATATAGAAGTACCCGTTCCGCATCTCTACAAAGTGCCCCCATACCGTCAGAAAACTTAATAAAAGATGAATTTATCACCAAAAGTTTCTTACAATGTCAAATGCAATTGCAATTTAATCATTTACAAACAACCCTGCTGGATCAAATAAGTGACCTTAGGAACTCTTTTGATACTACGTTAGAAAGAATTGAGCAACAATTTACAACTAAATTTAATTTAATTGATGAATCTCTCAATGCCCTCGAGACACGAGTTAATGCAATTGAAATGAATTCAAGTAAGGAATCGCAGGAGGTCAACAATATTCGACCGCAAAAAAGAGAAACAAACAACGATGCTACTCTCTTTGAATTACCAAAGGAACCCAACGAAAATCTATCTAACTTTTTAAACAATCTCTGTTCTCTCCTGATAGACATTTTTCGCACACGAAATCGTGAAGATGACAAAGATCTAGAGTCTGGTGTTCCACCGTTGATATTGAATGTTGAAGAAGGAGACCCGACTACGAGTTTGATGGACGAAAGCTTAACACAACACACGACGTCGGAAACTGGGAGCCCCATTCGAATCGAAAGCTTTAACGATCTGCGTGTTTTAGCTGAGACCGGAGCTGAGACCGAAGCTGAAACTCGTGCTGAGACAGACCAGTGATCGTATTTACCTATTTATTTATTTTCATCATTCCCAATAAATATAAACAAAAAAATTAATTTGATTTCTGTTTTCTGGTTGCCATTTTTTTATTTTAAATGGATAGCAAGAAGAAATATATCCAAAGCGGCGTAAATTAAATAAAGATTTCTGCTATAATTAATATTCTACCGCGGCAGCAATTTGGATTTAAATTGTGTCATCTTAAGACGCAAGACGCATAGTCGTCATTTGGAAAAACTTGATTTTTTAAGATATTCATTTGCAGATTCTGAAAGTGATGTTGTTTGTGTTTTAGTGAGATTTGGTTTGAAGTGGATATATCTAACAAGACCTTCAACGGTGTACCAAACATTAGTTTATAGAGAAATGATATATGCTATAAAAGACATACATAATTGGATGTGAAGTCTTGGCTGTAAACTAATAGCGAGTTCGAAAGGCTTGGAGTGGAATTTTTAAATAAGAAGTTCGTGATAGTTTTACTAAATGTGTTATAATCGCTCATATAAACTATTTCCTTAAACCTTTGTATTGATAATGACATTATTTACTGCGGGGATATCAACATTGCCTTGCTTTACCTAATGTGGCGCTACAGCTGGACTTGGACCTTGACCAACAAGCTTCTTCAGCCAGCTCAATCGCTAGCTACCTAACTCCAGTGTTGCCGTGAAATCGGTGGAATTCATCTTCCACTTGCGTGTGCCACCTACTGCGCCGTCCCTCCGGCGGCGGCGTGAAATTGAACCGGTCGAGGCATTGATTTTCATCCGCTGTATGTATATGACCATATGACCTAGCCATCTGACAACTGAGAAGTTGAATTTTTACTCTTTTGGCTATGTCTGTGTCCCTCTAAAGCCCGTAAAGTTCCTTCTCCTTCTCCACTCGTTAACGCATATGGGATCAAAAATCACCTCTAAGCAGCCTAAAGCGTCTTCATCCACTTTTTACAACGTCCATGCGTCTGAACCATAGAGCAGGACTGGGAGGATGAGGGTCTTATAAAGGGACAATTTAGTTGCCTGAGAGAGGCCATTACCTTTTAAGCCCGAAGAAGCAGCGATTGGCAAGTGTTATTCTTCGTTTGATTTCAGCGCTGGTGTTGTTGTCTGAGTTAATTGCGGAGACCAGGTAGTTCCAAAGTTAGAGCTGTGTATCCTGATGTTTTGTCCAAGACATCGATGTTGAGTGTCTCTTCTTGATGACAGCATATTCTTGGTTTTGCCTTCATTGACTCTTTAACACATTTTCGCTGCATCCGCCGCGATACTCTCATAAACGCAACTGACATCACGCTGTGCTCGTGTTGGGTAGGCCATCGGCCCCGGCAACTTTCAGATCGGGTAGGTAGAATTTTTGTTCAGTTTCACCCAGATAGAATGATTCATTCTACCTCACAGTGCAATTATGTAGGTATGTAAAACGCTGTTCGAGCTTTGTTATTTTTGACAGTTTATTTCTTACCTTTTGGTAAAACTTTCGACATTCATTCCTGAAGAAACAGGTCTCCATTTCCTCAATCGCCCGCTTCTTATGATCCCGGTGTTTTATTTTCCTCTTCTGTTCGTACAGCCCGCTAGCCGTTCTAATCCTTGTGTGCAGCGCCTCCATGTATGCTTCCTGTTTAAATGAAGAGGCGGCCTTCCTGACGGAAATTTTGCCACTGGTTCTCAATACTTGAAGCTGCGGTAAAGTACTCTTTGGAGGTTATTAGGGGTTCAATCGGACTCACACCATTACCTCTTCCTGGTGTTTGTCGAGACATCCGCAGCCGTACCTTGGCCACAACGAGGTAGTGGTTCTCATCAATGTTTAAACCACGGAAAGTGCGGGCGGCAGTGGTGCAATAAATAAGATATTTGCTTCTAACCCAGAGGTCGTCAGTTCGATTCTCAGGTTGGTAAACAATGTTTCTAATTCCTAGTGCAAGCTAGAGCTATATGTGAGTTTAAGTGAGAAAATAGTCATCTAATTCTCAATTTACTGTGGCGAACAACATTATTTCCTATTTTTCTACTTCTTCTAACTAGTGTCGTGCAAAGTTCAGTCGCAGTCTTAAAATATTATTATTATTATTAAAAGTTCGGACATCCATGATACTGGAGCAGTGCTTTTCATCAATCGCAATGGAGATCTCCATGTCCTTTTGTTAATGTTGAGGTGTTGGCTATTACAATATTTCGCCCCAGAGCAAAGTCTATTAGTCTGAATCCGTTATCGGAGGGGGTATCGTGCAGGCTGTGTTTTACGAATGTAAACCACCAAAACATACCCTCTCTCTCTAGCTTAAGTCGCCAAGGACAATTTGAATTTTATAGCTAGGGTACTGCTCATATATTTTGTCCAGGAGCTCGAATACCCTTTCTTTGGTAATACCTTTTTCCTCTGTAAAAGCATGCGCTCATAAAAACCTTATATTTGCGAATTAAGCATTAATGGGATTGTCATGAGGCGCTCGTTCACACATTTAAAACTCAAGGCCTCTTCTTTGAATCTACCACCAACGACGAATCATATAAACGCTGCTTTTCTTGTGTGTAGCAGCTAACATGGTAAATATCGGAGGACAAGGTCTTTAATAAAACTCCAAAGACAATGAGTCGGCCCAACTAAAAATTTAACTTGTGCAAAGTTCTAAACAACATCAAAAGGCCTTATACAAGTATTTTTGGCATCACGCAAGCTTTTTAACTGCTATAAGACTTTTGCTATAACAGGTGTTATAGCAGCCAATAGCTTTCCATGAAATGTAGTAATCTCGTTCCACCTAGCCATTTTATGAGATCAACATGGACAAAACAAATATTAATATTATAAGCCGTTTATATGCAAGCCTTACACAAATTGTTTGCATTGACTTGTCGTGGAGAGTCTTATAGCAGCTATTATTATTTTTTTATTTTGGAAAAACACCTTTTTAAGGCCTTATACAGACCATTTTGAACCTTTATTTAAAAGGCTTGTATAGAATTTGTTAAACTCACATTTCAGAGGCACTGTAGCTGCTTTTTTAATTGCGATTATAGGTACTATAATGAAAGTTATGCATTATTGCAGATTAAAAACTTTGATATAGCAATCAAACATGGCATTACGATGATAGAGAAACATATTTGAGTTACTGGAAAAAATCTGTCTGTCTGTCTATCTGTCTGTCTGTTAGTATGTATTTTGGACTACAGACTAAACGGTTGGCCCAATGGTATTCAAATTTAGAACTTAAGGTTATTTTGACATTCTACAGAGGACTTATTAACGGTACTTGTCACATAACCGTTAAGTAAAAGCATATTTTTTTCGAAAACGGCTTCAAGGATTTTTATGAATAAAAATATCACTGTGCTTTTGTAGGTGTGGTGTATATTTTGGTGGAACAAAAAATGTAAATTGGTTGGCTCAAAACGGTACCCCCCTATGACCGCTTTTTTTCTTCGACTTTTTCGAGAACTGGTTAGCCGATTACAATCAAATTTGATATTGAGAAAGATGTGCATAGGTAGGCAAAGTTGTTTAACATACAAATATTTTCGAATAACTTTTTTTGTATTTTTAATAATTTAATTTTTTTTTGAAAAATCAATATTTTGAAAACGGAATGTATTTTTTTTTATTTAGTTTTTTAAAAGAAGGACATTTTTGTACTTAATTTTTTTATTCTTGAATTATTTTTTTTAATGTTCGTTCCTAAAATTTCGAAAAAATAAATTCACACTTTTTCACATTTTTTAAAAATAAAATAGCGATTAATTTTTTCCGCTGAAAACTATCTTATGTAATTTTTTTGAACAATCAAAAGTCAGAAAAATGGAATAAAAACTTGGAAGTTACCTTAATATTTTTCATATTTTGTTTTACGTTGTGACCTGACCGCACATAAGAGCAAGTACGTGCCATCCAGTCGTGCCATTTATTTTAATTGTGAAAGTTTGAAATTTCTGTCTATAAACTTTTCGAAAAAAAATTTACCTTATAAAAAGTAAATTGTTTGTTGAGAGTCGCACCCTAACACAGGAATCCACTTTCGGTAAAAACGCATTTGTGTAATAATTTTAAACTATAACAAGATTATTGAAGTTGTTCAATATTATTCCACAAATCATTCCACTCAAAAATGTTTAAATTTTGCTCATTACTCATAACATTTACAATAAGATCCCTTGTTTAGACAAAATCTGGGGAAGCATACGCTTTATTGAACAGACATTTTTGATTCCAGTGTTAAATTTTATTAAAATATATAACCTTATAAGGATTTCAGTATACCGGGGAAATTTCCAGCAAAGAAAAATCGATAAATAGTGTCCCTTGTTGAGATGGTTACTCAAGTATCCTCGTTTCGGTAGCTTTCAGCGCCAAACCAGATTGTTAGCATAAAAGAAACTTTTCAAATTAACAAATTATTATACGTCGTTCGTCCTTACGCCTACAAAACTGGCAAATTTCATGAAATTATTTCTTGAACATCCCTATTTCCGCACACCATTTTAAACAGGATATCTTTTCATTGCCCAAACTAAAAGGACGCAAAAAAAAAAACTCCAAATGCTTAGTAATAAAACAGCTTTCGGTCAAAGACAAAACCAACGTAATTTCGGCCTCAAATTAAGAAACACACAGAGATCCTGGCAAAATTATAAGAGCAAATTTATGCATCAATTCATAATCATGTTTCGCCAAAACATCAGTTCAAACTTTCCACTACTTGAGCCTCAATGGAATTTTCCTACCCCCGGATTTTCCTTTAGTCTCTGAATATCGTAAGCACCTTTCAACTTTAACCATTGCTGCAATAATTCAACTCAATTATTCAACAAGGAGCAAAAATAACATTCAACTACCGCAAAAAAAAAAAACAAAAGCTCGTAACAAAAGTGGTCGTGATGGTGGTGGTGAGGCTTCTCTTAAAAAAAATAAGGAAACATCAAAAACAAAGATAAACCATTCCAGGCTCGACTCCTCGTCGGCGTCGTGGTTGTGTGGTTATCGTTATACAAAAGAAAAGTCTGCAGCGAAAATTGCCAGAAACTACCGGATGTTTTTTCTATTTTTGAAATTTTCTTTCAAGAGATCTCTCGAAGGATATTCGCCTCAAACACACACACACACTCAATTTGTGAAGGAAAAACAAAACACCATTTTTGTTTTTTGAAACAATGCTTATCGTCCGGGATGCGAAACAATCCTCTCGGCACGCGCTTGTTCGTCATATTTTTGTCATCTTGACTATTATATTGTTTCTGTCAAGCGGCAGTTGCAGAAGGATAATAGCTGCAGGATAATTGTCTGTTGACGACGACCATGATGAGCAGAAACACTTGGCAGTGTATCCGAGATTAAGCCCCCATAAGCTTGTTGTTCATTCATAGCTTATCGATTGTGTTTTTTGTGTGGCTTTAAAAAGAGCAATCCTTGAATTTCAAACTCTGGGGGAAACTTTAAGTTGCCTTCTGCTGATGCAATATGCAAAAAATTCATTTTAGTAAATGCATCCTGAACGAAGGGGGGCCGTGCAACACCATTTCAAATGCACTATTCCATTCATCTTGTAAAAAAAAAGGAAAATCATTCGGAATGTTGAAGCCAGAGCCAGATGAAGAGAAACGAAGGAAGGAATCCTTGTGCACCTGATGAAGTTGCTAGTTTGCTATACTGCCTCCAAGCTTGTTCGCCTGAATGTGTGAATCATCCTAGGATCCAGATTGTATACATTTTTAAAGCCAAGTAAAAATTTCATGTGTTTGGATGTACATTGTAATGCTAGCTAGTGAGGGATGGTTACATGCGCTCCTAGCATAACGAATAACGATGAATTTAGGAGGGGGGGGGGGGGGGAGTGGTGTCCTTTACATTTGTGTGATCTAAATAAAAGGGCAGAGACAAATGGGTGGCGTCAGTCTGCTGGCGGAAGTGGTGCCTTTCCAGTTTGCCATTATGTTCGAGTGTTTCATGTTTGTGTTAAGCAACAACGTCAACAAGCGATAAATGGGTAATTTGCTTCATAATTTTATGATCGTATTTATGTGAAGGCGGGGGGAGTGCCAAAGGGTGCAAAGTATGTAGGTGGAGTAGTTTTTTAACGATGTTCGTTTCTTTTTTTCTTCAAAGTCATAGTGCATAGCTGATGACAATGTTAGGCTTTAACTTTGTAAAACACGTTGAATAAATGATGTTTAAAGTGAACTGTTGGAAAAAGTTCCTTAAAGGAGGTGATACTAAAGGGATTTGTTAAAAGTATTGGTATTTAAAGAACTCTCCATTTGACACTTAAAGTAAGTTTATTTTTAAATGGTTTTATTAGATCTTTATCTAATTTATGCGAAGGAGGAGGAGGAGGAGGAGAAGCTTAAAAAATGTGATTAAAACAGAACTACATGAGGAACTTAAAACCTTAAAGGAACAAAAGATCAAATAGTATTCTACATTGTTTTCCAAGAACAGAACCTTGAAGAAGAAAGTATTCAACATTTTCTTTAATAGATGGATGGATAGATCGAATTGTTTATATATTAGTTGATGGAAACTGTCAACGGGTCCATACCATGCTGATTTCATTTTAAGCCTTAAAGCTGAATTTTACCAGTAAATTTGAAGAACCAAACAGTTTTTTTGGATCACGTCAAAAAAAACTTTTTCCTAGTAAAATTCAAATAATAAAATTAATGTTATATTTGATTTATTTAATTTGGTTTATTTAACTAACGGGTCGTCCAAATAACTTCTATTTTTTTTTGAAAATGCTTCATCAGCATCGAGTGTAGCTTCGGCTGTGTGGCACGTAGCGCCGTCCTGTTGAAACCAAATGCTGCCAATATCCTCCTCTTCAATTTTTTGTGAACAAAAATTCGTTCAACATGGCCCGATAATGATCGTCGACTGTAACGGCCAGTCCTTGCTCATTTTCGAAAAATGGCTAAATTATGCCTCTGGACCAAAATCCGCACCAAACAGTGACTCGTTTTGGGTGTATCGGCTTTTCAATGTATGCGTGCGGGTTTTCTGTGCTCCAAATGCGACAATTTTGCTTGTTTACATACCCGCCAAGATCAAAATGAGCTTCATCTGAAAAGATGATTTTTTTTTGCAAAATCGGCATCTTCTCTAAGTCGATCGCAGGCAGTAATGTCGCAATATTTCCCAGCGTATACACAACCATATTCGTTCAGCGGAAGAATAAAACTAATTATCTGTCAAATCAGACATGAGCTAAGTGTTACCATTCACGAAAAAAGCACTAGTTGAAAAAAAAGTTAGATGGCGGACCCGTTATAATGTAAATGCATACATAAATTTGATTTTGTTCATGTTGCTAATGTACTCGCGAACAATATAGTCAATTTTTATGAAATATTTTGTCTGAAACGTTCAGAGGATATACAGCACGACTTGCATATGGTGTGGCAAAAGGCTAGAGCGTGTAGGTTGGGTTGAGACAAGAAAAAAAATCATATGGGGGTGTATACTCCCGTTTAGCCGCTAGGGATATTTTTTAAAAACTGTCTTTTGCTTTTTGCGAAATTTAAAAATAACGAAAACCACTTTTTTTAAATACATTTTTCCAGCCAGTTTCTCCAGCTGTAGTATTCTGGAGAACCATCTTTCTAATAGATTAAATCATTTACTATGGTGACAAGAACGCTGTCGAGGATATCGGAACTCAAAAACCGATTATATTTTGTCGAACAATACCAAACCAGGTATAATGTGCTTCATCCTTCCTTAAAAAACGGTTCTGTTCAGTTCCATCTGTAAGCAATAATAATCCACAAAATTATGTCTGTAAAATCGGACAATAATTTTACACGATAACGTCATAGGAAAACTTTTAACAAAACTCCGCCTATTTTGTATTTCTTTTTCTCTTCTTGTTCTTTTTTGACTTTGAGTGGAATTATTTTGTGAATTTGCGCCGGTTCTTTTTCATGTTCGCCTGGTGCTTGCGATCGATTTTGGTTGAAAGAACCACAGTATCGCGGTTAGCATGAGTGATGAGTCTTATCAGCATGAGTCATGTTATTTCGTACGTGTAGCCATTTGTAAGACGTTATCACGTCAAAAAAATATATTTTTATTTCGAAAATTCTTCCATTTGTTTTTTAATTAGTTTTTTGAGTTTTCTCGGAAAAACTGAGTATGCAATAAAATTTGAAATCTAAATGCTATCGAAGAAAACAAATAATGAAAATTGTATGACCAGTTTTTTTTAAAGTCGTTTTTGAAAAACATTTTGAAAAAAAATTTAAATTTTTTTTTTAGTATGTCATTATAGGAAAATCTGTAGTTTTCATCTGGGAAAATTATTTAAAAAACTTCAATCAACCCGTTTTCAAAATATTTCGAAAACTATTTTTTTAGAAAATTAAAAAAAAATCGAAAAAAAAGTTTTTTAATATTTTGAAATGCAATATTAATTGAATTATAAATGACTTGTGTGAGCAAAATTTTATTGAAATCGGGATAATGGCCTACGATTAAAACGCATTTGAAAAAACTGGTTCTATGAGAGGTAAAATTCATTCTAACTGAATGATGTATTGTTGTAAAAAATTAACACGCTGAAAGTTTTATCAAAATCAAAATCAAAATTAAATAGTTAGAAGACACGGCTGGGTCGCACATACTCGCTTTACATACATATGTGCGTAATCACTGTGGAAGGCGAGATATTTGACTGAAAACAAGTAACATTTACGTAAAAATAATAGACTGGTAGACATACATTTCTTGTCACCAACTTTCTTAGGCTACTCAATGATCGTTATTTCATGTTTGACTTTTATCTCAATTTTTTTATATTCACGAATTCTAAACTTGCCTTAAAGGTACCTATAATAGCAAGTAAGAAAATGTCAAACGAAATTAGCAAACTTAGATGAAAACACTTTTTTGCAAATTTTCAAATTTTGCCGATTCATCAGTAGATGATATTAGTATTCTTCGAAACTCTAGTAATACGCGATCTCGTAGACGTCGGTGGATTCCATTCAGCACTAGCCAAGCCCCTCCGGTGTTGCTTGGGCATTCAATTCCAATTTTACAGTCCTGACTATTTGCAGCATTGTTAGTTAAATTTTTTTTGCAAAAATTGTTACTCTAAATTCAGATTGAAGAAATGCATTTGGAAAAAATATCCCATTCTTATAAAAATAAGAAATATTGTAAAATTCGTTTTAAGTAAATTTGTAAACAACTTTTAAAGAATTAGCGTGATAAACTTAATAATAGTTTTGTCTAATAATAATAAAAATAAATTTTAATAATTTTTTTTATAATTTTAAAACATGTAAATGTGTAAATGGTAATCAAGTATATATGTATACATATATATAAATAAGTTAAATAATCTGAGTAAAGTCCTAAACATCGAAATTCGAATGCTAATAGGTTTAACAACAAAAAAGGTTATTGTAATATGTGGGTGAGGAAATTTGAAAAGTATTTCAAAACCGGGACAAGGTTTTTTAAGGGCTAATCTTTCTTAAAGGTTTAGGAACCTTAAACCAATAATCAAACTGTGAAAACTGGAAATTTCCCGTGCAATTGAGGCAAAATATCTAATTGCTTTCTCAAGAATTGGGCAATGGTGAGACCAAATGTTATCAAATTTTGCCATATAATCTTGGCCTGCACACTTATAAGAGGAGGTTTCTTTGAAGCGCTACATGTTCTCGGACTCGGCCTTATACGCAGATTTCTTATAAATGTTGGAAAAAATAATAAATTTCGAAGCAAAATCATCTTCAGTGTTGAAGCGCATCTTATGATAAAAAGCTTCGTCAACAAACAGACTTTCTAAAAACAGTTCCACTCAATTAGCTGACCAGTAAGATTCTAATCTTGAGGTTTGCTCACTGGCATCTGGTCTCAAGAATGAGAGAAACAAACGGAATAAGCGTTATTGGTGAAGTTTAAACCTTCATGAGCTACAGGAAACACCATGTGGTCCTCAAAAAATAACTACGGCGTTGTTTTCGAGCCGGTGGATTCATAAGACCTTGTTTTTTTCATTCGATAATATGACCGTCATGTTATGGTCATGAAAGATCGTTACAGAGGCATGTTATTTCTTTGGTCAATTTAAAGGACTAGTCATTAAGGATATTAATTTGGTTTTAATAATAAAAAATATAGAAAATTGAACTTGACGAACCGATCGCTCTTAACGTGTCACCCGTGATGGGCATATTAACAATCTCGAATTTCTCACAGAAATGCTTTAATTTTACTTCAAAATAATAATACATTTTTCGAGATGACTCACCGAACCATGGACGATCTGCACGCTTTTCTCAAGGCTTCCGTATTGGTCGTCGTCCGAACCCTCACTCTGTTATTACGTATTTCCATTCCACTATTTCGTTGATAAGGGACTTCTCACTAGCATTTAGCTGTTTATTTTCATTGCTGGAAAGCGGTTGTAAGTAATAAAACGTCCATCAAGTCTTACTAAAGATTCTCGTTCTTTACCTGCCAATTTCTCTCTTCTGGGCTCTATTTGATCGAAAAGGTCACGTTGGACCTTGCAAGCCACCGGAATGGTAAGTCATATTGGGGATTCACCATTAAACCTACCAAATGCAATATATCAACCAATTGCTAATTCTAGGATTAACATTCTACTACATTCTACAACTATATCGTGTACAAAGAGTAGTAAGAATTAGAAGACCAGTGCAGAAGTTGGGTTTGCGAGGTCTTTATGCGGCAGTTGCATTCTTGTTATCAGCCTTTGTTGGGATCTAAGGGTTCCTAGCCCTCAAGAAGCTCAGCTTGAGATCTTAAATGGAATGCCAAAGACCTACAACTTTATTGACCTCTGTTCCGGTTAAGGGTAATTTATCAATATCAGCACTGAATGTGTTGAAGCAAAATGATCTCACTATGCCAAATTATATGGTCTACAACTATGCAGCTTCTTTCAGTGACGAAATGAAGTTTCCTCCATTAGAAGGAGAATTCAAAATTTATCCTTGAAAGGCTATGAGCTATTTTCTTACTTTACAAATGGATTTCAAGAATTTCAAGATGCTCTAGGAAAGCTAAGTCTGGGGAGGCTGCTGTACGGATTCCGATGATTTACACCTCAGAATGAAGATCAATCAATAATGCTCAAAAGTTCCGGAATATCCCATAACATCAATAACACCCAGACATTTATGTTGCATATTGCGCCTGGGTTTTACTCACTCACGGCAAAGAAGTGGTAACTCAGAAATGTGGCATTGTAGGATTGTCTTTTGTTAAAGTCGAGGGAAAAGATATACTGATGGTGTACTAGTCAAAGCAAATTCAGTTCACATAATGTGGCAGATGCCGAAGTTATATTTTATGTCTCTGGTCTTGAAGTTTCGTTTAATCAAGCTTAAGCTGGACTTCCCCTAAAGCCCTCCATAACAAAACTTAAAGACTAATGGACAAAACACTGAAGCAAGTTAATCAAGGATAACCTCTAATCTATACACATATTTAGCTTGTTATTTTCTTTGTATACGTATTCCTAAAGCTATTATCTTATCATCCTTTTCGAACAGTTCACTGTCACAACTCCAGCTAGGACCTCGTCATTTCGAAACCTCCAACAGCTTAATACACTTAACTTTCCGGATTGCAATAAATCAAATGTTCTTTTTCATCCAAACATCTTATTCCATACCAGTTAACCAGCAAACTCCCATATATTAAGCCAAACGTCAACCATGGTGACCTAAAACAACCCAGCATCTGGATTATCACAAAAAGAACACATTTCAAGTTCTATTCCCGGTGCGACTACTCTCCCCACCCCCATCATAAATATATCTTGAGTATAGGCCAAAACAATATCTAATCCAATAAATCCACTTGTTTGCAAGTCATCATCCTGTTTCATGCAATTTCATCAATCAATTGCGGTGTCAGGGGAGCCGATTAACACCAACAATAAATCTCTCTTCACCTCCTTCCTCTAACCAAAATATGACAAAGCGATACAATTTTTTGTTGTCTTTCGGCCGAAATTCTTTTAATTTCCAGATGACAACTAAAGTGGAAAAAAAAATCTTCGTATAAGATTCCAATTTATCATATAATTTTCGAGAAGTCGAAGCCTTATGGAGCCTGAGCAGCCTTGTAAGTATTTACAAACAAAATAATGGAAATTGGAAACTTTTCCCATTATGTCACAGTCACAGCAAATGCTCATTAAAATAACTTCTTTCACTCTCCACGCCACATGAAAATGATATTTGCTTCCCTAATTGTCATCATCCAAGCTGTTGTGAAAGAATCTCAAAGTCATTCCATTAGTGTGTTGTGGACAGGATCACTAACGTGGGTTACAATTTTGGAATTTAGGTTCACCAAGCAATTAAATCCTCAAGCCACACATTGTTTACCGATTAACGGCTTCTATCTATCGAACTATTTGTGTGTCCTTTACGTCACAGAGTCAAATAATAGATGTATTGATAAATTCCAGCTTCCACTTGCTTCGCGCGTTGTTGCATCCAAGGCCCACAAACTATTTGCGCGCCGAATTGAACTGCAAACACTGCAGAATTAATTAATTGCACGGCATAAATAGGGCTTATCCCGAATGCAGAGCATCGGAAATTAATCAGGATTCCAAGGGGTGAATCCCAGAACCACCCATCCTCCACCCGAATCTGGAAGCTGATGTACACAAATTGATTATGCGGTTTAGTTTTTAGATTCGCCGGGAAAGATTTTTCAAAAAGCAAGAGCGTTGGCTGCCACCGGGTTAAGCTGTGGAAATGAAAACTTAATTTAGGAAGTCAAAACGGATGCGAGTGAAACAAGATAGAAGTTACGGCAGCAGGGAGGGTGGCGGTTGGTTTGATGTAATAGAAATAAACGAGATACGCGAGTATGCAAACAAATCATAAGTTTGTGGTAGATAACATTGTTTGGCTTGATTGGATATTGTGTGCTCTTCCAATTAAGATCCTTCCTTCCACTTCAAAATTCTCTGCACCTGAAGGATAACCATGGTAGTAAGAAAGGATATCGATGAAGGCTGTTGTTTGTTTTGCCTTCTCTAAAATTTACAAGCACTTTATTATCATTATTATCATTATTTGTGTTGAGAGAAGTTTCTGGAATCTTTAGTTTTGTTGTTAGTTTGTTTTTGGGAAGAAACCCCATCTATTTATGGTGAGAAGACAGGCATATCTTGGTTAATTTATTTTTTAATTAGTTTGTAAGACGAACTTATGTAAGTTTTGTGAAATATGAGGGAAATAAGTTTTTAACATGAAAATAAAGTGTTTTCTATTTTGTAAGACACTAGGGCGTATGTGTGTTTTTTTTTTAATTTTCTTTGTGACACTGGGGCGTATGCGTACTTTTTTGTTTGTATATATTTTGTTTGATAATGAAGTCGTTAGAGTAAATTTACTTCTCTTTGTTTTCTTTTAGGAATCACGACCAGATTATAGTGGGAGAGGAAGATATTGCAGTACACAATCAACATCACCACCTGCGCAGGAAGAAGATTGTTCAGGTAAGCTTCTGAGTGGAGCTAATTGAATTAAGAATGCTCGTATTGATGATAAAGTTCCAGCAGCTTGGACTTTAATTTATTTTCAGACATACTTTTTTCGAAGTCATTTATATATATATTTTATATAAAATAAGTATATTTTCAACACTACAAGTCCCATTCAATTAAAGAAGCTTGTATTTTTTTTATATTAATTACTAGGAATCTCGAATGTCGTGCATTACCCTCTTTTTAAACATCTATCTATTGATTTTCAGTGGGATTAACGTCAGGCGCCGAAGAAAGCCATTCCATGTACTCAGCGCCATTGTTCCTAATTCACTCTAAGGTGGACTTCCTGGTGTATTACGGTTCATTGTTCTGCTTGAAAATCCATTTCGACGACATGTTGCATTCGGTATATGAAATCATTACATTGGACAGGAGTTTACATAAACTCGTTTGTCCAAAGTTCCTAGAATTTGTTGAATAATGTCATATGTTATCCATTACAATAAAAACTACCGTATGCAAAAACTTTAGCACTCCCTGCTTAAAAGTCTTAATAGTGTCCGCCTTATCTTACTTTTCCAACTAACAATTCAACTTGTATAAGGTTCTAAACAAGCTTATATCGGACTGCTATAAAAACAGAAAAGGCCTTATACAAGTAATTTTGGTATTAAAGCAGCAAATAGCTTCCCCTGAAATTTAATAGTATTGTCTGAGCAAGCCGTTTTATGATAGCCAAATGCCTATAGCTTCTTTTAGATGTTATTACAAGGCCTTAAACAAGCCAAACCTTAATAGGCAAGCCTTACATAAGTTTTTTGTATTAACTTGTCGTTGAGTGCTTTATAGCAGCTATTATTGTTTAAAATTTGTCAATAAAGATCTTTGGAAGGTCTTACATAGGCCATTTTAAAGCCCTATCTAATAGTTTGCTATACAAGCTTGCCAAACTTACTTTGTAAGGCCTTATAGCAGGATTTTTTTTTTATTTTCAAAACTTGAATTGTGTGGCTTTTTAAAGAGTGCCTTATATTAGCTCATTACAATCTATTACTTGCAAATTCAAAAAATTGAGCCTTATACAAGCTAAATATAGTTAGTTGCAAAAAATAAAATCTTAAGAGAATTACCTTTTGATGGTACAATCTGCGGTCAGTTATAAAGTAAAAAAAAAATAGGTTTTTTTTTGTCGGCAAAGAATAATTATTTTGTTTGTATAAGACCTTTATAAGGAAACCTTAGACAAGTTGCTTACATTGACTTCTCTTAGAGAGCCTTATAGCGGCTATTATTTATTTATTTTTTGTAAACAACTTGGAAGAGAGTTATACAGACCGTTTTGAACCTTTATTTCAAGCCTTATAGGAAACCTGCCAAACTCACTTTTAAATGCCCTGTAGCAGCTATTTTTTGAATTGTTTAAGTTTGAAATGTGTGGGTTGCGAAAGTTTGTGTTAAACAGGTACTATACAAACTATTCCTTGCAAAATTCCAAAAATTCGACCTTACACGAGCTAAATTGTTGGCGCTACAGTCCGGGTGGACCTGGGACTCAACCAACAAGCTTGTGTGGTGCTTTTGTCATTTCTAAGAGGGATATTTGAAATTTTATTTTTAGGGCTAAACATAATAGTACCAGTCATAAACCATTAAGGAAAAATTTATTTTTCTCGTAAACGGCTACAAAAGTTTCATAAACATTTTTTAGAGTAATTTTGCAGGTATTTGCTATCATTTTATCAAAAATCCTTTTTAATGTTACCTTTCAAATAATTTTTTCATTGAATTTCTATCAAAATTTATATCTGAAAAGATCTAAGTACCCAAATTAATTCTGAATACTAATATTTTAATTTTTTTTTATTTATAATTAATTTAGATTTTTTTTTTAATTTTCAATATTTTTATAACTAATCAATTAATTTTCATCATCTATATATTATGTATTAATAAACTCTAAGAAACTGCATACACAATTTTTATTTTTTTTTCGAAAAACCAAACATTAAAAAAAATGGTATTGATCAAATTGGTCCTACACTTTTCATAAATTCTTTTTCAATAAATTCAATATTGAAATTCAACAACTTTTTAAAATTTGTGTAACAGTGATATTGAGAACCAAAGACAGACAAAAGTATTCAAAGAAAGAATTAACTTAGCAATAGAACCCGATGTGTTTATTGAAAAATGTTGTGTGGCCGAAGAAAGGTGCATTCACGGCTCCATATGTAAAAGAAATCACAGTTGCTACAAATTAAAATAAATTTCAAAAACTATTTTTTTTTCTACTGAAACTTGACATATTTGAACTTATCATACAAGACTTTTAATGAAAAAGATGCTATGCCGGAAGTTTGCGGCGCTATCGATGGTACTTTGATTAATATTGATGCACCTTCGAACAATGAAGTTGCTTTTATGGATCGGTGTGGTAAGCATTCGCATATATGGCAGTATGTACTATGTGGATCAGACCTAATATTTTACAATGACTTAGTGCTAACTTACATTTTTTGTCAAAAAATATCTCTAATCTATGTCCAATTTTTTCTTGCAGGAACTATGGTTAAACTCTTTGACAACGAAAATATCTCCTGCCATTTATCACTTTTTTTCTATTTAAGTTAATGAATCAGAAAGAGCACCAACAAAATTATGTTTGTTTTCTCCGATTTTGGACAAAATGATTATTTTGCTTTCTTTGGAAAACTTACGACTAATTTTTGAAGCTTGACTTGTTAAACTGATTCAACAAGTGAAGGGAATTTTTTGTTTTCTTGACAATTGTTATGCTTTTTGTTTTGTTACATAAAACATTTTCATTTGTGAAACAAGCATAGTTAAACAAGTGACTGTTGAGTGTTGGAGGCAAATGGAGGTTTTATTCCATAAAATGTCCAGTAAATTTAAAACCCAACCAAAAACCCCTAAATTACACACGAATTACTGTTAATGCTATAAAAAAAACAACATTCTTCGTGTTTATTTCAAACAAGCACATCATTTAAGAGCTCTCAAGTCTACGTTAATTCAAATCATAGTGGATTGTCTTTGGATTTTTCAAAGAACTTTCCTAATTTGTGCTTTTTAAAGCTTTTTAAGATTAATGATGCACATAAGACAACGGAAATCCCTTAATTTTTGTGCTCTTTTACAGTTTTTACTTGCGATTATAAGTACTATAATGTGAGCTATGGATTCGTGCAAAAAAAATTCTAACAATGAAACATGATATTACGATGATAGAGAAGTCGAAAAAAGTGGGTCCGGTAATTCCGTCCGTTTATCTGTCGGTCTGTTCGCAACTCTACAGCCTAAACGGATGGGCTGATTTGCTTCAAATTTGGTATTTAGTATTTATTTGGTAGTATCTCGGGTTTTTTTTTTCATTTTTGCTCTCAGTCGAAAAATAAAGGTACCTGCCATACATCTTTTAACAAAAAGTTTGATTTTCTCGAAAACGGTTCTAACGGTTTTGATAAATCTTTAAGGCTGCTATTTTTTTTTACAACAACCTTTCAGTTAGAATGAATTTTTCGAAATTTGTTCTATAACGGTACCTCTCATAGAACCGGTTTTTTCAAATGCGGTTTTATCGTTAACCATTATCCCGATTTCAATAAAATTTTGCACATAGGAAGTCATTAATATTGCTTTTCAAAATTTTCAAAAACTTTTTTTTTCGATTTTTCAAACTTTTCTAAAAAAAATTGGTTTTCGAAATATTTTGAAAACGGGTTGATTGATTTTTTTTTAATAATTTTCCCAGATGAAAACTACGGATTTTCTTATAATGACATACTAAAAAAAATTCAAATATTTTTTCGAAAGGTTTTTCAAAAAAAAACCACTTTTATAAAAAGTTGGGCAAAAGATTTTTCTTCGATAGACATTTAATTTTCCAATTAATTGCATACTTAAACTAATTAAAAAAGTGAAAGAATTTTCAAAAAAAAGAATTTTTTATTTTAATATTATACACACATATATTAAGCAATTATCTAGCATACGAACAAGTTCGTGCGACCCAGTCGTGGATTTTATTAAATTTTATTCGATGATGTGACATCACATATGAGCAAGTACGTGCGATCCAGTCATACAATTTATTTTGTTCCACTGCATTTAGAGTTAGAGATGAAGGTCCTATCTTCACTGTACTATCAATTTTTAGTGGACAGACTATAAGTAGTTCAGCCTGATTGGAACTGAATACGCTATCGTTGATCCAAAGAGTTTGGAAATCAATTTCCCGTTGAGGCACTATGCAATATTAACCTTTAATAAAGATGAGTGCAGGAGTTGAAAGACAAATATATTTTTGAAAAAAATACCCATGGACTCAGGTACCATCTTCGTGAAACATTGCTACCTTTTAAACAACAAACATCAAAGGCAAGATTAGTACTAATAATGTTTTTATCTATGTAGTCTTAAATTGTCTCACTTCTTGTATTTATTTCCGTACTTCCTGCATGGCATTCGCATCACAGCTGAAGAAGTGGCTTACTTACTACTAGTAGCTCCAAAGAAATAAATCTGGAGCCGACAAATCGGACAAACGTGGTAGCCAGTTAAAATCAGAAAACGCAATGCCATTCGATCGAATTTTTTTATTGAGAGCAAAAGTTTAACGAGCTTCGATCTTGTTGGAACCACAATTCGTGATTTTTCTTTGTGTTAAATCCACATCCATACCATTCACCTGTATATATACATATAGATATAGTGTATCCTGTACTTGACATCTCTCCTAAAGACGGTTCATGATATCGTTTACTGACAACCCAAGTCCATTTGACGGTTCACTCATTTCATTCAAGTTCTTTCAAAACTTGTTCGCCTATTTGCAACTAACTATTGCCTTTTTTATTCAAACGAAAAAGTTTCGCCATTAATGTAATAAACCTTATCCGTTCCAGTCGTTAATTGAATTTCCGAAACCAATGCTCTCATCGTCAGGCTCACTTAATTATTCTGTAATACCTAGGCCCACCTTTCACATGAAAAAAACACGTCACTGAACTTTCGAGAGCAGCAATAAACTTCCAATCAAAGAAGTCAATCAATAATGTAATTGTGCAGGACCCTGTGTAGAGTATAGGTTTCGACATCCATATGTACAAACGTTTTCTCTTGCAATTACTGAGGTGAATGAAGTTTGCTTTGCCATTCGAGCTGAAATTACAAAACTCATACATATAAGGGATCCCACAACGAAATTCCAATTAGCCTTACTTCACATTCTTTTTGTCGATTTGGTCTGTGTCCCCATGAGCTTTCAAACATACATCTCCCACGATAAGAGTCGTCAAAACAAGGTTAAGTCTACATAATGACTTTGAAATCCGATTACAAAATCCCATACACATGTATCTGTACTCGGGTTAGTCTGTAAAACTTTAAATTTGTAAATACCGATCGGAAGGTAATGTTCTTGTGGCAGGAATCGGATGAGAGGTAATTTTTTTATTCCTCCCAAGTTGAAGCTCGGCAAAAGAATGTCTTTTGCCTAAAAAAGCTCGCAAGTCGCAACCCTTTAACTTGACAAAGGTTTATTCATAAAAAAGGTCCTTATGTTTTTATCTGCTCCTTGTATCTGTGTGCACTTATATTTTATGCTAATTGAATCAATTTCTTTCTTGGTTTTCATAAAACAAATTTACAAAAAAAAAAAAAAACTAAAATGCACGTCACTAAGAGAAACGCACATAAAATCCGAAATTTACTGACGTTATGCTTACACAGGTCGAAAGGCTTTGAGTAGATTAGGTAGATACTTCCTTTATAGTCTTATATTAGCATTGAGTATCGAGTTATTGTAATCGAATGAGAGATAAGTTGAGGCACAAAGGGAAGAGGGTACCTTAATCCAGAAGAAAAGTAATATTTTCCTTCATCCAGGAACCAGAATACAAAGACAGCAAAGCAAGGAGGTACTTGGAGAGGAACATTGATTGTTGGTTGTTGTTGCAAAGGATTTTATTTGTAAATGCGGATGAAAATTCAATTCGCCACAAAGACAAGAGATATTGAAGTCAAGGATTTGAATTCAATCATGTTTCACTTATTTGTGTTTTGAGTATTTTGTAATTTATTAATATTGATTTTACCATACATTTATGAAATTATTTTGAATACATAAATCTAAAAAACAAACAGTTACGGAAGAAGCTTTTGCAGCAACAAAAGCGGAACTAGGATATTGATGCAGTATCGGGATTTCTTAAGAATTTTGCATGTTCTGTTCTTATCATTATCATGTTATTATTATGTCTGGTCAGACAACACCCAAATGAAGGTATGTCGAGCTCTTTGCCGGGTTACATCACCTTACCCAACTGATCGATGTGCCAACGCGTATACCGGATGTTGCTGGGCAAGCCGCCCATACTCTTGACTTGTTTCTTACTTTACACCCTTATAAATTATACCATTAGTGTAACTTCTCCATTTGGCACTTCAGACCATTTTGTCATTTCAGATAATTTCTCGTCCTCCACCCATCCAGTTAAAGAAAAACTTCCCACCAGGACCGTTTAGTAATACCAGAAAGCCAACTGGGACGACATGAATATTTTTTTCCGAAACTTTAAACGGTCACTATGCTTCCTCGATAGTGACATTGATGCCAGTGTTAAAATGATCACAAATGTGATTCTTCTAGGGATGCGTGCTTTTATTCCTAACAAAGTAAAAAGCATCAAGTCTTAACAAAAGTCCTGGTTTAACCCTGAGTGTAAAGAAGCTATCAGGCTCAAAGAAGTAAGTTTCCGATCCTAACGAGCCAACCCTACAGAATAAAATCGGAAAAAGCACAAACAAACAAGGAACTCATGCAACTCCGTTATTGAAAGAACCAAATTTTTGCATGATCAAAAATTACGGCAAAAAATTCTGCAGTGTCCCAAAGGCAGTAAAAATGTTTGGTCATTTGTAAAAAAATATTAAAAACTCCTCAACATCTTTGGTTCCAACGCTCATCGACAGTAACAAACCAATTGTTTCTCTTTAGAGAAGGCAAACTTACTCGCCGCCCGTTTCGCTGACAGCTGCACGTTGCCTCACAGCAACGTTGCCCCCCCTGTACTTAGGAATGTAAATTTTTCCAAGGGACAGATTTTTTCCGCACTCGTATAGTAGCAAGAGTTCTCCAAGATCTCGATATACACAAATGCCCGGATGGCAAATACTTTTGAATCACGCAGAGAAATGTATAGTATAATGTTTGTTCGCCATATTTTGTGTAGTTTTGTGGATTCTGAAAACCTGTTTGCTCTTATGGACCTTTATGCTCCGTCAAGGTCTTTAAGACCAAGGCTTTTATTATTTGAAGCTCCGCATAAAACTTGCCATGGATTACGTGAGCCTTTAAGTCATTGTTGCAAGTTATTCAATGAAGCTTATTGTTGTTTAGAAAGAAATGTATTTAAAAGTTAATTGTTGGCATTCTTAACACACAAATGTAATTGTAGTTATTAAGAAATGTATATGTAAATTCAAATCTGTAGATTATTAAAAATCGTAGATAAATAAGTTTATCACTTTGAATCAGTTTAAACTACACTTGATGATGCATTAAAATTAAGATATGCATTTCAAAGGCAACCCATATCTTAAACTTCCAATTCCGACTAGAAAATCAAAATATTTAAAATGTACGATCGTCTTGTGTTTTGTAATTATAATTATAATATTTTTCTGCATTGTATGTTTTGTACTGTATTACAAAATATTCGAGGTTCTTGAATAATCGTTGAAGTGTTGAGTTAGGCCTTCTTTTTAACCTGCTTTTTTTCCAATATAAAACGTGGATTTTCGTCTCTATTTAATACCAAATATTTTTCAAATATCTACGACTTTTTAGTTGTAACTAATGTTATGAACTTGTTACGTTTTCACGGCATAACTATTCAACCGATCATCATAAAATTTTTTTTACATGCACTGAAAATGCAATATGGTACACTTTTATTCCGAACAAAAAATGATTCTCCCGCAGCAGCGCACTATATAATACGAAAACGCAAACTAACACTCCTGAAAGTATGCAACATTCGACTCGAACTCCTAAAGGTTTACTTCGATTAAAAAAAAACTATTTCAATCAAAATCTTAATAAACTTATCCCCAAAAACCAACATTATAAATATACTAAACATCATTTAATGGCAACTAAAATCCAAACAACTGGCTCTCCTTTCGCTAAAACATTCAAAACTTATTCCAAAAATATTGAAAATTTAAAAAAAAAACACTGTCATTCCTGCAATAAAAAATAACGAAAGTAAACTAATGTATAACCACTTTGCACATACTTTTAGCATTATATAAAAATACATTCCTTTTGTATAAATAACGAACAATTTCCTGTTTTCACTGTATCTTTTTCACCTACCCCCAACCATTTTGTTGTTTGCCAGAAAACCATTAGAAACACAGATACTAACAGGATAATAGCCGCATAAATTATTCCATTTCTCCACCTCGAAGGACCAAATTCCACAAATACACATGAAAACAACCTTTTTTGTTTTTTGTCCCAAGAGTAACTTTCCAATATTTATCGCTCCTGCCAACAGGAGGCGTTAGTCTCTGTATCGCAATAAAACATTTTTTGTTTTTCTAAATATAATATACTTTGGATAAATTACTTTATTTTTTGGCCTTTTACTGTTTTCACATGGAAGGTTAGTTTTTTTTTATTACTTTTGCAGCAAATCCTCGCTGCCGCATTGCCTCTCTAAGTACGTAGCACATTTACTTTTTGTTGTTCACAATATTAAATGAAATTCAATAATAACAATACTGATTAAACAATTATTATATAAAACAAAATATATGTGCATATGTATATGTAATAATAAAAAATAAGGACTAATCTGACTATGAAAATTGTTTTGATCATCTTTCGCTGTTTCTTCTCAATTTTTTTGTGATATGAAGTTTAAATCTTATCGTCTAGACTATCATAACATTCGTCCTGATTCGAGGACTTGGGGTCGTATGAAGAGGATGCAGATACTGCACGTGTGATATCCTCCGCCAAACTGTCGACTAGGTGCTCAGCTTTGGCAGTTGCATCCTTCAAGGGGTCGTACACCTCGAACTCCTCGAATTCGATTTCGTCGTATTTGGGTTTCGAAAACAATCGTTTGTCATTTGTCACATAGTGCCGCACCAGACTCTTGTCCACAATCAATTCCGTAGCAGAGGGGGGTTTGCCTGTCGATGTCATCTCCTCCCTTGGCAGCAGGTGATCATCGAAATGCTCGGTTATGTTGAAAATTTTTTCCGCATCCTTAGGATCCCTTGCAGTGTTACGATACCTTTTGTCTGTCTTGTGTGTTGGCGCTTCCAGTTTGTGGGGTGTTTCCGTGGAAGACGTGATGTTATTTTTTATGGTTCCATTGGGTCCTTTCATGGTGAATGCCAAGTCGACATTTTTATTGCGGCGGATTTTGCCGTTTGTGAGTTTAGCTTGGTCGATGCCCCCCGCCTTGTCGACCAAACGAATGTCCATGGCAGAGGATGTGAAGCATGGAGTCGTGGTTGGCTCTGGGACATTGATATGATTATTGACAGTGACTTGTTTGAGAAGAAGCTGTGCCGAGAACCGGGACTCTGGGATTACATCGCTCTTGCCGACCATTTGGTTGTTAATGGTAAATCCTTCGGAAAAGCGTTTGTGTGCTGCTGCGGTTGATGCCTCGAATTTCTTTCGCTCCATCACCAGACTCGTGGGACGAGGAGGTGTCTTCTCGATGCATTGTGATTCTATGATTCGCGGTCCAGTGTATTTGTTTATCTTCCCAGTTGTTTCCAAACGATGAACCAACCGACGGACTAAAGGCTCTCCATCATCATATTCATCGTTATCATAATTGGTTGATCCATCAATAGATTCATCTTCACCAATCGTGTCAGGATAGTGATTGCCGTGCTTCTGAGTGCCAATCAATTCCAGGCGACTACTGCAACTGTTTGATTTGATAAGTTTAAATTTGATACCTACACATTTACGGATGGGAAAAAGTGGATTAGTTTGATATTTATAAAAGGCTATTCACACACACTTACCAGTGTAGTTGTGCTGGGGGAGTAATTGGTCGTGCAATTGATCCTTATGCGGGCATTCGTTGGACTGGCACGAATTGCATGTGAGAAAATCTATTTTCGAACGAGGGATACGCAACGTTGCTCCGGTAGCTGGTGGACTATGCATCATGACCCGACCACCGTAGTAGGTTACAGTGGAACCACATTCTCGTATCTTTTCAAGAACATCCTGTGTGTGAGTAAAAGGGAGAAGATATTTAAAATGGATTAAACTGTAAAAAATATCTATCTCAGAGGGAGTGAATATTTTGTTTTTTTTTTTATTTTGAAATATATAGATTTGTGCCCTTTGGATGAGTATGGATGGGAATGTTCGGTGTTTGAAAAGCTAAAAGGTTTTTTACATCACGGCTCTGGTTAGTAGAATTGTACGCTTTTACTGGTCATTGAATGAAAAATACTGACAGCAGTTTTTAAATTGATTTTAAGAGAGATGGAGAGAAGGATGTTTATTTTTGTTTTGTTACCAACCATTTTTTTTAATAAAGCAAAGTGCAGAACTTGAAAAATACAAAACTTCGGCATTTATCAGTAAATATTGGTTTTGAAAACAAAAACAAACTACTTTTCGCAGGGAATTGACTGTATCCAACAGGATTCAGGAAGTGTCGTAAGAGAGTTTTGGTTTTCAGAAATAATAATAAAAATCCTTGGAACTGGTAGTTAAAGTTTGAATTTCTTTAATCTTGGGCTATTTACAAAACAAAAAGTGATACAAAATTAAGGTTCTTTTAGTTTTTTTTTATTTTGCATTTATTTATTTTAAAAAGTCACAAATTTCTAAACAAGAAATTGGTAAAGCTATGTAAGCTTGATGAGAAACAGGTACTGCGAAACGCTAATTTGTTTTGTAAGAAATGTTTTAAGACTTAAGGATATCTTGCTTAACTAGCATGAGTAGAATTACCTATATTATATTGAACAATTCCAGCAAAGTTTTCTAATAAATTTCTTTTCGATTGATTTTTCAATTGTGAATTGCAAAGTTTAAATTTCTCATCGATTTCTCATTAACCAATCATGTGTCTCAACAAGATCTCAAACTGAGAAAAGGATTTTTGCAATGCAATCTTCTGAATACGAAGCCAATGAACTCTGGACAGTTTCATAGTGCCTATTGGAAACATAGAATCTCTGTTTCCAGGCTGTTAACCATGTGACCGCAAAAGTGTATAATCAATTACCTGAAAAAATATGCAACTAAAACAAAAGAACAAAATTCTGTTGACGTACTTTTAGCAATCTTGAAATTGTTTTATTAAAATGAGGAGTACGTTAAAAAATATTTTAAATATTATTTACTATTTAATGTTGCAGTTTTGCAGTTTTGAACGTACATAGCTGCGTTATTAAAATGGATTTTTTGTATGCAATCCTAAATACCAAGTACAATTACCATTTCATCATCAATAATCGTTTATGGCAAATACCTAAGTCTACGAACAAACCCCGTTGTCTAAATAGTCAACATGTCAATACATACAGACATACAAAATAACAGGCGGCTGCGGATACGTTTTTTTTTTGGACATCCAACTGCTTCACCTAGATCTTAGTTTCGCAAGCTTTCCCACAGCTTTTTTTCCACTTAAAGAAGATCTGTATAATTGGCTTAGACCAAAGTTTTGGTTAAACAAATTAGACCAAAAGTCCTTTGTGGAAGATTGCAATATTCTCTACGGTATTCAATCAGTTTATATTTCGCAGTATCGCGTTTTTTTCATTAGCAAACGTATATCGTTTGTATGTTTGTTTGAAAAAAAAAATAACTTGATAATCAGAAGAACTTATAAATTATCTTTTTTTCCATTCTATGCTCTTCTTCACTCTCTGAAATAACTTAACCTATTCAATACCAATAACAATAAATAACAAAAAGCAAATTCTAAAATTGGGAAATTTACTCTTAAAATTTCTAGAAACAGAAAATACGCAACCATCCGAATCACCCGAATGTGCGTTCAAACCTTGATATCCGATTAAGTAGTTAAAGTTTGAAAAGGTTACAAACAAACTTATTCAAATAGAAATATTATTCTAAACGAACAAACTGGAAAATTCAATTTTGAATTTTCCAATGTTAATGTTTTTTGTGAAAATACTTTTTTTAATTTTCAAATCGGAATAAGATCGAATTGATATCGTGTTCACTCTATCTCGTTTTTAATAGATACTGAAAGACAAAGACCACAACCCCTTCACTAACCAAATCAATGTTCCAATAAACAAAAAAAGAAAAAACCCGAATGAAGGAAAAAAATAGTAAAAAATAAATAAATAAATAAATGATAAAAAGTAACAAAAAAAGTTATCCTGGCACCTGCTTCCCTCCTGTATATGGTTTTCGAATAAGTCTGCCTGGCAATACCGAAATCCTTCCCTTAAGTTATAAATTTTAGTCCATAATCCTAAAGAATTGACTACCAATAAATTGCAATAATCCTGGGATCACCCTTCAAACGTAAAGATAACGACTTTCGCCAGTCATCCGAAACTAGAAACAAATTTCCAAAAAAAACATCACTTCTCCCCTTTTAGTCCACCTTGTATCCAGAAACACTAAATTTAAATTCTTCTCGAATTTATTTCAAGGACCTTCATCTGGCAACAAAAAAAAAAAACAAATTACCAAAGATAGATAGCTACCAATTTAATGCATTGTCCTTCAAAGGAAACCAACAAAATCCTATAAAAAAACCTCATGCAAATCGTATCTCCTTTGTGCGCCCGGATTTTTTGTACAAAAATCGACTGCTGCGGTCAAACTTTTCAAAAAACCAAAAAAAAGGGTAAAAGAAAACTCTTTACCACCTCATCCCCAAAGGAAAACTTTTTAGAAACATTAAAGTGGAAAAAGTGGAACCTCATCCAACAGTTCACAAAAACCCCTCACCATAAAAAAAATTGAAATAGTTTCACTTACCTCACTGACATAATATGATTCACATAGTTCGTCATCCACCATGTCGTTCTCGTCTTCATCCTCGGGATCATCTGCTGCTCCTCCTACGCCATCCACATAATCACCACATAATCCATTTGAATCCTGATGTGAACCACAAGCATTATGCCTCTTTATGAAATCCCGAACATGCATTCCCCCTCGTAGCGCCTCATCGTCCTGCCTTTCATTGTTGTCATTCTTCATCTGTAGGTTTTGTGCGGGTGATCTGCCGTCGACGGTAGATGGTCCATTACTGCACTCACATGGCGATGATAAATCACCGCTCGATATCCCACTCGACAGACTCACCGAATCCCATTTCCTGAGAGTTCCAGCTGCTGGCAGAGTTGTACCATTGCTGTTGTTTACTTGTCCATTACCATACGACGTATCGATGGTTAAGTATCTCAAACGTTGTGTCGTCCTTCGTCCTGCATTGTTATTTTGTTGTTTGTCGCTTGGCACCTCGGGCGACGACGACGTCAGCTTATTTGGCAGGACATTCTCCTCGAAGAACTTTCGAACATTTCGTACTGTGTCCGGGGTGGGCAGCTCCTCCTCTAGCAGTTCCCGATTGACCCGTACTGGCTGGTAAAAGAAGTGTCTCTTGCTGAGTTTGTTGTGATTGTCGGTCGATGAGGACGCCGACGACGGTTGGTTGGGAGTTGTGGTGGCACTTGGATTGCAGTTACTTCCAGCACCGCCAGTAATTTTACAATTTTGTCCTCCTTTCGTATTATGATGTTGTCCTTCGGATTTTACATCCTTGGGGGGTCTTTCGACTTTGGTTCGTACAGGTTCGACGATGACTACATTATTGTTTGTCAGCAACTCCTGAAAACTGTACTCCTGCAGATACTGAATCAGGCCATCGAATTGTGCTTCCTTTTTGCTGCGATTGAGGATGTTACTGCGGAAGAGGTTGGGCTTCATGACCTTGTAACGGATGTGATCGAATTCTGGAACTGGTTCGTCAGCGTTGGCCTTGACTATGGTGGCGTGTTTTTCGCCATCAAGCTCGACGATTTCTATCGAAGGCATTAAACTCTGGAAGTCCTCGTCAAAGACAGGTTGACTTGGTTGAACACATTTAACTTCCTGACCAATGATGAAGTCCTTCTTGGGTTCGTTATAGCTTTCGTTCAGGTTCACCTTGTTCTCGTTTTCTTGACTCATTTTGGACCAATAACAGCGGATAGCATCGACTTTCTGCAGGAATTCATCTTCTGCCTGTTTTCCCGCCAGAGGGTGCTTTGGCTCCATCATGGAGGTTGCGTGTTTTTTGGAATCCACAACTTGAATTACTTGTGGTCGAGACATTTTGCCCGGACGCCTTAGGGAATCATTAGGTTTGACTTTTGCTGGTCTTGCTCGATACGTGCCGTACAGTCGTCTATCCTTGGCTTTGCACACCTCCGAATGGGTTATACTTCCTGTTAATCTCTTTGCCTTCGAGGGAGTTCTGCAAAGAGTCCTCTTTGGCTGTGTCGTAATTAATTCAACTACTTTATTTTCTTCGTCCTGGTGCTGGCTGTGATTGGGGTGCTTTTCAGTAACACTTTCTTCTTCCGTATTTAGGCTTGTTGGAGGTGGGACACTAGTGCCATCTATTGAATCCTCCTCGATGACATTGTTCTGGGCGTCTGTTACAATTATTCGAAATTGACTTAATTCAATTGGAGTAGTCCGGGTACTTTTGCCTGGGTCTTCTTCATTAGAAGATTTTATCTCTTTGGCGAAGGTTTCCACTTGGATGGATGGTGCTTCTCGTGGCTTTTCGACTTCTTCCTCTTGTTCGGATTCACGTTGTTTTTCTTTTCCTACCTCAAAGCGTTGGGATTCCTGGTATTCGTTCTCACGTTGACGCACCTTCTTGTGAGCACGTCCGAATCGTTTAATAGAATCGCAGATAATTGCGGATTCCGTGTCCTTGCTGATAACGGCTTCTTCGTTCAAATTGTAGGATGACCTCAGTTTGGCGTCGATGCGCTCAGAAACCTTGAGACTCTTGCCGATGTTAACGTCGGGCAGACTAAAGTATTGGTTATCGATTACCTGATGATTGTTGTTTGGTGAAATGTATGTCAGGTTTTCAATGATGCCTTTAGGTTCTTGTTTGGCCAGAACTGCGTAGTCCGAGAGCCTCCGGAGTTTTTTCTTTTCAACCAAAGCTAGGATCTTTGGTTTTGTGTCAACAACTTTAGCTGGATGGTGGACCACTCCGGGAACTCGAAGGATATGTGAATAGACTGGGTTTTCTATTTGATTCTCCTGGATAATTTGTGGAGGTCTCTCTGGAGGATCGTAGATATCTTCAATTGAAATGTGCAGGAGAGACGGTAGTTCTTGTTTCTCCTGTACTATGGTGCCTTCTGAGCTGTCCTCTGACGATAGGTACACAGAATCGTAGGCTATAAGTGCTCCCTGTTCCTCGGTGTTCTGGGAACGTTTCTGATTCTGCTCCTCGGTCAAACTGATAACTTCGAACTTCTCGTTGTACACCTTGCTGAGGATTTCCTCAACCCTCTCGAAGTCGTATTCCTGCTCCGATGGGGTCAAACTGTCCGACTGGTCGTCTGAGTTACTAGTCGTTGTAGTCTCAGGGAAAACACTACTTTGACTCAGCTCAGGGCAAGACTCCTCTCCATTCAGTTGCGATGAATACTTTCGATGAGAGGTTGACTTGTGGCTGCGGCTCTGATACAATCGCTGCTTTTCACCGCCTTCTCCTCCTGTACCCGTGCCGCCACAGTTGGAGTCGCTCTGATGATGTGAGTTTCTAAAGTATTCTGAGTTCAAGCTCTCCAAGTCACTTTTCTCGTTCTGCCAGATTGATTGCTGATGAGCGTCTAATCGCTTGAGATTCTCGTAGTATTCATCGGATTCACGAGTGATTGTTGTTGTCTCGGGAGGTTGTGCCACTTGAATGGCAGGCGATTGGGGGTTTTCTCCGGAAATCGCAAGTGGTCGGTCAAGTGTTGACGGCTGGTGGTGGTGATGCTGGTGATGGTGGTGGTGGTAGTAAGTCGGTTGCTTGGAACTTGTGAATCTGAAATAAAAAAAAAATGAAAACATTAAGTGGGACTCGTGTAAGCTTAGTGTAAGCTGATGCACTATTTCAACGACCTTGAAGTTCAAGTTGAAGCATTAAAAGCAACAGCAAAAAAAAACACAAAATATGTGTTTTTGCATTGTTTGTTGTGGCATGACGGAGTCTTGAAATGATTATCGTTTAACCGCAAATTAATGCGTGCGGTGAATTGTTTCCCTCGCAGCTCACATGGATGATTTGTCACAGTGCAAGGTGAAGGGGTAAATGTTGGGTATAATGTGTTCCCTGACATTGATGGTAAGTTATAGTGATGGGAATCAAATTAAAAGCCTCCATTATGCCTATCTATCTGCCTAGCCAGTGATTTTGAGTGATGTCTGAGTGGAAATTAATTTTCCAGGCAATTTTGTGATAGTCGTTTCGCTTTTTGCTGATATAGACTCTGACTAATGATTATAGTTGGTGGATGTTGTTTAATGAGGGGCATGGGGATACTAATTCTTATGAAAACAGACTTGGAATTTGTGTGGCGGGTTTTGATGTCTCTATTGATTGATGATGATTGGTGATAATTATCAGCATCTTCTGGGTAGAATCAACAACAAATTGAGAGGTATGAAGTGCATGTGTTTGTAGGTAGATACATAAATGATTGAGACAATTAGTTTGGATGGATATGGACGTTAGAAATAGATTTTGAATTTGGTATTTTGTTTTTGTGATGAAAAAAAAACAATTTATAACTCTTATCAGCGATTAATCATCTTGTTTTTCAAATCAATTAGTTTACTTCAGCCAGAAATGCCGTTTTTTCAATCTGTATCTGCATCAGTCATAACTTCATGGTTGAAGTTCCAATTTTTGTCACGATTTTTGACATGGAGGCCAAACAAAATGCTCGGAGGAGCGCATGTACGGGTCTGCTTGTCATTCTTTAAATTTTCAACTAGAAGTGGTTAAGGATATAGATATAAACTTTTTCAAATCACCTAATAAATAAATGAAATAAAAGCTTTTTTTATCTTATTGATTGTCAGCATAAAAATCAAATTGCAAACCAAAACTTCTTAAAATTATTTCGAGAGAGAAGGCAGCTGATGTGATTTAATAGTCATGCTCCTCGTGTCTTGACACAAAAATATTATGTTGATGATATTTTCCATGAATATTTATCGTCCGACAGGCGAGAGTGGAAATCCATTTTCATTATGACACGGGAAAGAAAATAAACACAAAATCCAAAAAAAAGATCAGAATATTCTTCTAGAGATATGCCCACTTTAAGTGTATTCTTTTGGCCTGAAGCAACCATCTGTGTCCTTTTTTCCACTTCAACATGAAATATTCGGTACAGGATGTAAATGGAATCAGAAAATTGAAATGTCCTTCCAACTGTTTTATATGCTCGATGGCATGTTTTCAATATCAATTCGTTGCTGAGGGGGAGGGGCCAAGGGTAGTAGATCAGAGCGGAAGTCAAATGTCTGGGAAATAGTGTTTCAATTTTAATTTAATTTTTCCACTCAAGTTGCTTTTGAATATGATAAATGCGGGAAAAGGATTGGGGGAATTAAATCGAAAATCCTTGCCATTGGAATATTTTTTTTTGCATGGTTGAGTTTAGATTTTGTAAAGTCAGATTTTTGAATTTTTTTTTGAATTTTTTTGAGTTTCTTTTTCAATTGAAATAAAACGTATGCATTAATGAATTTCCACACAAATACTGATTATGATAATTTGAAAATGAAAACAACCGCCAACAGTCACCCCCGGCCAATTGTTTGTATCTTAAATAATTAATTGCAGGAATCCATTGACAGGTGAGGTTATTTTTAGTTTGCGATACGTTTTGTGATGCTATTTCACAAATAATTATGAGATATAATAAAAAAAAAGAAATGTTGACAACGTTGAAGGTCGCTTATTAGTTTTCCTTTTCATTTTTTTATTTTTCTTTGAATTGAATTTTAATAAAATATTTATTTTAGCAAAAAATAGATTTTGTATTTAGTAAATTTTAAAAATAAAATTGATAAGTTTTGGCTGTCACATTATACAAAATAGACTGTCTGCAAACTGAAGTACTGAAGGCATACACCTTTAAATTATGGTAATATGGGATAGTAGGCTTACAATGTTCATCTCAAAGCAATGAAATTAGAACAAAAGTTCACTCATTTGGGCGGTAAAAACCTCAACTCTTCAATCTTTTTGTGCAAAAATCTACTACAAATAATGATCTCCCTATTAAATAATTTGGAAGTTGGATCAAGAACAGATTCTACAGAAATATATTGCAGTTTTTATAGATTAGACCATTCTGTGGTTATTTCTCATAATTAAGCTATATTTCCCAGAAAGTTCAAAGCGTCGATAGCTTTCTACAAGCCTATCTACAAAAATCATTTTTATAGATAACTTACACGGTTTTCTAATCTATAAGTTCTCAAACTATACACCTGTATCATTACTGCTGCAAAGCTGAAGTTTTAATTGGTATCCAGGCTGGTAAAACTAAAAAAATACAAACTTGGCAATAAACGGGGATTAAGTATTGAATCTTGAGGGACACCAATATTATTTTTTACATTTTTAAGGTAATCAGAATATTTTGAGAAGTATTCCCTTACATTTTCATTAAACCAAAATCCAAAAATTGGAAAAAGTAGTACATTTGAAAGGGCAATCCTTTTTAGCAAGTAATTATAACCATAGTAATTATGGTTTCAGAATAAGCTGCTAAATACTGCTCGAAACCTTGTTGTAGATAAGCTGTATTTTATGAATTCATGTGCTACTAAGACCTCGTTAAAAGCAGTGATATTAAAAACTTAAATTCAAAAAGAAGTGATACAAAATACGGATACAATTGGGTTTCCTTGCATAAAAAAAGAATTAAAATTAAAGAGAATTTATTCTAAAATGTATGGTATTGAGTTTGCTATTTTCGAAAAATAGTTTTTTTCTCTCCAGAATCTAACGAGTTTTCTAATCAGTTCAGAGGCGTAAAATTCCTTATTCTCATGACAACGTTACTATATTTTTTTTTATTTACGGTGGTACAATATGGCAATTTTAGGATTCTAACTAAAAAATTTAATAAAAAAATGTCTGTCTATCTGTTTATGTCAGTCCTTGTGTGCGTATAACGATCTAGATCCTAAACGCCTAAAGTGATAACCTTCATATTTGGTATGTTTGGTTGTTTTGACATTTCTCAGAGGGGTTTTTAAATTATTATTAGTAAGTGATTGATCAATGGATATTTCAGGGATTAAAAACGCCAACTGCCATCATTTGCAGAAATATACCTTTCCCATAAGGCCCGTACTGACAATTTTTAGTGGACAGACTATTGCATTATTATTATCTTATTGCAGATAATCTGGATATGTCTTAACAATGATAAGATGCTGCGCAGTACTCAACGAAGAGTTCCCAGTCAAAGTTAGTGGTGCACCATCAGGAAAGCGTCTTGAGTCCCTTGCTCTTTACTATAGTCCTTGACTTCCTGTTAGAGGGTAGAGTAACTGACCTCAAAGTGAATCAATTGTTTTCTGATCATAAGCGAAGATCCGACATCCTTGCAACGAGAGCTTAATGTGAATGTTCTAAATGTAATCGGATACCACATTACCGTGAAGAAGGGTAACATTTTCAGATCCATTCATGCTTATTCTAAAAATTTATTTGAATGGAATAGTTCTTCGCAAGTATAGATGTAATGGCGAGAAAACTGCCCTCTTTTGGATTTAGAAAGTTTTTCATAAGCTAAAAAGAATGCTCTACCAGTGCTTATATACGGCTCACAAATGTTGGACAATGTTCAAGCCGAATGAGAGTAATTTGAAGGCAGGTGAAATGAAGATGCTTCACATTACAGCAAAAGACACAAAGCGTGAAGAATACCATCTTGAAAAAAATATAGCATGGCCAAAGTAACTGGCGTTGACATATGTATAGAAAAAAGATAGTGCCTGAAGCAAAAGCCTAACACGTTCCAATACTATCGCGGAAAAAAAACATGTGAAAAATCTCCGTCATTCAGTTAGTCTTAAACATAGAACAATCTAAAACAGCGAGGTCTGCCGACTTTTTTAATTTTGGCTTAAGATTTTGTATCATTAGAATTCTTACTTGTATGTGATAATGCACTTTATAGCTGCCAAAATGCTATCATGAAGACCATTTTGATGATTACAACCTAGATTTGTTATATATTTTTTTATGAGGAAGCTGTGCTGCAAATTGGTATACTGCAAGGTTCTATTTTAGGGTCCAAATTGTTTTGTATTTTCACAAACGAGCTTTCAAAAACTTTGTTTAAATTTATTCCAACCTTTACTTGCAGATGATTAACAAATGTTTCTGTATATCCGTTTAGTTTGCAGAAAGATATTAAATCTTTCAATATTTTATCAATTTAGAGAACAACCCACAAGAAACTGTATTTGGTCGCTCCGAAGAGCCACTAACCTTAAGCCTTTAAAGCGATATCAAAACGAAAAGAGATACCTAACTTTCGCTTCCTTTTTGATTTCTTTTGATAGCTCCAAAGCCTATTAGTAGTAAACATTACTATGCTTGTTTTTTAAATCTGCGAACGAAGAAGATAGCGCCGTATCCGAACAGAAAAAAGTATTATTGCTCTACCCTGAAAAAATGGATACGTGAAACTTGACGTATGGCGTATACGCACTTTTTTAAATTTTTTCTTAGTATTTTTTAATGTCATAACACAAACACCGATACAGCTAAGTGTATAGTTATAAAGTACACATTTAACTCACTTAACTAATACTTCACACAATATATCATTTACTTGTTAAAGAATATGGACAAACTAAAACACTCCTTGCACATAGTTTGTAATTAATTTAAGTATTTTTCTAAACCGAGTTCCGAAAGCAAAAGAAACAAAACTCCCCAAATAACTCAGATTTCATCATTTGCCAAAAAAATATTAAAAAAATTTCCACAAAATATACATGAAAGTGGTTCAACTTGAGGGTTTTATTCTTGCCACCTTCAAAGGTATATCCAGCTAATATTTAATGTCCACAGAACTTATTTTGATACAAAATTTTAGCTTACCGTTCCTCGAAAAAGCCTCGATTCACTAACCTAGCACGGGGTATAAGTTGCGATCGTCTATGACTGTTTGTCGATGAAATTTGTAAATCACTAAATGTTTCCTCACGAATCACTGCCAAACTTCTCGAACGCCGCAAGCTGCATGACTCGTTTCCAATGTCAAATGGTTGTTGTTGATTGTATAGCGTTGAGTGATAACCACTTTCGTCAACTGAAAAAAAAATTAACAATATTAATTTATTAAGTAAATTTCAAATTCAAAAATAACAACAATGATTTAATAATGTGCTTGAGATACCCTGTGTGACTTGTGACTTACTGTAATTATGTTGTATTTTCTCGTAGTCCTTGTCAGGATCAATTCGCCAATAGAATTCAGCTATGTCTAGTGTATTGTCCTTGTGTGAGGAGTGTTTGTAGTCCAGGGACCGACTTGGACGCAATCTACGGTCGTCTTCGATGTAGTGGGTCGACGAATGGCGATTCGTTGAAAGATCTAAGTTTGAAATGGATTTTTGGCGCCAACCCGAACCACACGGAGGATGATATTGTTTTTGTAACGAACTTTGACCCAAACGTACGCGATCCACGTAATTAAATGTGTAGTCTTTATTTTTACTGAAAATAAAAATAAGAAGTTAGATGTTTTCAATATAATATAAAATAAATAAATTGCTCCTAAGTTCAATAAACATTTTCAAGGTTTTGAGGGGTAAGTGTTAAGGTTGTTTAAAATAAATTACAGTACATTTCAGAGTTGCAAGACAGCTTTTTCCAAATGAATAACTCACCGTTTTTCTCTACAAAGTACCTTTAACCCCAGATATAGCTACACTTTCAATCTAGATACTTGCGCCTCAATGTATGCAACATTAAACGAAACAGTCTATTTAATATTGAAAATCGGTTGGCAGGCATTTTATGGCATAAAAGTGCCTCTGCTTTGCACCTTGGTAATCTAAAGTATTCCCTTAACAAAGGTAATTCGCAGGTTCAACCTCATTTTACGTGACATGAAAGTGGTAAAAGCGAGGAATCCGCTGAAACAAAATTTCATAGCCAGATAATGACGTGAAAGTTCAATCGATAAAAATGTTCTTCTAGGTTAGACTCAATGAAGATTGACATTTTCTACGTGCGTTGCATACAACAAAAAAAAAAAAGAAGAAACAAATGAACATGTAAGGTACAAAAATATATCTTGAAACTGATTAAGTGCTACAAAAAATGCAATCCTCGTTTTGAATATGTCTATTAAAATATCACGACTTCATGAACTACAACAATTAGTTTATTTTTTTGTATAGTCATTTGATTGTTGTTGTTTTATGCTAATAAAAACATATTTCGCGCTAATTTTACGCATTAAATTGATGTGTTTTATAGCACATGCAAATGCCAAAGTATAGACTTATTCCGGTTAAATAGCGAACGATTAAAACTCAATCTGTATGCAAAGCAGGGTAAATATATTTTTAGTTAATTCGCAAATTCGAATTCATTTAATTAAAAATAATTTATTCAAGTGTTTGCGTGTTAAACAAAAATACATAACTCAATATCGACACTTAGGACATATAGTTAATTGAAAAAAAAACACATTTTTTCTCATAATTTAGTTTAAAAATAATATTTTTTTTATAATTCATATGTTTTTAAAGCATCAACACTTATACATATAATTATACATACTTGAAACCATTTTAACGCATGGAATTTACTTATATGAGCAATGCATTTGTTGGGGAAACATTTTTCCCATGTAGCAGCAATGACATTCTAGGCCTTCCCAATTATCTCCTTGAAATGCTTTTCCATGCTCTAATTCTTAAAAACAGAGATATATATATTCTAAAACAACTTATATTCTCTCCTCGCAGTTAGACAATCTTTAATTTAAAAACTTTGCAACCACCATGCTTAAAAATATATTACATTAAATTTGCCATCGGATCCATGGGTGGTAGATACCTGAGCCACCTTTTCAGGAACTAAGAACAGGAGAAAAGATACGCTCTGAAGATCCAACCTAAATTCGATTTATATGGTCATGCACAGGCCTCACAAGCTGGTCACGTAAGAATTTATAATGTTCTTTATAACGACGACCCCCCACCCCCTCTTTGGAACGAAAACCGTTGTTCACGCACGCGTGTGCACATGGAACACACTTAACAGGCCGCGCAAAGCTGAACAGCTAGCCGAGGCTTTGGCCAGTTTCAAAGCTTATATAACCTCTCTTCAGGAAATGCGATGGCATGGACGAGGCCTTAGAAGAACTGAAATTTGCGATCATTTAAGTCTTATTAGCGTCCATGACACTACAGAAGAGAAAAACGACGTTTCCAAGAAAAATGTCTAAGAGCTCTTTGCCAAAATGTACGAGCAGTGTCCCAAAAATAACAAAAAATCCTATTGGGAGATTTAACGGAAAAAATTGGGAGGGAAAACAATGGGACAGCACAGCCTACACGAAACCACCTTCGGAAACGGACTCAGGCTTATCGATCTTGCAGCGGGAAAAAATATGGCAGCCTGTGATTCCCTCGTCTTCACATCCGCAAGGCACATTGAATGTTGGATGATTCAAATCGGAAGCGACCATAAGAGCCTATGCTGATGGCGTATCCTTTGAGCTAGCAAGAAATCTCTTGACTAGAAATATGAACCCCGAAAACCAATGTCAGTAAGTCATAAGAAACATAAGAGGTGTTGGGTATCTCACGACCACCTACGGGAAACCCCTGGTTTGACTCCGAAAGTGCTAAGTGCTAACAAAGCCAAAATGGAGGCATACAGATCGTGGCTCTGTAAAAGAATTAGAGAATCTTATAATCCTTACGTTCAGCGAAGGAAGGATGATAAACATGAAGTCGAGCAGATGCAGAGGTGTTTTAACTGGAAGGAGATGCAAAACTTCTACAGAAGAGTGAAGCCGTCAACATCAGGTTTCACTAACTGTTCTTGGCCTTGCAAAGATGGAAATGGAAACTCCGAAGTAGATACGTAATCGATGTCAACCATTTGGAGAGATAATTGTTGAATGGCGATGACGACCAATATCCGGCCAATGATCAACCTGGTCTAGTCAACCAAGATGACAACCAAGAATTACATCCGGTCGACCAAAATGAAATTAAAGTAGATAACCATTGCCAGACTAAAAAACGAACAAAACATCTGCTGCCGGACTTCAATCGCAATTTTTAGACACGAAAGAGAGAGAACCTGGTCAGGTGCATACATCAACTCATCTGCAAAATATGGAGAAAATTATGCCCAATGATTGGAATCAAATTACCACCTGCGCGATCCACAAAAAGAAGATCGACTACTTTGCAACCTATAGAGAAAAAAGCCTTTTAAAACATCGCTTATAAGATCCTGTCCAGCATTTTATGTGAACGTTTGCTGACGGTCCTTATCAAGCTGGCCAAGCAAAAATAAGGCGTGTCCACACCAAGGAAACATTTCCGAAAACATTGTTTACAAAATTATTTATATAATTAAAGAAAAAAAACATTTCACAAACAACTCAAAAATATTTCCAAAATATTTTTTTTTATTGTAGAATATTCTTAAGAAAATGTTTCTTAAGTTGTGTCCGCACCAAAGAAAGATCTTATTTAGCGTTAGACGCTTCGCGAAACATTCCTGAAATGTTTATGAAATGTTTTTTATTTCCCATTCCGAAACGAAAAACTTTCTTTATTATTCAAGCATTTTCGTGTCCCGTGGCTTAGTGGTAAGTGTGTTGGACTGCTAAGCAAAAGGTCGGGGTTCAACTCCCTGTCAAACCAATTTTTTCCGGGGTACTGCCTTTGGCAAGGAAATGACAAATCTTCCAAGAGTAAAGATTGTTTCAAAAAAGTGCATCGTATGCAGCCTTACGGACTCGTCGATAAATTGTAAGTCCCTTCCACTCCTGCAGATTCACAACACACACAGAGGAATGGTTGAGAATATAAGTCACTAGGCCTTGGATCCTTAAGGAGCTGTCACGCCATTAATTGTTTTTAAAGTGCTGTGTACTATATCAGGTATTTATAACTTGGCTAAAGAGAACAATAAGCTTTCTGAGTAACGCCAAAGCCCCATATTTGAAAAACTGCACGCGAATTAAATCAGACCCAGCCGCCTTTTCCAGCCCTTAAGGTCCTGAGACCATTATTTGGTTTGGTTTTCAAGGATCAGTGCCGCATAAGAAATGATAAGAATTTTATAAGGAAGATTTGATAGTTCCTTTATATACACAAACAGGGTACCGGGGGTTAGATTTTGATTTATGACAAACTTGTTTCCCTTTGAACGGAAACAAGTTTGTCATAAATCAACAATGTTATAAATAACAATTTCCAAAAAAATTTACGGTAGTGGATTGTGCCAGATGTCTAGACTCTGAACTCCTCCTCGAAGTAATTTCGATCTTTTATTCTTACATAAACTGGGATTGCATAATACTAGGTTTTGCAAAAATTTTTTTTAGACACGCAAATAATTTCTGTCATGCATTTTTGCAGTCATCATTAAACCAGGGCGCGATTGGGCTCCGTTTCTTTTTATTCGAACTGCTGCATCGAGGACTTGAATATCTTTAAGGCTGCTTATGATATTTGTTAGATCCAAATCGTTGTGCCTTTCAAACGAAATTTCAAGGCTTCTTCAGTTTAGGTAACATTGTTAAATTCTTACTTCCATTCGTTTCTATACCTTAAATTAGGGGGGTTGTAATTATGGGAAGGTGATCCGAGTACGGTACAATGTGAACTTCAAAGTCGTGTATGTAATGCACAACCAGCCAGGCTTTAACCGTATTTCCTTGTTTCCCCACAACCGTGAAATCTCCATACTCATCCGCTGCGCTTGCTCGACCACCTGTTCGTGAAAAACCTAATTTAACCAAAATGCTTAATCATAAGTCCATGCAGGCGAAGTCTCGGATAGAAGATAGTTTATTTATAATTCTGAACATCTATTACATTTTTGGCTTTTATTTGCCAACACTTGTTAAATAAAAAATAAACAAACAATTTTAAATCTCCATCAAGTTTTAATAAAAAAACTCGAATTTCTAAAGAGAAAGAAATTTCCATTTTATTTTCCTAATTTTCATATTTTCCAACAACCAATCCTAAAGCAAATATTTTCATTTCAACCAAAGTTCCCAGACCATCTAGATAACTGAGCACTGAAATTTGCTTTTGTCATCCCAATGAGCTTAACAAATCCTAAACTTAGTTTTTTCCTTATTTTCAAATTCGTAAAGTTACCTCAGCGCTACACTCTTAAACCACCGAAAAACTTTTCAACACCACAAAGTCCGACGGACAAGCCTTTCCACCCCACACTCATGACGTACGTATGCACGTGTCCTTATTCAAATGAATATTCCGTCCATAAAAGAAAACACATTTGCATTTATACCAAGATTAAAATTATTAGCATATTTGGTTGCGTTGGTTGCTCCTGGTGCGGTTAGAGCTTAGTTAGTCCTGCATGAATAAGGACGAGAAGTGTAATAGTAATCCATGCCAGAGCGGGTGTATTATTCTAAATGGTATTTTAAAAAACTCCATAAAAATCAACAACCACAGCATAAGCAAGCAGGATGACGAACAAAGGACTTTCTTAAGGACTTTTATCATCTGTGGCTTTCATGGTGTTCCATGAAAAATTGGAGGAATAAAAGGACGAAAACGAAGGTAAATGGAGTGTACGAGAAGAAAGTTAATTAACACAACCATTGCTTTTGAGTAATTGGCTATCGACTTGCAGCAGTTCGAAACTTCAACTCGGTAAATTGGCCATTCATTGTGTATTGAAGGATGTGTGTCCTAATTAATGCCCGTGCCAGCCATTCGTCTTGGCAGTGTCGGATTAAATGGATTGGATAAGGCATTTATCCTAGTAAGGTGACGACGTCGAACAATTTTAGTCGTTCGTTTTGAAAGCACTTTTTCTGTGGTTCTTTGAAAATGTCAAGCAATATGGTTCGTTGATTCCTATTCTTGGGAAGATAAATTGCAATAGATTTGGTGTTGTTTACAAATAAATTGTTTGGAGCAATAAACCTTTTAATCAAATAGAAAACATTAAGTATTTTAAGTTGAACATAAGACAGGTCATCGCTAAACTTCAGTCGAAACTGTATAAATAGAGTTATTCAAAATTGGCGAACTCGAATCAGTGCCACCGTGTAATAAGCCGACGTGGGCATTACAACGATATCATATTCCATACATAATGTCTTACATGTGGCCTTTGAAATAAAAAAAGAATTATTTTAATACCTTTACTCAAATTTGATACATTTATTCCTACATGATTCAAATTTTTTTTTTTTATTAATTGTTTCAATATTTTTCTATCTTTTTAGGTAAGCACACTCAACCATTCTTTTTGGAGCATTGGTTAAGCAAGGCAAATTTTGGGGGCATATCTCACAATATGTAAGTCTGAAATTCATGAGTCAGTTGGACACTCTAAGGCGTTTCGAACAGCAAGAAATTTTTAGTTTAAGTACATTCCCTTTGCATCTTACATGCCATCAAATCGGTTTTCGTTGTTTCCTCAATCGGAAACCAGGGATGCCATAAACTAAAAGAGGATGAAGTTTTGTTCAAATATTACCCATTTTCTTCTTAGTATTTTCCAAACAAATAAAAAAAATCATCTCACTACTTACGATGGTTTCTTTAACAAATCCTTGGATCTTTTAACAAATCCTTTTTATACTCAATGTTTTTTTTTTTTTTTTGGATTGTAAACTGAAATGTTTTCTGGCAACATTATATCCACTTTTGACTTTTAAGGAATTACGAAACAACTTTTTTAAGGATTAGGAAGTCAAAGAGCAAAGAGACAAATGTCTTTAAAAAAGATTATAGAGATACACTCACTGCATAAATTGCGCTAAATGGATTAAGTCAGTGAAATGATATCTTTAATACAAGTTTTTTTCATTTTACGGATCAGTGGTTGCGGTTATTAGAATTTGAGTGAACTGTTGATTTGTTTTAAAAAAATTTGTGAGTAAATAAGGAAAAAATGCTTTCAAAATCAAGAATGCAATGTTAATTTGTTCAATATAGGCTCATATATTTTAACTTATGAGTCGCACTTTCGTCGGAGAAACCGTACAACTCTAAAGTTCTTCGAATGTCGATAACAGACCACCTTCTGTAGAATGACCACATATTGTACGGAACCAAGAATGCTGCAAAGTATTAAGGTTTAATTAGAAGTTGCAAGCATTTGTTCATCTCATCTGTATCCGGTTTTAATCTATAAAGCAGATAATGTTCCCCAAACCATTAGAGTTAGTACAAAAAAAAGCTTGAAAAATGAAAGGCGACCGAATAATAGTACAGGGTGGGCCAAAAGTCAGGCATACGTGTAAAAATTGAATAATTTGTTCGTTTATTATTATTTTTTATTGTTTTTTTTTTAATATAATATTAACTAAGTATAATATAAATTTTAATTATGAAAAATAATATCAGAGAGATGACCACCATTTTCATCGATGCACAATTAGGCTATTTAACAGTCGTTTTGCATAACTACGCGCAATATTTCAGGCTCTATTGCCCTGCTCTCAGCTTCAATGTTGTGCTTTGGCTGCTCTACACGCAGGCGTGACTTTTGGCCTACCCTGTAGATACAAAATATATTTAATAATAATATATTGAAACGATTTAACCGTAAGTAATAACATTCTCAAGGAATAATAAATATGTCCGTCGGTCTGGATGTATTTTAGACTTTTGGGCCAATCGTCTTCAAATTTAGAACTGAAGGTTATTTTAAAATTCTACAGAAGACTTTTATTATTTTTTTATATCCAAAGTAATTTAACTTTAAAATATTTGAAAACAAGTGATTTTTACTTGCGAGTATAGGGACTATAATGCAAGTTTAAGATTCGTGAATATAAAAAAAATTTGAGATAACAATCAAACATGACATTAATTGGATTTTCACTGCATGGTTCGACTTAGTCAGAATTGTGTTTTGTGTGTAAGTATTTTGAAATGGTAAGTGATTTTTGTGTCGTGTATTCCAATGTTCGTGGTATAAGAAAGAATTTCTTTCACCTGTACGTCTACACTGTTCAATACAGGCCAGCTGTTTTGGCATTAAGTGAAACCCAGGTTAGAGTAAATACTGATTTATCAGAGTTTGCTCTACATGGGTATAGCTTGGTGCCATTACTCTTTTCCCATCATGGTCTCGTGGTCTATGTTAGGAATGATATTGCTTGCCAGAGCCTTCCCCAATATGGCAATGTTCCAACACGGACTTTAATTTCTTGTGGCTTAAATTCACTGTCCGCAAGCATGTCATTCATTATTGTTTTATTTACAGGAGTCCAAATCTCGACAGCAATTCCACTTGTAACGAGTTTGATGCGCTGTCTGATTCCATCTCGAAAATTGTTTCCCTTTGTCCTCGCACTGAAATCGTTATTACGGGCGATTTCAATGTACACAATTCCAATTTACTCCGCTATTCTGGTCAGACAACACCCGAAGGAAGGTATGTCGAGCTCTTTGCCGGGTTACATCACCTTACCCAACTGATCGATGTGCCAACGCGTATACCGGATGTTGCTGGGCAAGCCGCCCATACTCTTGACTTGTTTCTTACTTCTCACCCTGATAAGTATACCATTAGTGTAACTTCTCCATTTGGCACTTCAGACCATTGTGTCATTTCAGCTAATTTCTCATCCTCCACCCATCCAGTTAAAGAAAAACTTCCCACCAGGACCGTTTGGCAATACGAGAAAGCCAACTGGGACGGCCTGAATATTTTTTTCCGAAACTTTAACTGGTCACTATGCTTCCTCGATAGTGACATTGATGCCAGTGCTGAAATGATCACAAATGTGATTCTTCTAGGGATGCGTGCTTTTATTCCTAACAGAGTAAAAAGCATCAAACCTAAAGAAAAGTCTTGGTTTAATTCTGAGTGTAAAGAAGCTATCAGGCTCAAAGAAGTAAGTTTCCGTTCTTACAAAGCCAACCCTACAGAGGAAAATCGGAAAAAGCACAAAAAAGCAAGGAACTCATGCAACTCCGTCATAGAAAGAACCAAATTTTTGCATGACCAAAAATTACGGCAAAAAATTCTGCAGTGTCCCAAAGGCAGTAAAAATTTTTGGTCATTTGTAAAAAATATTAAAAACTCCTCAACATCTTCGGTTCCAACGCTCATCGACAGTAACAAACCAATTGTTTACTCTTCAGAGAAGGCAAACTTGCTCGCCGCCCATTTCGCTGCCAGCTCCACGCTGCCGCATAGCAACGTTGCCCCTCCTGTACTTGAGAATGTAAATTTTTCCATGGGACAGATTTTTTTCCGCACTCGTACAGTAGCAAGAGTTCTCAAATATCTCGATATACACAAATCCGCTGGCCCGGAGGGTATACCCCCGATTCTTCTGAAGAGGTGTTCTTCCACACTGGCAAAGCCACTGCGTAAGCTTTTCCATCGCTCCTACTCTTCTGGAATCTTTCCTAGAAGATGGAAAACAGCATTTGTCCAGCCTGTCCCTAAGAAAGGTGACCCATCCTCCCCCTCCTCCTACCGACCCATAGCACTGACATCCCTTCTTTCTAAGGTCATGGAAACACTGATTAACCGTCAGCTTAAGGAATATCTCGAAGATCGTAAGCTTCTCCATGACCGTCAGTATGGCTTCCGCAGCAACCGTTCCACTGGTGATCTGATGGCATATCTCACCGAACAGTGGAACAAATCTTTACATCGCTTTGGTGAAAGTAAGATTATTGCTCTTGATATCTCCAAGGCATTTGATAGAGTTTGGCATGAAGCTCTCTTATCGAAAATGCGTGCTTTTGGGATCGATAATACTCTTGTTCGTTGGATTAGAAGCTATCTTCTGGACCGTTCAATACAAGTTGTATTGGACGGACTCAAGTCTGATTCCCACAAAATAAATGCTGGTGTGCTCCAGGGCTCTGTTCTATCTCCGACTCTTTTCCTCATTTTTATAAATGATCTTCTGTCTGTTACTTCTAATCCAACTAACTGTATAACTCCCACCTGTGGGCAGGTGCTTCACAAACATCGCTTCACCTGCTTGATAGAATACAAAATCGAGCGTTAAGATTGATAGGAAATAGAACTGCCGCTGAAACAATTGCCCCTCTCGAACACCGACGCAATGTTTCATGTCTTTCCTTATTTTATCGTTTCTTTTATAAAAAATGTTCACTCGAGGTAGCCAGCTGAAAAGTTTCGCCCGTAATACTCGTCTTGCTAGGAATGCCCATCAGTTCACCCTTGAGCCCAATTTCGGACGTACCGTGAAATATAAGGATTCTTTTTTTAGCCGTACAACACGACTTTTGAATGGTTTACCCGGCGAGATTTTCCCTTGCCATTTCAATTTGCAAACATTCAAAACCAATGTTAATCGACACCTCCTATCTCTCCCCTCCCTATCTTCCTAATGCCCGCGCAGTGTGTGTGCGACCCAGTCGTGCGTTTTTTTTTTTTTTTAATTTTTTTTTAAATGTAAGTTATTTTTGAGAATAAGTTTGCATTCTTGCACTATTTTTTTTATTTTTGTTTTTTAAAGTTAAGAAAAAAAACTGTTTATACCGTTTTTATGATTAAAAAAAATCACAATTTTTCATAGTTTTTAAAGAAAAAAATGGCGTTTAAATTTTTTCGATCGATACTATTTGCCGAACTTTTTTCGAATAATCAAAAGCCAAAAAAATCGAATAAAAACTTAATATTTTTTAAAATTTTATTCAACGCTGTGACCGCATGCAAGAGCAAGAACGTGCGATCCAGTCGTGCAATTTATGTATTTAAATTTATAGCGCGTCGACACACACAATGGCCGAACGGATTGTTGGTGGATTATTATTACAAACAAAGTCAATTTCGAATTAATGACTAAGGCCCAATGCACACGAAGCAACTGAACACAAAAAAATGATTAGCGATGCGAATTGAACTAGTTTGTTTGAGTCATACCCTGTGTTGTCAAATGGGACGACGCAAATGACGTTACTGGTTGAAAACTCGTAATCGATTCACAAAAACCAGTTTGTAACCAGTTGTGTGTTCATTTGCATGTCGGGTTGGCTACTGATTTCAGTTTCTAGTTACTCGAAGACAAGCGATCAACAGACCAACCTGTTGAAGGTGGGGGAGGTTGAAAAACATCCTATTTTTTACAATACACTGAACGAACTAGAGATTTTGACTAAGTGATGAGTTTTCTCGTGCGTGGAGTCAAGTCACCGCTGAGTTCATAACTGGTCTGTAACCCGATTCATTTACCGGTTTATTTTCTTTCCAGTTACTCTGTTTGCATTGGACCTAAATCAGTAAAATCGGTTCTAACTCCGCTGATTTCTGTAAGTCAGATTGAGTTGTCCTATTTTCAAACTTTTGATTATTCTGAACCAAGCTTTTAAATTCTTTTCTTTTTTTTTTGAGGCGATGGTTGTTATGATCTCGAATGGAACGAGATCTTTTTTTTTGTTAAAGTTTTGGTAGGCTCACCTTGGTGTACATTTCCTAGATCTGATCTCTTCTTGTTTATTTTATATATTTTTTTTTTATGAAAAACTATGTTCTAAGCGACCACGAAGACCTCCCTTCCAACGAGTTTGATGTAATTGGAGTCACAACTTCAATGCGTCATTAGTCGTTTTTCTTTATTCACTCAAAAAAGACTTCTGAACAGAATCTGGACATTCAGAGCGTACTCTGATAATTCTCTGAACCGAAGCCTCCACAACTCTTTAGTTTAAAGCAAAACATCAAAAAATTAAACTACTAGCTAAACGGCGTTGCTAGGGTATACCTTACATTATTGTTAATATGAATAAAAAAAAAATCTCAGCGCCACCAACGAATGATTAAAATACTGGCATATAACGGTAAAGGAAAAGTAGCTTTCAGCTAATTAGAATCAAATTTACCGGAAAAGCCTATAAACGGTACCTTTTATATAACGTTTTTTTTTTTAATTTTTGACTTTCTCGTAACGGTTTAATAAATTTCAATGAAATTCTATATTTGAAAACATCTATGTATTCAAATTAATTCTACATAAAAACATTTTGAATAATTATTTTTTTTTCTATTTTTAATAAATTTTTTGATTTTTTTTTTTTTGAAAATTCAATATTTTTAAAACTTATCAAAAAAATATTAAAAACTTTAAAATCAGGTGTAAATTAATAAACTCTAAAAAAAAGTACATAACAAAATTACAAACAAAAAATTTTTTCAAAAAACTAAAAATACAAAACAGGATTTTATCAAAACCGACGTGTAAGGGCATGTTTACGGAAAAGCGTTAAGTATTTTGGTTTTGATACTTTTTATAAGTTCGAACTGTGTTATTTTCAACGTAAATGTTAATTGTTTGTTTGTGTATTACGCTTGTCAGAAGTGGCGTTGATTGCGTTCAGAATTGTACTCAGAATGCTCAGTCAATTTATTATTCTCTGAGCGAAAAAAGAATACTATTTCTTTATTGACAACTCAGACTCCGCTTTGAAAGGAAAAAAAAACGCCTATTGTAATTGAAGACATTGATCTGCCAACAAGTTATTTAATCAATTTGATAATCAGTAATCAATTTTAAAAGAAATTATCATAAATTGCGAGAGAAACGGAGTCACTGCTTTCAATTATAATGCCGATTTCCATTTCAACAACTTTCTGTTTATTTAAATGCATACTATGATGAACAGTAGTAGATTATAATGACTGGAATATTTATATTAAGGGAAATTAATTATTTAAACTACCTGTATAGCATTTACGTAAGTCCGTAAGGAAATATAATCTTGAAGACCGAATTCTTAATTAGATTCTAAAATTCTACACACACATGTTAAAGTTCCATTAGAAGTGGTTCATCTTATAAGAAATAATACTAACTATAGATACATCTGAAAATTAGTCAATTGTTCTATGTGAAGATTGGAGCAGCAATTTTATACAATTATTTTCTTATCTCGTAAGCGAAATCTTGTAATTATACAACGAAATTGCCATGGGAACACAGGATATTCAATGTAAATATGAAATTATTCCGTCAAGTTATTGTGTGGGTGCGAAGGGTTAGTTGGAAAGATGGTTAGGGAACAAAGTAAGGAAATGAAATCATTCTTAATGAATATAATCTTTATATTGTGTTGAAACTGTAATGGTGTGAAGAAGCCTTATATCCACAGATACAGGAACTCCTCAAAACAAAAGTTTTGTATCTATTTTCTGGAAATCAAATTCCATTATTTATGTTTCTTTCGTGGAAAAGGAATTCATTTTACAATCATTCCACGTGTATTCTTATTTTAATGACTACATCCTTGCCAAGAAACTATATCCCTTTGTTCGAACTCCAGAATAGTTGTGATAAAAACTAACGTCCCATCTAAGGAACGTGCAGACATTTCTATTCTGGGAATACATTTTGTGTTTATCTTCTTGTTCAACTATCACATAATCCTTATTTATAGCTTGATGATGTATTTAAGATGAAGGAAAGCATGCGTTTGTTCAAAAAAAAGGAAGAAATATGTTTGCGGTATCTGACATTCAAGGAAACTGCCTTATCATTTAGTCATAAGTCCTTGTTAGTGTATTTCAGGAAGACACTATCGATTGTTGTTCATTGAAATGTACTTGTATCTTTTCACTTAAGGAAATTCTTGAAATATGATTTGTTCAATAGTTCTTCTTGCATAATTCCAATCAAAATTTAGAGAACTTAAGGCCTCGCCTGCATTCAATAATGCTTGTCTTTTCGGCATAGAGGCACATTATTATCATCCTTTTGGAATTTCTAGTAATTATTATGGTCTCATTCAACAATTTTTATTGTTGTTGTCCTCATATTTGTCTGTATAAATCAATTAAAAATCTTTTGATCGTTCGACAGAAATATTCAATAAACAATTATAAAATTATCTGAAAATGAAAATGTTATTTAGTACATATTCCAAAACGAAACATTTTGAATTGGAAATGTATCTAATAATAAAAATTGTTTGATTAAAAAGGTAATGTCTTTTCACTTAAAATATTTCAGTTATTTTGTTAACTCAGCAAACAAAATATGAAAACACAAATGTCTATGTTGATTGAATAGAAAAACCTAAACAACATTTTGACCCGATTGGATATTGATTAATATTCAAATGTATCAAATTTTTGGAAAAAAACACATGTCCATGGTTGTTAACATTAAATCTTAATACTTTCATTTTAGTTCTTCTGCATGAGTAGTTCTGCATTTCGTTGACCCCATTAACAATGAATCACAGTCTGAAAAATAGCAATAAAGCCATTGCCCTTGAACTTAGTTCAGGTGTTTTTGTAAAAGTATAAAATGTGTCATTTAAATTTAAAAAAATTATGGTTTCTAGTTCAGGAAAAGATTTCTTTTATCAAACTGAATTTAATTCCAAATGAAATAAAAATTACTCTTCGATGACTGGGCATTAGAGTTAATTTTGGATGGCAGGTGTTATGATCGTAAGCGTTACTTATTTGATAGAAGCATTTTTTTCACATTCTTACAGTCGTGTAGGGATTGTAAAATCTGGGAAAAAACACAATTCAGCTGTTTATAAAAGTATCCTACCTATTGTTCTGAATAGGTATTTTAGATATTCTCCCTTAGCTCTTCATTTGACCTACTCATCTGGTTTCTGTCAAAATCTATGGAAAGCATGGTTTTATAGAGCATGTCCCTATGAAGGATTTTAAGGGATCACTATTCTAATCTTTATAACTATTATTTAAATGAATTTACTTATTTATATTAATTTCTCTAGCTACTAATTATTTTATTTTATTTATGTTTATATAAATGGATTTTCTTTTATTGGTACTGAAAATTTTGTAATATTATAATACTAGGTGCTCTAAAAGAGTTATATCTTAAAGTGTCTTTGTAAACTATATCTTTTGGAAATAAATTGAATTGAATTCTACTCTGTTCATAGAATAAAATAGAAAGAATTGAATTGAATTGAATCTGTAGGTCAAACTATGAGCAAAACTTCGTTTGCTTTCAAGGTCATGGAAACACTGGTATCTTTAGAAATACCTTGAAGAACAAAATCTTCTCAAAGATTTGGATCGTTTTCGAATAAATAAGACTTTCACTTGAAATTTCAAAAGCAGAGTCAATTAAGCTCTTTTATAGAAAATGGATGCATTTGATATTTTGGCATTAACTTAGTAAGGATTTTTTTTATCGCTGAAGAAAGGCAGGCGCAAAAACTCATAAAAATCACACCTGCATTTAGTTGGTCTAAGACATATATGTAAAATCCAAAACCGAGGGGCTTGCGCACGTTTTCTGAGGTTAACCTGGTGAACCACACAGGTGGAACCTTACAGCCAAGCAGAGAAGTGGGAGAGTTGCGGTCCCGTAACGATAGTCCGTTAAAGATGTTGAACAAAAATTAGGGAGCATAGTTTTAATTGTGTTGGGCTGCTATGCCGAAAAGTCTGGGGCCGGAGTTCCACCAGAATCACTGTTTTTTTCTCCGGAGCACAACCTCATACAATTAAATGTTTTTTTCAAGAGTGTAACCCCTGTCTCGAAAAAAGGCGTCTTATTTATCCGTTCGGATTTGGCGTTGAATTGTCTCAGTTTACTCCTGTATATTCACAAAACCAGCACATGGCAAAAATGACACTTTAAAAAGCTTATGATTGTAGAAAATATGTTAGTAAATTATTGAAAATGTTATATTATTTGCGAAATTTCAATGTGCTTTCCTATTAAAAAATTTAAATCTATTATTTGTGTTTTCTTAAAGAAATGAAAGCGAGCAAAAACTCTGGTCAGGTTAGGTGTCAGCACCTGAGCATGATTTGAACGGATTGGCTATTTTGGTTTTTCATAACAGCGCTGCATAATTTTCCATTTATATGAATTCAGTTACACAAATTGATGAGAATCAACGAGAACAAAAATTCCTACTTTTTTACTTAATTTAGAAGACAGCACTGAGAAAGGCTATGTTGGTCTTGGAAACCATGAGAATCAACAAGATTTCAGGAACATTTCCGAATTTCTTTTAAAATTTAATTTCTAGTCGGTTGTTTTGTAAAATATTTAGATGGGGCATGTTGCAATTTCTGCTTCGGTTCACTATAGGATTTGAACTTGATTTGATTTGAATTGGATTGTGCAACATTGTTGCAACTATAAACTCAATCTTTTGCCTTTATGACATTGACCGTCAGCCCCAACGGAATTACATGCCCATTTTTGTTTCATATCACTTTATTTTATATTGTTTTTATAATTCTATTTTGGTTATTTTTATTGTTTTATTTAATTTACATTTAATTTTTTTTATTTCTTTGATATTATTTTGTTATTTTATGTTTTTACTTAATTTTATTTTTTGTTGTTTTATTTTATTTTACATCATTGTATGATATTACATTTTACTGTATTTTATTTTGTTTATTTTATTTTTATTTCATTTCTTTATTTTATTTTTATTTTTATGTTTATTTAATTTTTATTTTAGGAAATACACTTTCGCGATCACTTGTTTTTTGGTTGTACAAAATTTAAAACTGGACCGATTTTCATGATTCATTATTTTGTAAAGGTCCATTTTGACGGCAGATTAATTAAAAATATATAAAAAAACCTAATAAATAAAAAATGTATTTTAACATCGTTAGCTGTTTTTTATTATCGTCGGATCTGGATCTGGATTAATTTTTAACACGTATTTCAATAACAATTTTGGATCCTGCTTTATATCTGGATCTATTTTAAGATCCAATAATTAGTAGTAGTAGAAAAACAGATGGCACTTTTGCAGTATTGTAAGGGGAATTAAACATAAAAATTGATATTTTTTTCAGCTTTCAAAGTTAAAAAAAACTATCTCAAATCTGACATGGGGATAATTTAAACATTTTTTTATCGAAAATTTGCCGTAAACAAGAACATTAAAAAAAGAATCATGAAAATCGGTCGAATTTTGAAGTTTTTACAGCCCAAAACCAATTGACAGCGAAATTCTACAATTACCTTATTTAATTTTTAATTTATTGTTTTATTTTATTTTTTTTTATTTTTATTTTTTTTATTATTATTTTATTTTTTATTTTATTTTAATTTTATTTTAATTTTATTTTTATATTATTTTTATTTTATTTTTATTTTAATTTTATATTATTTGTATTTTATTTTTATTAAATTTTTTGTTTCATTTTTATTGTATTGTTATTTTCTTTTTCTTTTTCTTTATTTATATTTTATTTTATTTTATTTTTCTTTTATTTATTTTTTATTTTTATTCTATTTTAATTTTATTTTTATTCTATTCTTATTTTATTTATATTTTATTTTTGTTGTATTTAATTTTTTTTATTTTTATTTTTATTTTATTTTTATTTTATTTATATTTTAATTTTAATTTTATTTTATTTTTATTCTATTTTTATTTTATTTTTATTTTATTTATATTTTTATTTTTGTTTTATTTTTTTTTATTTTTATTTTTATTTTATTTTGATTTTCATTTTCATTTTATTTTTATTTTTATTTTATTTATATTTTATTTTTATTCTATTTTAATTTTATTTTTATTTTTATTTTATTTTCATTTTATTTTTATTTTATTTTTGTTTTATTTTTATTTTATTTTTATTTTAATTTTCATTTTCATTTTATTTTTATTTTTATTTTATTTATATTTTATTTTTTATTCTATTTTTATTTTATTTTTATTCTATTTTTATTTTATTTATATTTTATTTTTGTTTTATTTTATTTAATTTTTTATTTTTTATTTTATTTTTATTTTTTTTTTATTTTATTTTTATTTTATTTTTATTCTATTTTTATTTTATTTTTATTTTATTATGGTTTTATTATTATTTAATTTTTTTATTTTATTTTTTTATTTTTATTTTTATTTTATTTTATTTTTATTTTATTATTATTTTATTTTTATTTTATTTTTATTTTATTTTTATTTTATTTTTATTTTATTTTTATTTTACTTTTTTTTATTTTGTTTTATTTCATATATTTTATTTTATTTTGTAATCTTAATTTATATTGTTTTATTTTATTTCATATATTTAATGTAATAAATTTTAATATTATTTAACCTTTCTTTGTTTAATTTTATTTATTTAAAGTTATATTCATCAAAATAGCTTAAAAAAGCTATTTTTTTATGGATAGTTTGAAGTTTGGATACAAATCACAGAATCCAATGAAAAAGGTTGGAATATTTTGAAGCTGTTTCTTAAACCTTATCTAATTTCTATTGACTATTCGGTAATATTTTTATATTTTACTTTTCTTTGCACAGTCCTCTTCTGGCGTTTTATAATTAGTGTTTGAAAAAAAAAAGATTTTTTTGTCTATTTCGTTTCGAAAACTACTTTTTTGTTTTATTTACTTTAATATTTTGCCTGCGGAAATGCTAATCATATCAACAACACGAATTAAATTATTAAAAATTAAATATTTATCGTTTTTTGCGAAAGTCACTCCAACGATTGTTGTTTCCAAATACATTTTTACAACTTATTATTGTTTTTAACATGACATCACTAAGCCAACTTTCATTTTCTAGATGGATTTTGCACCAATAATAGAAATATTTGGCTCTAAGGTGTAAACAACTGAAATTTATGTATTTTTTGTTTTGTTAAGTTACATTTATTAAAAAAGAATCGACATAATAACAATTTTTTTTATTAAAAAAACTAAATTAACTAATTAAATATTCCAGTTTGTAACTTTTATTATATGATTACCTATAAAACTTGTGTGTTATCCAACTCGCCCAGGAAATTGTAGAAATTAAATAATTTTCTTCTATTTCAAAACAAAGAAAATTCAACACTCGTTCGATATCACAACAAAACCATTACAAACACCGTGTCATCAATCAATCAAATAGAACTCACAAAATAGTCGTTAAAAAGTCATTTCGAATTGAAGTTACATTTTAAAAGGCTTTTAACACCACTTTATGTCTTATAAAAAAAAAAAAAAACAAAATGATCTCACGGAAGCTTTAAGTGACTTTATTTTCAACAATTAACTCATCGGCCTTCACTTATGATTTCAGCAATAACCACTGATTCCATCAACACAATCTTCTCCCTGAATCTTTTTTTCACTCCTCCCAAGTCAGACTTAATGCATCATCGCGTCATATGTTTTCAATTAAAATCCAATTAAAGATAATCCAACTCTAACCAAAAGTATCTGTCTAACTACAAGAGAGGTCAAAATATTGTGGTGGAGTATCTTTCAGCTGAGTATAGATGCGCCGCCGTATCTATGTGTGTTTTCGCGGTCGAGCTCGGATGTAAACTAAACCATGCGCGAGTAGCTAACGCTGTCAGACCAGCTCGTTCCTCCTGATTCAACTTTGGCATTGTTTTGTGCTGTTGACGCGTATCGTAGTGGCCCTTGTCTGTCGTCCGTCGTCGTCTGATGTAGTTGTAGTTATTTTTTTTTCGATGATACAAAAGTTGGGGGCATCTGGTTCCAGTACAATAAAATATTAAAAAGAGAACGACTAAGGCGCATAGAATTGCGTAAACTAATGCAAACATTTGCAGAAATAGACGTTATTTTTTTTTAAACATGGTAGTTATTTAAAAACTTCTTTAACCATCTAGATCGAATTTTTGCAGAAGAAACAAGTTCTTCTCCGGTAGCGCCAACAATTATTCAGACTTTATTGCTGTTGGTGCAATAGATCTATGCCTTATCATGGGGTACTTCAGTGCAAGCAAATTTCTTGACTTTTATTTTCGTGAAAGAAAGAATCGCCACAAATATATATTTTTAAAACGTCCACACTTATATGGCGTGTAGATCGTTAGACCCTCAGTTCGTTCATGTATCGACGATTTTGAACTCCGCCACAAAAACGCGGTTGATATGGATCAATATTTGTATTTTCGTAAATGCACCAAACGGTGAAAACTTTGAAATAGCCCCTGAACAAACAAAACTAACCTCGTCCGGGTAGATTACTTCCTGAGCACCCAATTAGCGAACTCATAACGTTCCTTTTTGTCGTCTGGCCTAAATCATAGGCCCAAATCCTGTCTCAAAATAAGCCTTGTAGACTCTCTGACGATGCCCAAAACAGTAATTAGACGATCATACAACATTTCTTTGTCTTTTTAGACATGTTCCGCTTCGTCGGCTATGTTTATCATTTCATCTCTGTCTGGTTGGGGGCGTTAGGTCCAAAGGAGTCTACTTACTCTTAAATATTGCAGCGAATTGCCTGTGCATCAAATCCATGATGGCGACCGATGTCATGACGAAATTCATGTTATATTCTTACAACTAACTCAGAAGGGGCATAAAAGGAGATGCCGATGCACTTCTGAACGCCATAATGGAATGGAAAAAAAGAGAAAACATTCCACATTCGAGTTGTTCGGCAGAAGAACAAATCTCTATTTAACAGTAGGTACAACCGAAATAAGGCTCAAAAGTAAATGAGTGGGTATTTCTGGAAGCGCGAGTATTACGGAATTGCTTTAAAGGGGATGTCCAGCAATCAGGATAGTAGGGCACGAATTTGGAGTCGTGCAATCCTTTAACTACCTTGCGTTAAAAGTAGCAGCCGATAATACGAAACAGTATAGAGTCGGCCGTCGAAGGAAGTCCAAAGATCTTGTAGCATTTTTGGCTACACCCCATATGCTGTCAAGATCAGAATGTAACGATCTTAACCTACATTCCGTTAAAGATCACCATAAAAAGAGCAGTAGAAGGAGTTCGAAGAGCAATATGAAAGAAGCCAAGTGTAGAAGTTTTAAAAAGATCTCGTTTATAAAAATGAAAAAAAGAATCGGAGATAGAATAAAGCCCTAAGGCACACCAGCATTTATGTTGATTGTATGAGACCTGACCTCATTTTTTTTTACAATTAAGGCGCGCACAAGGGACTATTTGTTTCCTTTTTAATGTAGAACACACTGGGCATTGGGAAGATAGGGAGTGGAGAGATAGGAGTTGTCGATTAACATTGGTTTTTAAAGGTTTGCAGATCAAAATGGCAAGGGAAAATCTCGCCGGGTATACTATTCCAACTTCATGTTGTTCGGCTAAAAAAAGAATCCCTATATTTCACGGTACGTCCGTGAATGCATTTTATATTAAACGGTTCGAAGTATAAGTTTTAATTATCGGAAGTGAATCATAGATTCCGAAAGAACTATTCTCATTCAAAGAGCTTGGTGCCAGACTTTATTAAAATGGTTTAAAAAATGTCAAGTGCAATAAACTTACTTTTTTCGAAACGATGCATAGATTTGTTCCACTGTTCGGTGAGATAAACCACCAGATCACCAATGGACTTATTGCTACACAAGCCCTACTGCAGGAAGAAAAGTTGTTTTCCATCTGCTCGGAACTATCCCTTAGGAGTTGGATAGGTGGAATAGCTTACGAAGTGTCGAAAATCTTTCAGAAATCTGGTCATTGTACAAGTGCGGAAAACGATTGGTCGCATGGAATTATTTACGCTTTTAAGGACGGACTGATGGCATACTCTGATGGGGTGTAGAATTGGCGCGGTGGTTAGCTTTCTCTTGAGAGAAATGAAGTGTCACTGTGGATTCGACGACGTAAAGGAATTCCTCATACATTTTACAAATGCCCAAAAATTCTTACTAGCCTTGAGACATTATAATATTTTTTGTCTGCAATGTTTGTCATGAAAAATTCGGTCCATCGAAAAGGGGCGTTGTAGGCCTTCGTGGCCTGTTTGAACTTTTTACAATTTTCCTTATTAGAGTTGTCTTTATTACATGAGAAAATCGTCGACTTCACCCCTCCCTGTTGTAGACCATTTTTGATATCAAATATATGGTAGAAGTCACATTGCCACTCTTCACAACAAGTTATCTACCATTAAGTATGTCCTAAAGCATATACGTGCATCTTCAGTTAAAGACCTTACGGTATCGAAATTACTTCTCAAAATTCTCCGGACAAACAAACGTATATTGATTCTTAGCATTGTTCCATTGGACAGCAAAAACTAAGTAAGACGTGAAATGAATTGTGTCATGTGCCGCCTTAAAGCGAACTGATCGTCTGAAATTATATTTTTGTCCTCCGCCCACTTGGACAGAGTTCTATGGAACTTTTTTTGAATGCCTTCCTGATACTCGGAAAAAGACTTATCGGCCGTTGATTCGCCGGATTGGAATTATCCTTTCCCTTTTTCGGAAGAGGACTCCCGCTGACTTCTCTTTCTTAAATGATTCGAAGAATGGAATTCAAACTTCGAAATGTGCAGGATGTCCCATTTTGCTCTGCGTTTGCCAAATTTTCTTCATTGAATTTGGTCAAACCAAGATTCTCAGATCGCCATAGCGTGGTGCTATTTCGAAGGATTATAGCGATAAAGCAGAGCCCTGTTCTCCAGCTCGTGATTTGATCGATTGCACTAATTTATCTTATATCGTAGGATTTTTCTGTCCGCCGTTTGATGATTCCATCCATTTGAAGCAGGTTTCATTCGCTCTCTACATTCGATAGATTCCTGTCGTTTGTTGGCGAAATGTCGTTCGAACAGAGTTCTCTAGCCAAGGTGTGTGGCAAACGCGTCCTACTAAAATCAGAGAAACGCGCTGGCACGGATTTACCTATCACCACAAGTTCGTTCTGAAGATGTATAATGGCCTAAATTCTCCAATGATCACTGTCCGCCTCAATCGTTTGTAAATACAGTGGATTCTCCCTAAGTCGATTTTTTTCGAGTTAGAGGGTGTTTTGGAAAAATTCGAGTTAGAAAGAGAAAGATTTATTTGTTTAAAACGTTTATTTAATGGAAAAAGGTTATCAGTGTAAAAAAGAATAGCGTCTTGCTTTATTAATATTAAATAAGAAGGTCACATTCATCAATAAAAAGAAACACCTTTTTAATAAAAATTGTAATTTTTGATTGTGTCATCACAGGTGGAATGTTTGTTTTCATAAAAAATTACTTTTGATTAAAAAGACAATTATGAACTTTATCCTGATCCTGATTTAGTACAGGCAATTCTCAATTTCAGTTTTTCCTGGCATTTCGAAGTTTATCATCTTGGGTTCTTCTTCTTCATCTTCACTTTCGTTTTCCTTATTTCCAGCATCAATTATTTCCTCCAAAACAGACTCATTGTCAGGTAATTCGGTATTTTCGTCTAAATTCGATTTGTGGAATGAAAAAAATGATCAAGAATCGAGAGAATGTGTTCGAGTTATTAATAATTAAATTATTAAAGTTTCGACTTAGAGGGAGTTCGACTTACAGAATGGTTTTTGTATGGAAAATGGAAAGGAATGCTAAAATATGGCGACAAATTTCGAGTTAGAGAGAAATTCGACTTAGGGAGAGTTCGACTTATAGAGAGTTAATTTTCTGTTGAAATACAGAGTCGGTTACTGTCAGTCTTAAGTCTAACAGTAAAAAAATGAAAGGTCTTACTTCTGAAAGAACGACCACATATGCGCTGGAGTCTATACATATATAGCCAAGAAGCATAATGACCAGTTAAAAATCCTGATGATCCAGACAGACTTAGTTTTTGTTTTTGATTCCTTATCATGAATTTAGATAATAATAATAATTATAATTTCTCTTACTGCTGGATTCAGCATTGATTTAAATTTATACACGTTGATGGTCTTTTTTAATCAAAATCATAAAAGTAATTTTTGAGAACATGTCAAAATTTCATAAATCTATCATGTGATGGCTGCCCTTATATCGCTTATATCTATGCTCTCAAGTAACGTTAATACACAAATTGAAGTGAGGGAATAATTTCTTTCCAATTTGAATTTTTTTTATCAAACCAATAATTTACCCTTATTTTCTTCATATATCAAGTAACAAGCTTTAATTACTGTTTGCCTCCCTGCACTACTTACAAACACATGTACACAAATCCATTGATGTTAACAAGTACTTGTTATGTTATTGAATGACAAGAAGAATAGTTTATTGTCTCTGTCTGCATACCATAAAGCACCGCCGGGTGGCGCTCTTCAGTGTGCCTCTTGGCCGAGATAATTGTGTCACTTTTGAGTGAACTTTTGATGACTCCAAAGGTAGTAGTTGTAGTTGCCCAACATTACGTCGCGTCAGTCGATGTCAAAATGCCATTTTCATTGTTTATGTTTAGAGACTTTGTTTTACAAGAAACTAATGTGAACGCTCGTGACCTTTGTCAATCTTGAATAACAATCTTTCTTTTTCATAATTTTTTGTATGCCAATTTCAACATATTTCTCGATTTTGGTGGACAATGTCTTTCTTCTCTCTTCGCACACTGTCAAAAAAATTTAATATTGATATGACATTGGTTTTTAAATTACTAACACTTTCATTGCGAATTAATTTCCATCATTTTCGGACGACATAGTCGCATCATGTATTCAATTGAATGTTGAGAAATAAATTGACTTGTGATGCTGTTATATGGTTTTCGGAAATTAATCATAAAATGTTTAATGAATGTCAATGAGACGGGGGATGTTCGTGTTATATTGATTGAGCTGGCAACCATGAAATGGGTCAGAGGTTAGTTGTTGTGAATTTTGATGATGGACGTGCTTCTGATGAATGGAAGCTCTGCTGATGTATCGGCAAATCATTGAATTTTTAGCATCATTAATCGGTTTCGGTTTGGAAATGTTTTATGAGGTTGTTGTCAAAAGGGGGAGATGTCGGATATGCTATTATCTGGCGTCAGGTAGAGTTTTGTAATTATAGTTTGGTTTCAAGGTTCAGGGGTATTTTGTGCTTTTGTGTGAAGATATTAATAAAATTAATTACACGTCGTCAGTTGGAATAGGTTTTGAAGTCTAGACCAGGAAGTGTTGTGGTTCGATGCCGAAATTTACTTGAAGACTATTAATTTTTAATGAAATTTAGATATTTGTTGTTTCCCGGAAATTCATTTATTTGTAAAATGAAGTAAAAGTTTTAATTGACGAAGTCTTGAAATGTTTAAATTCGGAAACCTCCGGAAATTTTCTGATCAAAGTTGAGTAGGTGAATCGCCCAGACAAACTACTACTTTTGTGAAGCAAAAAAGTAAACAGATTACATCCTCTCATCCTGATACTAATCTTGTCAAATAAAAAAAGATGTAAAGGGTAAATCTCAACTATTATATTGTTGAATCATATTTGGAATCCTAATGCGTAAGCAACAGGTTGCCCTATGACTAAAAATACAAGTCTTCTTGCCTAGTCACAACCCCAAATATTTAAGTAAAATACAAAAGATTTGCTTTTCAAATCATTGACAAGCAATCACAATTTATCTTGAATTGATATTTCTGTTTTGGATATCTAAAACCTTTATGACAGGACAAACAAACGATGTTCTCACAATAGAACCAATCAATAGATTTTATTGTGACAGGAATAAATTCTTTGAGGCAAAACGAGGCATGAAATCTTCCAAGGCGTAGGATATTTTCCAAATGAATAAATAAAGATAGCAATTATATTTCTGAACACTTTACCTCAATAAATTACAAAAAAAATGGAATGAAATTAATCTGCCACAAAAGATGAAAGCAACCGAAAAGTTTGAATTATAAATAAAGTTTGTCCGATGAAATTCGGGAAATTTATAGATATAAACTCAGTTAATTTGACAACTGGAATGAAATACTTTCAATAAGTATATTTTTAGGGATCCACCAACAAGTGGTTTCTTACAAGTCTATTATTGGGATTGCTTTTTTGTGGTTAAAATGTGTATTTTAAGACTCATTCATTGATTTTGTGTTTTTCTTCCGAAATAATGTTAAACACAGTACTTACTCATCCTAGAAAAACTTAGGTGAGACCATTGTAAGGAGGTAGTAAAAATGAAGACAAGCAATGGAATAAAATGAGAAAAGAACTTGCGAAGATTCTGCCTGTAAAAAGTCCTGAACTTTTACTGGGTGAGATAATGAATTCCTTTATTGGCTTTTCGAGAAGTTGTCCAATTTATGAAGTGAAAACTTTACAAAGAGCTAATTTATGGTCTTTGCGAGTTAGACACTCACAAAAGAAATAAGCTGAATCCGCTTTTATCCTGGTGTTTCCTTTTTATAAAATCAGGCGTATTTTTAACGGAGCTTCTTTTGAAGAAATTTGCAGCTGCTTTTTGGGAAGTCAACTGATATACTTTTATCGATTTATATAAACTCTCGTCGAGAAAAATACACATATTCTTTTTTTTCAGTTTTTTACCTAGCTCCTCGACGAGTTGGTACTCAAGTTTCTGATTAGAAAGATAAGTTGAATTAGTTTTTATTATCATCGTAATCATTTGAGATTTGGCCTTATAGAACAAATTCTCCTATCCATCCGCCACTGAAGCAGTCGAAGACTTCGAGCATAAGTAATTTTGGTGTGGTATTCTGCCTCCAACCATTAAATAGAGTGCAAAAAACATAATGTCTGGTTCCTTTCCAATCTACGAGCTAGGTGCCCAGCACAGCGGAGTTTAAAAACCTTAATTTTTCTGTACAATATCTGCTACGAGGTGCATTTTATACATTTTATGACTGTATCTTCTCCGGAATCGTCTTTCCTCGTACCCAGGGCCAACAATTTTCCGCAAAAGTTTCATTTCTAAGGCGGAACACATACTGGAGCTGCGAGGATAGCGGTTAGGCTAGAGTCGAGGAGAGCGGCGCGTTCAAACAAATTTGTTTTCTCCGCTCTTATCGAGATTATGATTTGTTGAGGAAAAATTAATTTAGAATACTTTAATAATTTGTTTTTGTAAAAAAATGCTTTTCGGGACCAAAAGGATCCTCAATTCCCAACAATTGATTTATGTATATAAGATAAGTTATTGAATGATATGGCTATCGGAATGAATTCAATAAGGTTAAGGAAGGTTACAATTTGGCTAGTTCTTCATAGCTAAAAAAATTTGTCCGGATTTTGTAGAAGGCCCTGTGCAAATAATGAAATTCACCGTGTTTATTCCTACTTTTACTTTCATTTTTGAATTATGACATGTGACACATTCAGCTTTTTTTTTAATGAATACCACATTTATAAAGACGAACTTTCTGTTAAGAAGGAATGCATGCTTTTTCTAATACTCGACTATGACCTCTTCAGTATGTGCTACCTTATCGTTGGTCAACTCTCTCCATTTTCGCTGCTATCCACGACTCTCGCATGCTGAGGCGCTTAGTGGCGAAGTAACAGGGCTGTTATAAACGAGGAGAACGGCGCGTTCAACCAGATTTGTTTTCTACGCTCTTATCGAAACAACTTTTTTAGGAGAAAATTGTGTAAGTTGTATTTTATAACCATATGCAATATAACCGTTAAGGAAAAGCTTATTTTTCTCGAAAACGACTCCAACGATTTTGATGAAAAATTTGTGAGAGGATTTTTGTAGGTTTGGTATTTTGTAATAAATGGTAAATTTACCAAAACCAAATTTGCCGGAAAAGTCTATTAACGGTTCCTTTAATTTGATGTTTTGATTTTCAATATTTTTTAAAGTAATCAATTCCTTTTTTTTTTAATTTTATGATCAGATGTTTTTTAATAAACTCAAAACTGAAAAAGATTTTTTTCTTTCAAAAAACTAAACATAAAAAACAGAATTTTATCGAAATCTTTTCTTCAATTTTCGAAATACTTTTTTCATAAATTCGATAGAATACAAGACGTGTGAGGATGTGCTACATTTTAACTAAAAGCCGTTAAGTGTTGTGGTTTTGACACTTTTTATATATTGAGACCGTGTTATTTTTCTACGTATAATGCTAGCGGGACCAAACATTCACCGGAACGATCCCTGGAGTAAACTATATTTAACCTGTAAATTTCATAAAAATCCAATAGTATTCAATTCACAAACAACACATTGTGCTTAGGCCTTTCCGCGGTAACGCAAAAAGTAACGAATAACGTTAGGCGTAACGTTGTATATCTTGTCAGCATAAATCGGAACGGGCACATGTGTCATGTTATTTCATATGTGTAGCGTGTCATCGATTTATAAGACGTTATCACGTCAAAAATATCTTGACATTTTTTTCTATTTATACAAAAAAAAGGGAAAATTACTAGCACTATTAGAAGGCGCTGTAACTTTGGAAATGGTAACAAATACAAATTTTATTTTGACATTTTTGTGAAGTTAACAGTTGCAGAATACACGTCGTCGTATTGGTATTTACTATTTTGTTGCATATTTCCGAACAGTCTGTCCCTAAGATCAATTTTGGGGAAAGACCTGAAGATTTTTTCTCACAAAGTGCATCAGCTGTTAGCTGTTGACTACCAAACGCGTAAACTATGACTAGCAATTTTATTAGTTCACACACAAAAATATTTTGACATTCGTAATTATGCATTCGTAATAAAAATTCTAACAATTAGACATGACATTACGATGATAAAGAAACACATTTGAGTAACTGGCAAAATTCTGTCTGTCTGTCTGTCCGTCTGTACAAATGTATATTGAACTACACCTTAAACGGTTTGACCAATCGTTTTCAAATTCGAAACATATGGTTATTTTGATATTCTACAGAGGACTTTTTAAATTTTTTTTTAGCTCAAATATTAACGGTACCTGTCATATAACCGTTAAGTAAAAGCTTATTTTTCTCGGAAACAGCTCCAAGAATATTTATGAAAAAAATCAGTGTAGGCTATGTTTTGGTGAAAAAATAAAAGGCACGACTGGGTCGCACGTACTTGCTCTTATGTGCTAATCCTTTTTAAGTGCAGGCGTCTTTTTGACAAAGATTTTATTTTAATATTTTTTGTATGACGTGCAACTTCTTTAGAATCGTTTTGGGGTGAAGCTCGAACGAACATGCGTCACGACAAAGGGATAAACACATAAATATATAGGATTGTTAGCTTTTGCAGTTTTTTAGTGTAGTATTATCTTTCCACTTGCTGCTTACTGTTTATAATATAATTTGCTAATAGAAAGATACAAAGGACTTTTTTCAGTTAAATTTTCATTTTGGTATGGAAAAATTTGAACAACTGGCATAAAGATTCGTCGGAATCAGCAGTATGGCAATAATGCTAGGTAATATTGGGACCTTTATACGTCCCAATATGGGATCAATGGAATTTATAAAGGATTTAGGTACCTATAATAAGGTTGGAAGGAAGGTAGGTACTAAAATTAAGATACGTGTTCCAACTACTGTTAAGCCAGTAGGTATAGAGACAATATTAAAAGTTAACACAGTGGTTTTGTTTATTTATAGGAAGGTGTAAACTTTTGTTTTCTCGATTGAAATTTTTGCATTCAGTAGTAATCGAATAGTTTTTTTTATTTGTTAGTTGTTTTTGTGTGTTTATCAAAGGCTTCCTTATTTATTCTGTGCTTTTATGATGATGAAAAATACTTTAAAATACGTAAGTATGTATGTAATGTAGGTTGTCACTTTCTTTTATTTGACTAATGGCTTGGCTAGGGCTTAGCCGAGCAATATGAAATAAAATGTTGGGGAAAAAAATTTATGAATTCAAAAAAACACTACTCATAACGTTTTTTGGAAAAAATGTTGTAAGCCATATTATTTCTTTTGCTGTTTTCTATTTTATGAATTTTTCATTTCAAAATCGTTCGACCAGTTTTTTCAAAAAAATGTTTTTTTTGAAAAACTTTTCGAAAACATATTTTAAAATTTTTTTTAGTATGTCAATTTTACGAAATCTATAGTTTATACTAGGAGAAAAATTAAAAAAAAAATCTATAAATCCGTTTTCAAAATATTCAGAAAACAAAATATTTTTTTAAAAAAATTATTAAAATTTAAAAAAACATGTTTTTGAAAATTTTGATAAGCAATATTATTTAAATCATAAAACACTACATATTTTGAAAATTTCATCAAAATCCGTCAATTAGTTAACGAGAAAGTCTGATTTTAAAAAACCGGTCATATGGGAGGTACCGTTATAAAACTTTTTCTGAAAAATCCATTAAAATTAAAAGATAGATTTTGCACAGAAAACATCATTCTGAAAGTTTAATCAAAATCGTAGGAGCCGTTTTCGAGAAAAATAAGTTTTTTAATAAAAGTTATATGGCAGGTACCGTTAGTTTTAGAGCTAGAATGCCAATTCCAAAAACTGTCGGGTAGAGCACTCTAAAAATACTATATACCAAGTTTGAATCAAATCGGCCCAACCGTTTAGGCTGTAGATATCGATACGGACAGACAGACAGACAGACAGACAGACAGACAGACAGACGGACGGAATTTCCGGACCCCCTTTTTTTGACTTCTCTATCATCGTAATATCATGTTTGATTGTTAGAATTTTTTTTTTTTTTTTACGAATGCATAACTTGCCTTATAGTCCCTATAATCGCAAGTAAAAAATCAAGATGATGGGTTAAAAACGGTACCTGCCATAGACCCGTTTCTTTTTCTTCGACTTTCTCGAAAACTGGTCATGCGATTTCAATAAAAATTGATATTCAGGAAGATGTTGGTAGCTTAACAAATTTTGTTTTAAAATATTTTGGAAACATTTTTTTATGTATTTTTAATAATTTTTTTTTAAATCAATATTTTGAAAATGGTTATGGATTTTTTTTTATTATTATTTTTTTTTTAAACCGCTCCTACGATTTTAAAACACACTTTTTCACATTTTTTAAAGAAATAAAATGGCGCTTAAATTTTCCCGCTGAAAACTATTTTACGTACTTTTTTAAACACTCAAAAGTCAAAAAAATCGAATAAAAACTTTGAAATTCCCTTAATCTTTTTCAAATTTTATTCCAAGCTGTGACCGCACATAAGATCCAAAATTGCGATCCAGTCGTGCAATTTAGTACGTGCGATCCAGTCGTGCAATTTAGTGTCTGTAAGGCATAATGCCTAGTTAGAAGGATTTAAAAAGATCATTCCATTTTTTTTTTTCAAATTTTATGATTCGCTGTGTAAACAATCCACGAAACTGCTTCCGAAGCTCTTAAAAAAATAATAATTCGACAAAAAATTACAAAAACACCATTTGTCAAAATCGTTCTTTAAACCTGTGAAATATTTTTTTCAAAACTAATTTTCATTTCGGACATGTATTGACATACATTATTTTAAGTATTAAGAAGCCATTTAGAATTGTGGTTTCGATACGTTTTATAAAAATTGTATCGTGTTTCTGTCGAAAACGTTGGCTTTCAATGACAAATTGAACAAAAAAGTGTGACGGACCCAGATGTTTTTAATTATTTGAATTATTGTTCTTTTTTACAGAGAATAGGTAAACATCCACTCCTTCTAAATCTTTAAGAACCTGAAAAAGTCCAGAAGAGGTTCAAGTACTTGTTATTTAGCTCTTGACCTAAATTTATTTCCAAACAACCTCATTTGTCATAATGATGTTAATAAGCCAACAAAAGTCCTCACAATTATCCTCCCTCCTGCTCTGTATTTATACTTCATTTGTTCTTGAATAACCTGGAGTTTGGTGCAATAGAAAACCAATTCTGCCGAGTGTAGGTACTCGAAACTTTATTTCATAATTTTCTCAATGCAATCAACAATAAATTTTATTTATTTTTCCTTGATTTTTGTTTTAGAAGTTTTTTTCAAAATAAAAAAAAAATAAAAACGAACTTTACAATCCCACTTCTGAATGTAAATGAAGATGAATGGAATTTTTACTTTCAATGGTATTCATTGCAGTCGATGATGTCCTTATCGCCAACCCCTTGTATTTAGAATGAGTCTTCTTTGAAATCTTGGTTTTTTGATCTGCAATTTTTTGGGAATCCTTCCTCCTATAACAAACTGCCTGACACGTAGTTGTGCCTATGTTTGAACAACTCCAGTATGAAAATAAAAACCAGGAATCTACACCATCAATGTGATACGTACGTGCCTCGTGAAATACCTAAACTTCTCCGCCTTTTTCAAAGAATAAGAGAAAAATCCAAAATCCTGCACAAATGTTCCAAAGCATTGCGCCATTTGTTATTTGTATATATCATCCTTATCTCCCCATCGCATTAAGGAACTTCTTCTTCTTCTTCACTTTCGCCTTCGTCTTCGTATTCTTTGGGTAACGGTTAAGTGTCCTTGTAACAATAAGTTTCAAATGAAATATGGCGGCCCATATCAGTCTGTGCTACTATTGGCAGAGCGAGTTCCAGTGCCATCATGGTCGTTGTCGTTACCGTGTGTAGAACCATCTCAGCTTCAGCCTTTCCTCCTAAATGACTCTGAAGGTTTTGGAAGAACTTAAGTGTTTTTTTAATAAATTATGCATTAAAACGCCACATATGTGTGTGCTTTGTTTACTTATCCTTTTGGGTGTATGAGTTCTTTAAAATGCCATTAAACGTATTCGGCTTATATCATTTGGCCAAGGTCGAACGCCGGGGATTGAACATGGGGATCACAGAATTATGATGAAGTCTTATGAATTATGATAAAATCCTCCGAATGCGTCAGTTGTTCCACGCACGGAGCAAATATGCTAATAAATTAAAATGTCATGGGTTTGAAGGTTTTTTTTTCATTTTTGTCAATTGTCGGATATGACTTCTTTTAGGAAGTTTATGAGAAGCTTTTAAGGTTCATAAAGATTAAAGAGGAATTTTTGTGTGTAAATCCAATGCTTATTTAAATATTTGTTTTAATGATATTGGCTTTCTTCGTATTGTCAATATATGTACCCCAATTTAATTTCTATGTTTGATTTTGAACTTGTTGATGTTAATGCTAACTATGGTGCTTCGTAAAATGCCTTTCATTAAAGGAGGAATCAATCTGAATCACCTTAAATTCTATAAAACAGCAAATTGATATTTGACAGCGGACAAGAAGACGATGGGAAAATGTAAATATTGTTTTCATTTCCTAGCTCGAACTAGAAAAGCAGCTCTAGAGAGTTCTTCTTCAATGAACTGGAATTAGACCAAGAAGCCACTAAAAGTTTTCCAGACTTTTGTTAAAATTATTAATGTCGTTCAATGAGGCTGCTACATGACTAGTACTCACTTTTTCGTGATGGTTATTAATTAGCATCGAGACACGCACTCGCACAACGCTTTCAAAATGTAAATATTCACAAAAAAAAGTCAAAATATCGCGAAAACATTTGGTAAGGTTGATATAGCATTTTGTCATCATCCATCCATTCATCCTCGAACTCTTACAGCTATAGGGAATTTGATCGATTAATTTTAATGCTTCAGGTGGGTTTGTGACGGATGACAAGAACTCATATGTATCCTTAAGGGTCAGTTGAAAATTTCGTCACGGTAGGTGAGGGTAAACCCAGGTGTGTTTATTTCAGACATACTGTTCTGAGTGATGAGGCTTATTTTCATTTATCGTAGTAATAAATCTGTCACATCTGTAGCTCTGAATACCCAAGAGTAATTGTAGAACAATCTGTCCATCCGTTTCGACCCATTTTTTTTTTATGCCATGGAAACATTTTAGTGAACTAAATTGTTTTGATAAAAACGGCGCGCCGGTTTATTTTAAACTTTTGTTGAGATTTTCTACGTTTGTTCTTTTTGAAAGTTGTCATTATTTAAATGGGAAGACAAAAATTATGTCATATTCTTAATATCAAGTAGAAAGATTGGCTGCAGGGTGACATATAGGAGTAGAATAGTACAGTGTGTCCGCGAGGAAGGTATACTACTTCGTTTGTTTATAATTTTTGATTAAATGAAAGAGAATGGATCTTATATTGATTAATGTTTTATTTAATGTCGGCAATTATGTATGGAATACAATATCAGGTAAATGTCCGCTTCTGTTATTAGTTAAAATATTGATTTTTCAAAAAAAAAATTAATTTTAATTTTAATTACAAAAAAAAGTTATTCAAAAATTGGATATGCAGAATAAATTTGGCCGGGTAGCCAAACAGATATTTTTTGTCAATCACTTTTTTAGACTTGTATATGATCGTAATGTCATATTTCATTTGTTATTTCAATTTTTTTTCGCGATTCCTAAACTTGCCTTATAGTCCCTATAAGTAAGTAAAAGTAAAAAAATTCGTTTAACCAGTTTTCAAATTTGTGTTCCAAAATATATACTCAAAATAACAAAACAACAATTCGAAAATGATTCAATATGAAATTACTTTGGCTATCTACAATTTGATTGTAATTGGGTAACTAGTTATCCAGAAAGACGAAAAAACCGTCCTATGGGAAGTACCCTTATTCCAGTTGTTACTCTGCTTCAGTCTTAAGGCCGCCAGCATCGTTATGAAGAGGTTAATTGGAGCTATAGTGAAGGGCATGTTTCTAGGACTATGGTTAGTGAAATCATTATGGCATTTGTCGTACCAATATACGCTAGTCTTTGAATCTAAGTCATGATTTTAAGCTTTGTCTAAGGCTGCCCACAAAACCAAGCATGCGTATGTCAGGATTGATCTACTGTTGGCCACGTACTTCCAATGAATGGTTTTTGGGCTAGGGCTCCATGTCGTAGGGACAAATTTACCTGAAGACATTATAACGATGTCGTCAGCGTAAGCCACAACTTTGACACCGGTTACACTCCTCTCTTTATTAGCTGTCATTTTTCGAGGGGTTTTCAGCCACTCTGTCTCCGTCTGAACTGTCCGAACTATTAGTCATGGCCATTGAGGATACCTTCCTCATCTTAAGACGCCATCACCTATACTCCCTAGTCCCGACAGCATCGTCCTTAGATTCTGTGAGATCCAAGTTATATTTAGAGAAAACTCCATGGGTCTCGCTGGTGACGCTGCTTCCGGGAGGCATTTCTCGTTTTCTTTAGTGATTGATGTCACTAATGACATATCATCTTGCGACGCTAAGCGATCGGTGGCAGCAGTGACTTCTGCCGTATTTTGAGTACATATCTCTACTAGATTTTTAATTTCATTCGTTGATATATAGCTGAATTGCTGTAGGTTCGAACATAATCCTCCCCATTACGACAAGGTGAAACCCATCGGAGAGACCAACATTAATTCATAATGTGACTGTTCATATGAGCAATTACCCGCGCGATCCACTCGTGCAATTTATTTTTGAAGTTTCATGAATTTTTTTGTGCTTTTCATTTTAAGTTAAAATAATCTTAAACATTTTTGATTTTAATCTACAAACTCACTTGTTCCAATTTCTTTTAGAAATAAATTGATGCTTTATTTTTAAATTTGTGGTTCAATACCTTTTTTCAGAGAAATTGGCACAAATCATTAAAATTTCATCTTTTTTCTACCTTGAACTTGCATTTTTTCACACTTTCCGTTATGCTACTTTCCATCAGAATTAGCAAATTAAAAGTGAAAAAATAAACAAATTTAATGTCAAGTCAAAGAAGTCAAGTGAAAGTACCTAACCTCAGGTTAATGTATCTAAAAAATTGTTTAATTGTTCAAATAACATAGAGTCTCGCAGACAAACTCATTTTGAATAGTTTTCTTCTCCATTCGTAATCTTAAAGTTAAATCTCTTAGTTCTGTTGTTCTTATAACCAGTTACTACTTCTGCCCTGAATCGTCTCGGAGTTAAACGAAGATATTCTTCTTCTTCCGGACTCTTTTGTTTTCCTCCTAATTGACTTAGTTAAATGAACTCCATCCGTATGTGCGTCGGCGGCGTTTAATTGTATTTCCTTTGATTCGGTTAAGCGATATTGAGCCATGCCCGCGGTGCATTCTGCAAATCATATCGTAGATTCCCTATTCCTTTATGAAAACATAATCAAATATTTACACGCAGACCATATTAATTTGTGTTCCAGTACCGGATGTACCCTTGAAGCCATTCTTTGCTTGAGAAGAGGAAGTATGCTCATTCATACGTGCATTTTATCATTTCGATGTGCGGCACTTAGGGTACTGGTAAACAATGGATTTGGATCTCTCTCGCCCACACATCAACTCCTGCCTGTTGTATGGAGTTGATGATCATCATCAGCATGCTATCATGTGTGCAACAAAATGTTGTGGTAGCTACAGTTGGGCTTAAAGCCGAAGAAGAACCTTCTGTAATGGATTTGGTATCGTTTCGGTGTTCAGTCATCTGTTCTGGGGTTCAACAGAGAACGGAGCACTAAAAAAATCCCACATTTTGGTAGTCAAGTTAATAAATTCAACCCTTCTTCACGCGATTCGAGTCAAGCCGTTAAGGCGGAACCGAATTGTTTGTTATTTTTTGTGTAAAGTTTATTTCTTGTGCATCAGTATATTTTGTTTAAGGTTGTTATTTTAGAACGTATCTATAGTGACCTGGTCTTTTGTTAGTCAGATACACAGTGGGGTTGTAAAGTGTTATGTTGCAGGGGGAGGAAAATTGAATTGTGCATTGTGCATATATGCATGAAGGTTAGGTAGTTCGTGAGAATCAATATAATGGTTCGTGTAAAATTTACTAATACAAACACTGTCGATTCTGAGTAATTGTTTGCCCCGGATTAGTCCGGTGAAAATTGACCCTTCGCACGTGTGTTTTCGCTTGGAAGCACTAGTTGTTAGATGATTTATGCGATTTTAGATTTTTTCCAGTTCAACTTAATTTTTTGAATACCTCACTTTCTTCCAATTTCCGGCTTGGTTATGATTTTGTGCTTGAAAATTGACTCGCGTAAGGAATTAGAGGAGCTTCTCTGATTTTCCTTAAAAAAATACTATATTGGTGAATATATTTACAAGGAAATCAAACGGGTTCGTACTTGTCATATAACCGTTAAGTAAAAGCTTATTTTTCTCGGAAACGGGTCCAAGAATTTTTATGAATCAGTGTAGGTAGGTTTAGGTTATGTTGTTAGGGTGAAAAAAAATTCAAGATGATGGGCTAAAAACGGTACCGTTTTTTTTTCTTCGACTTTCTCGAAAACCGGTCATCCGATTTCAATGAAAATAGATCTTCAAGAAGATGTTAGTAGCCTTAGTAATTTTATTTTAAAATATTTTCGAAAACTTTTTTTTTGTATTTTTAATAATTTTCTTATTTTTTTTTTTTTTTTTTTTTTTTAACTATTAAACGTACTTCTTTCAAACCATTAAATGTCAGAAAATCGAAAAAGAAACTTTGAATGTCCCTTAATATTTTTCAAATTTTATTCGAGGCTGTGACCGCACCTAAGAGCAAGTACGTGCGATCTAGTCGTGCAATTTATTAAATATGTACAAATAGTGCCTGACGTATTGACCTAGGTGTTTCGTACTATATTTTCAAGCACAATTTTGTAACAGCTGCTCGACAGTTCATCACGTTGTAACCCTCTGGCGGTTTCGGAGGTCTCAATAGTATTCTTACCAATTTTGACGGAGCATTTTGCATTGTGGCTTAAAATCGATGAATAGGTGATGGATATTGATCTTAAAATCTTGGGTTTCCTCCAGGATCTGGCGTAATGTGAAGATTAAGTCGAACCAATGTAGATTTTCCAGGTCGGTCTAAAACCGCCTTGGTAAGGACCTCTGATTCGGCTTAAGATGTTCACATGAAAAGCTGGATAAGATCTTATAGGCGATGTTTAAAAATCTAATTATTCTATAATTGGTGTGTGTAAAAAGGAACAACAGACGTTGAGCACTTCGAAATCATAACAATAATCATTCCATATATTAACAATCACAGCAGTCGATCTCCTTTTTTGTAGTTCGAGTAGATGGTACTGAAATCTGATGATGGATCTGAGATTCCAATCATCGGGCATACCTCCCTCCGACCATATTTTGTAGACGAGTTAGTGTATGCACCTGACCAGGTCATTTCCAGCGTGTCTAAAACAACAACATTGACACCAGATGTTTTGTTTGATTTTAGTCTGAGAACGGCTGCTTTGATCTATTTTTGTCGGGCCAATATTAGTTATATTGGCCCGACAAAAATAGATCAAACTTGGTTGTCATCCATTTCACTGGCCCATGTTGATCATTGCTGGGTATTTATTGGCCGTCTTCACAATTCAACAGTTGAATTAGTCGGTAGATGATTAACATCGACTACCGAACTACTACAATATTTTCATAGCCATCTTTGCAGTTCTCAGGACGGCTAGTGAAACCAACCTGATGTTGATTGATTCACTCTTCCTTAGAAGTTTTTAACATCCTGTTAAAACACCTGTGTATCTGCAGACAAACCTTTAAACAAACAAACAAAAACAAACAAACATACAAACAAATAAAAAACACAAAAATAAACATACAAACAAATAAAAAATACAATCAAACAAAACAACAAACAAACAAAGAATAAACAATAAACCAACAAAAAAACAAAAAAAAAACAAAAAAACCAAAAACAAACACAAATAAACAAACAAACCAACAAACAAACAAAATCAAGCAAACAAACAAACAAATAATAATAAAATTTAAGAAAATTAAAGTTAACATCAAAGCATTTTTCGATTTTTGTGACTTTTTGATTGTTCGAATAAAGTTCGTTAAATTGTATTAAGTGAAATATTTTGAATCCCATTTTATTTCTTTAAAAAATGTTAAAAAATGTAATTTTTTTTTCAAAATCGTAGGAACGGTTTTTAAATAAAACGGTTTTTTCAACACCTTTATTTAAAAAAATAACGAAGTTTGCTTTCATTAGACTAATGGCTAGGGCTCAACCGAGCAATATAAAACTAAATTTGGGGGAAAATATTAAGCAAATATAATTTTTATGAAATCAAAAAACACTATTCATAACACTATTCTTTTGCTGTTTTCTATTTTATCAATTTTTCATTTCAAAATGGTTCTACCAGTTTTTTCAAAAAACTTTTCGAAAACATATTTTAAAATTTATTTGAGTATGTTAATTTAAAGAAATCTATAGCTTATACTAGAAAGAAAATTAAAAAAAATCTATAGATTCGTTTCCAAAATACTCAAAAAACAAAATGAGTTTTTTGAAAAAATATTAAAAATTGAAAAAAAACTTTTTATGAAAATTTTAATAAGCAATATTATTTAAATCATAAAACACTACATCAAAATCCGTCAATTAGTTAACGAGAAAGTTTGATTTTAAAAAACCGGTCATATGGGTGTACCGTTATAAAAGTTTTTCTGAACAAAATCCATTGAAACTTATCATTAAGATTTTGCATAGAAAACACCATTCAGAGAGTTTAATCAAAATCGTAGGAGCCTTTTTCGAGAAAAATAAGTTTTTCATTAATAGGTATATGGCAGGTACCATTAGTTTTGGAGCTAGAATGCCAATTCGAAAAACAGTCGGGTAGATTACTCTAAAAATACTATATACCAAGTTTGAATCAAATCGGCCTAACCGTTTAGGTTGTAGGAATCGATACGGACAGACAGACAGAGAGAATTTTCTGACCCACTTTTTTCGACTTCCATATTATTGTAATGTCATGTTTGATTGTTAGATTTTTTTTTTACGAATGCATAACTTGCCTTATAGTCTTTATAAATCGTAAGTAAAAATGCATTTCAGGATGGTTTATAGACGTCTGTGGGTTACATATTTGTAATCAGGAGAGTAATCCTGAAATTTTGGTGTAGTACACATGTGGTTATACCTCCGACATCCTTTTGAAGGCGTCTGGCAAAGAGAAAGCTGAAAGTAAAACGTGTGGCACCCATGTATTTGAAATTAGGGCGTAATTATCTATCGTTTGTATATAAATTCAAATAGTTATACCTCGGACATCCAAAACAGAAAAATTACCGTTTTCGAACGACCCCCTACAGCCCCGGCTGAAAAAATCCCTTCCAGAATTTTCGATCTGATATTTTACAGCGCATATCTACACATAAACGTTAGCGAATTTCGGTTATACCTCCTCTTCCAAAATTTGCTGCCGGCTTTTAAACTATCTGTATTGTGTTCGCTTTAAGACAATTTTGCTTCGTGAATTAGCCCCTAAGCCGAAATAGACATTGACCAAGAAAATTATGATTTTGGCAAAATCCGAGTCTCCGGCCAACATTTCCAGGGCCCAATAAGCGAGCGAACTTACGTCGTTTTACAATGTACATAAATGGTCTTCCGGCGTCAATTTTTGCGTTCTTGAGCATCCCATTTAAGATGCAGATGTTTTTTGTCTGAAGGCAACTGTAAACTGTACTACTGAACCTTTAATGTGAACAGAAAATTTCGTATTTATATTCATTATCTTTTGGCTCACTCTCCAACAGAATTTTCAAAAAAAAAAAAAAAAATTAACTTCTAAAAAAAACCCTCTTTTGAAAAATTTAACGTTTAATAGTAATTTAATGTTTAATATTATAAAAGCGATCTTTTCCAAAAAGTCCCTTGGGTTGCACCCAACGAAGCAGGGACATCCAAGTCAGGAATTTCAAGTCTTAGTCCTTGAAGCCATCTATTGTTCGTACTCATGGTCTCTAATTATTCATTTTCTTAAAAAGCTTTCTAAATGGTTCGGAGGTATGAAAATTTAATCATAATCAACGCCACTCCACCTGAACAACAAAATTGTTGGTTCCCCGACATGTATTATTCAGAACTTATTCAACAATCGTTCTTGAATTGTTGTCTTTTATTCCAAGGGATTTCAGAAGAAGACAATTGCCGTTAACGTTCAATAGGGAGCATTCATCTATCACAAAGCCCAAGGACGTCATAATCAAAAAAAAAGAAGCAAAAAACCGACGTAATAAATATTTATTTATATACAACCACCAGACCAGGATATTGGTAAAATGTGTTTTTGACTGCCCACTAGAGGATTTGCTCGGGGATCCTTCTTGAAATCAAAATGCTCATCAAGTTTCAAATGGATTTTCTTCGAAATGGAATAGAATATTAAGATAATGGATTTTGCTTACGTAATTGGACGGAAACTATTCCAGTAATTTGGTAGATACTTTTTTTTCTCTTTAAGATACATTATTTCACAAGTAGCAAAAAGCTGTACACTGCATAGCATAAACGTATCTGTCTGGAATTTATATAATTTAATTATTTCTAATCACTCAACTAAAAGTGTAGAAGATAAATGCAGTCACGTATCCGGATTTCCAATTCCCAAAGTGCAGCCGGAGAATTTCATGAGAAAGTGTCGAGAAATGTTGTCTATAGGTATATCTAGGATATTTTGCCAAGGATTTCAGCAGCAACATATGCAATGATCAAAATACAGATTATTGTGCGAAACTTATTTCATTATTTAGAAGAAGAGTATACTTTTAAGTGGAGAAAGACGTTTCGATTGAAAAGTTGTGAGCATTAGTTTAATGGCAGATGTATCTATCCATATGAATCTAAGAATACAGATACAGTGTTATGGTATCTTTATTAGTTTCATGAAGCTGCTGGCATATGTGTTCAACATGATGTACGATACAAAACAATTTTTTTTTCAAAATCTTTAAAAAAATGTACAGAAGAAAAAAGGTGTGCAATAAATTTTACCTATTGAACATAAATTTAATAAAAAGAGAATAATTAATTTACTGACCTGACTGCTCTTTATGAAACGAAGGTCTAATGACTTATAAAGTAAATCATTCTTTTGTGTGTTTGCGGGTGCGAATGAGACCTAAAATATTGCTGGCAAATCCGAACGACTTTATTATCTTTATAAGATGCCTTTTCTCGAGACAAAGTTGACTCTTAAGACATTTATTCTTAAATCTTGCATGCGCCACCTAAGTCTCTCGGTCTTCTTCTACTGTACTGAACCTCAGGGGGTAGAATCGAAGATTTTCCAGGATTTTTCGACGCTTGTCTTTATCCGGCCAACACCAAAATATAGACAGAGACATTGACAATACGGTCATCTTTGAATCTTTTCCTTTTGACCTGACATGGATATGAGTTTAATATCATTCATGTAAGGAAGACTATTATATTAAACACAATACTACACAATCCATAATTCATAATACATCCTCTTCTTCTTTAACCGACGATTGCTTAGATCTCGAAAGGGATCAATTGTCGCTATGTTCACCTCAATGTTCATTGCCTAGATGCAATTTTAGTCACCTCTTACGACAATCAGGGAGGTGCCACATAAATATTCTCCGCTGTCCCTGATGCAAGGGATAACACAGAATGCATACTAGATAATACATAATCCTTTATAAATATATAATGCATATTCACATGCATCATAAGTCGTTCAGCTTATGTGGAGAGGTCAATACCTAGTTTATTTTCAAGCAGTAGATTATTAAAAAGTTGAAGTAATTCGAAAAGTAATAAGTTAAAAAGGCCATTCATAGCTTAATAGTGTAGCTTATAAAAAAATACAGATATATAACTATATATGGAAATATAATAGACATAGAGATAAAGAAATCTACAGTTATAGAGGAATATCACTTCGATTAGAAAAACGATATTCACTATCTTAACAAAAAATAATTTATAATTTGAAGAAAACCCAAATTAAAAAAAAAATGTTTAATTTTAAGTCCACGCAGACGAAGTCGCGGGTAGAAGATAGTCATTTATAAAAATGAGGAAAAGAGTCGGAGACAGAACGGAGCCCTGGGCACACCAGCACAACTTTTATTGGACGATCCAGTAGATAGCTTCTAATCTAACGAACAAAAGTATCATCGATCCCAAAAGCACGCATTTTCGAAAGAGAGTTTCATGCCAAACTCTATCAAATGCCTCGGAAATGTCAAGCGCAATAATCTTACTTTCACCAAAGCGCGATGTAGAGATTTGTTCCACTCTTCGGTGAGATATGCCATCAGATCACCAGTAGAACGATTACTGGAGAGGCTTTCGATCTTCGAGATATTCCTTAAGCTGACCATTAATCAGTGTTTCCATGACCTTAGAAGGAAGGGACGCGAATAGCGATCTGCGAAAACCACGGCAGCAGCCAAGATACGTCAGCAGCTTCAACCGAACGGCGCGGCGTTACGTCAGACATGGATGTGTTGTACGTGTCTGACGGTAGAGAGGCGCGATACACCAAAAGCGATCCTCAGCCGAATCAGAAAACGAGGAAGAAGAAATTAATGCCTTAGATGTCCAGAGAAATCCCATTAAGGTAAAAAAGAAATAAAGAAGAATTAAAGAGAAGCTCGTGAAAGAGCAGATGGAGGTAGCCAAGTTATATATACATTATATATACAAAAACAACAACAAGCATACAACAGCCATGCAACAAAACAACTAACATGAACAACACAGTCATCATAACACAACAGCACCAAAAAGAGACGAACTCACAACAACATGCATAGCAGTCATACAAAAAAGCCAACTGGGACGGCCTGAATAACTTTAACTGTACACTATGCTTCCTCAATAGTGACATTGATGCCAATGATCACAAACGTGATTCTTCTAGGGATGCGTGCTTACTTCCTTACAGGGTAAAAAGTATTAATCCCAAAGAAAAATCTTGGTTTAACGTTTAGCTTAAAGAAGCTATCAGGCTCAAGGACGCAAGTTTCCGATCCTACAAAACCAGCCCTACAGAGGAAGTAACTCTTGCCACTCCGTTTTTGATTTGTTCATCGGTTCCAACGCTCATTGCCAATGACTATCCAATTGTCTACTCTTCACAAGAGTCAATCTTGCTTGCAGCCCATTTCGCTGTTAGCACTACGTTGCCACACAGCAATGTTGCCTCTTCTGTACTTGAGAATATAAATAATTCCACGGGACAGGTTTTTTCCGCACTCGTATAGTAGCAAGAGCTCTCAAAGATCTTGATATACACAAATCCGCTGTCCCGGATGGTGTAACCCCTATTCGTCTGAAGAGGTGTTCCACACTTAGAAAACCGCTTTGGGTACGCTTTTCTATCGCGCCCCATCTTTTGGAGTCTTTCCTAGAAGATGGAAAACAGCATTTAACCAGCCTGTCCCTAAAAAAGGTGACCCCTCCTCCCCTTTCTCAAACTCCTCCACCCCCTCCTCATCATCCTCCTACCGACTAATAGCACCTTGCGTTCCTTACTGCTAAGGTCATGGAACGGCTTATTAACAGTCAGCTTAAGGAATATCTCGAAGACCGAAAGCTTCTCCAGTAATCGTTCCATTGGTGATCTGATGGCATATCTCACGGAACAGTGGAACAAATCTCTACATCGTTTTGGTGAAAGTAAGATTATTGCGCTTGACATTTCCAAGGCATTTGATAGAGTTTTTCATGAAACTCTCGAGAATGCGTGCTTTTGGGATCGATGATACTTTTGTTCGTTAGATTAGAAGCTATCTACTGGACCGTTCAATACAAGTTGTGCTGGTGTGCCCCAGGGCTCCGTTCTGTCTCCGACTCTTTTCCTCATTTTTATAAATGACTATTTTCTACCCGCGACTTCGTCTGCGTGGACTTAAAGTTAAGCATTTTGCTTGAATTTGGTTTTTCTTCAGATTATAAATTATTTTTGTTAAGATAGTGAATATCGTTTTTCTAATCGAAGTGACATTCCTCTATAACTCTATATTTCTTTATCTCTATGTCTCTTTTATATTTCTTTATTTTTATATCTTTATATCTATATGTCTCTTTGTCTCTATATCTTTGTCTCTATATCTCTATATCTTTATTTCTCTATGTCTCTATATCTCTGTATCTCTGTATCTCTATATCTCTATATCTTTACAACTCTATATACCTCCTAATAGTATAGTGAATCCTGCAACTCTTCCGTCTACCAGACTTCAAAAATTCATGCTGTCGTTAAGGCAGAAGTATATCAAACAAATCTCTAGAAATGAAGTATTTCACATTTAAGCTTCTCGCACAGGAACCGTGCCTTTTTCCTGGATAAAAGTAGCCTTTGTTTCAATCCACCACATTATCAACCTACCTACAAAATTTCATCCAAATCCGTTGAGTCGTTGAGGCGTGATTGGGATATTCTAAGGAGTGTCTCTCTTAAAAACACGCGTTGCATGCTTCAATACATATGCTGACAAAGATTCGGGAATGCCGCGAGGAACTGTGAAATACAGCGAGAATCACATTGTAGGTGAGTGTTAACTCGGGTACTAATGAGTCGAATTTGAATTTGAATTTTGCTAAAGCAAAGAAAAGCTCCAAAAGTGGTGGAGAGGCGGCTAGTTTAAACTCATGATTCGATATCCGTTGGGCCCCAAATTTAATATGCTCAAATTCCCGCAGGGAGGGCAGCAAAAACGGTACAACCACAATCACAATTCCCGTGCTTTCGGCAACTTCGGCCCAGTCAGATATAATGTCTACGTAGTTGGCCATTCAGGACCAGTTATCCAGCCTACAACAGATCGAAAAGCAGAATGAAAGGCTAGACCGTATCTATGCTTACCATCGTTGTAAAGCGCAGTTTAATTCGAAATATGAGAGACCCCTTTAAATCCTGGCTATGAATGTAAATTCGCTAATTAGGACCGAACGCAGAGCAAATTTATTTTTCATGCAATAATGACGAAACTCCAGATGTCTTTTTGGATAGCGAAACCAAGTTAAACCAGAAACAGAAATTGACTCACAACATTTACAATATCGTAAAAAGAGATCGCCCAAACTCCATTCAAGGAGCTGGGTTGTCAATCTTTTTTTAAATCCTATTTGTAAGTTAGTTTTAGCCAGAAAAGAAAATAATTTAATTGTCTAACATAAAGTTTAGATATATTACCTAAGTGAATTAATGAAACAAAAAAATTATTAAAAAAACGACGTCGTCATTCGCCTCAGCAATAACGTAACACTTCCAAGTTGCCTTAAAGTAATGATTTACCATAGCCAACTGGGTTAAGTTCATCATTCCAATACTCACCAGAATGGCCACTATGCAGTTCCGCTTAATAACCACAAAAACATCATAAAACTGACGTCATTGCAGAGGCGGCACTGTAACTTTGTGACCTCTTCCGCTTCGCTTACAGTGATTGACACTATGAGTAATTTCCATTAGTTATGATATCTTGTAGCTTTATTCATAAGTTATGCTTTACCCATTCGCTTGGCATAATGATCTCGCTAGATGTCGCTGGTTTTTTGACATTTTTATTTTGAAAGACACTTTATGAATCTATTGATCCTTTTCAAGGATATACTGAAGGGATTTCAGATGCTTTTATGTGTAAAGTATAAATTTAGACGTTTGATATGAATAAACTAATGAGTGTTAAGGATATGAGTTTATATTGGAGGAGGAAAGAAAAAGTTGGGTTGTTAGTTTTGTGAAAACTTTTGTGTGGAAGAAAGTGCAGATGAATTAACTTAAACTTCTTCTAAAACTCGTGGTATGAGTTGAAAATAACTGTCAAAAGAAGACATAAATACACGAACCATGAAGTATCTTCATCTCGCTTCAAAAAATCGTAATATTTCATCCGAATTCCTCATTTTAGTTCTTAGTGACCCAAAAATGTTGTGGATGTTAAATTTCTTTAAATGTCAATTAGTTGAGTAGATATTAAGACAATTTTATTTCTCAACTAGCTGTGCCCGTGGCTTTGCTTGCGTTAGCCTCAGAAACAAAAATCGTAATTTAATTTTTTAAACATATGTGACAGGTACTTTTTATTTAATCTTCAATATTAAGATAAAGTCTTCGCTAAAGAAAGAAAACAATAATAAAAGATGATAGTGACGTCAGGAAATACTAAAATGGCGATTTGTTTGCATCATACCTGTATACCCAGTATCATTGTATTTCCCTATAAAATATAGTTCTTGGAGACACGGTAGCTTAAAATAAAAAGTAACAATACCTACGCCATCTGTTTTAGAATAGAAGAACGCAACAACCCAATGTATGTGTATTTAAAAAAAGCAAAAACAAATATACGTACTTCGTAGATAATACATACGTTCTGTCATTTTGCGTAATGGGGTAATCAATTTTTTGGTTTCTTGGGCAAATTTACGAAGTTTTAATTAATTTATTTAAAAAAAATGTGTCCTATATGTTTCTCGAGTAAATATCCTATTAATTAAAAAAAATCGTTGTGTCGTTCTGGCGTGATGCGCGCACGGCCGAAACTTCTTCAATTTTATTATAACGGGTGATTTTTTTGAGGTTAGGATTTTCATGCATTAGTATTTGACAGATCACGCGGGATTTCAGACATGGTGTCAAAGAGAAAGATGCTCAGTATGCTTTGACATTTCATCATGAATAGACTTACTAACGAGCAACGCTTGCAAATCATTGAATTTTATCACCAAAATCAGTGTTCGGTTCGAAATGTGACAAATTGACGAAAATGACAAATTTTGTTCAGCGATGAGGCTCATTTCTGGTTGAATGGCTACGTAAATAAGCAAAATTGCCGCATTTGGAGTGAAGAGCAACCAGAAGCCGTTCAAGAACTGCCCATGCATCCCGAAAAATGCACTGTTTGGTGTGGTTTGTACGCTGGTGGAATCATTGGACCGTATTTTTTCAAAGATGCTGTTGGACGCAACGTTACGGTGAATGGCGATCGCTATCGTTCGATGCTAACAAACTTTTTGTTGCCAAAAATGGAAGAACTGAACTTGGTTGACATGTGGTTTCAACAAGATGGCGCTACATGCCACACAGCTCGCGATTCTATGGCCATTTTGAGGGAAAACTTCGGAGAACAATTCATCTCAAGAAATGGACCGGTAAGTTGGCCACCAAGATCATGCGATTTGACGCCTTTAGATTATTTTTTGTGGGGCTACGTCAAGTCTAAAGTCTACAGAAATAAGCCAGCAACTATTCCAGCTTTGGAAGATAACATTTCCGAAGAAATTCGGGCTATTCCGGCCGAAATGTTCGAAAAAGTTGCCCAAAATTGGACTTTCCGAATGGACCACCTAAGACGCAGCCGCGGTCAACATTTAAATGAAATTATCTTCAAAAAATGTCATGGACCAATCTAACGTTTCAAATAAAGAACCGATGAGATTTTGCAAATTTTATGCGTTTTTTTTTTTTTAAAAGTTCTCAAGCTCTTAAAAAATCACCCGTTATATAGAGGTAGTGATAAATTTCGAAACATTTTTTTTCATTTTAATTTTATAAATGGATTAATTTTTTTTCTAGTTTTTATTTTTTAACTGACTAATAATTAACTTACTGCTATACAATAAATCTTAAAAACTATCTTAGATATTGATTTAACTAACTCACTGGCCCTATGCGGGTGCTCTAAATTACTCGCTATCTTAATTTGATTGCCTTTCGGCGTAATATTAATTTAAATGTAGAAATTTTAATAAAGTTGTTTTTAATTGAGAAATTAAAAAAAAACTGTTCTTTCAGATCATTTATTTTAATTTAAACTTCTTAAGACTAACTACTTAACTACTTAAAATAAACTTAAAATAACTAAAAATACTTAACTGAAGAACAACCACAGCAGGGGTTTATTTTTACTTGCGATTATAGGTACTATAATGCAAGTTATGGACTCGTGCAAAAAAAAATCTAACAATCAATCATGACATTACAATGATAGAGAAGTCGAAAACGGAAATTCTGTCCGTCTGTCTGTCTGTTTGTCTGTCTGTTCGCACCTCTACAGCCTAAACGGAAGGGGCGATTTGTTTCAAACTTGGTATTTAGTATTTATTTGGTAGTATCTCGGGGGGTGTTTTTTAATTTTTGCTTTAGCTCGAAAAATAACGGTAGCTGTCATACAATCTTTAACAAAAAGTTAGATTTTCTCGAAAACGGCTCTAACGATTTGGATAAAACTTTCAGGGTGGTATTTTTTTTACAACAATACATCTTTCAGTTAGAATGATTTTTTTCGAAATTTGTTCTATAAAGGTACCTTTCATAGAACCAGTTTTTCAAATGTGGTTTTATCGTAAGCCAGTATCTCGATTTCAAAAATTTTGCACACAGGAAGTCATTTATAATTCAATTAATATTACATTTCAACATTTTCAAAAACTTTTTTTCGATTTTTTAAATTTTCCAAAAAAAAAATTGTTTTTTGAAATATTTTGAAAACAGGTTAATTGAGTATTTTTTAAATTATTTTCTCATATGAAAACTACAGATTTTCTTATAATGACATATTAAAAAACAAATTAAATATTTTTTCGAATTTAAAAAAAAACTGGTCGAATGATTTTCAATATTTTTTTTCGTCGATGGCATTTAGTTTTCAAATTTTATTGCATACTTAGTTTTTTTACGAGAAAACTCTTAAACTAATTTAAAAAAAATAAAAGAATTTTGTTTGAGTTTTTTTTAAATTTTTTTTTTAACGAGTTCTTAAAAATTAAAAAGAAATTGTTTTCCGATAATAACCACCAGCTGCTAGAGGTCGGCATACTCAAAAAAATTGAAATATGTTTTTGAGAAGTTTTTCAAAAAAAAAAAGTTTTTTGAAAAAACTGGTCAACCGATTTTGAAAAAAAATGTTTCCTTAAAATTCAAAACTGTAAAAGAAATTAAATGGCTTCCTTCATTTTTTCCAAAAAACGTTTTAACTAGTGATTTTTAAGTGATTAACAATATTTTAAATCATTTTTTACCTCCCATTCGTGCAGTTTATTCTATTATGTTTTTGTATTTTTTTTAAAGTCTAACTTAAAACTATGTAAGCCGACCTTAGGCAATATTAAAGTCGATTGCATTATCGATTTTCGTTTAACCACCAACAATGGTGCACCTGATCAATATATTCCCTCCGTTCCCAAACGGGCACAACCGAAAATGTCTCCGTCGTAAAGGAGCCGCATATCCACATTTTTCCGGCCGAGACGTGGTAGATCAACGGGATCGCCCATCTATCCTGTATCAGCCCTCGACTGTCCACATAAGGCAAAGCCTCTGGCGGGATGAAACCGCTTGAAAGTGTGCTCTCAAAGTATTCATCTTGGGGGTAATAAGCCCCGAAGATTTGTCCATTAATTGATGTCATCGCCCTTGAATGTGACCTGGAATGATCTTAATTAAAACGTTTTCTATTCTGTTTATATTGGCTCCGTTGTATATGACATCGCTGGGATAGTATAATGTTTGTACTCCGACTCTGGTGTGCTGTGAAGTCCAAGACAGGTATGAAGACACTGTCTCTCAAACACCCAAATCTCGGCCATAAGAGATGGTGCAAGGTTGAACCACACAGGGCATCCATAGACAATTATCGGCCTTATGAGGGCCATGTAGCAAATCACTTTAACCCTGCTATGAAGGCGTCTGCTATAAAACAACCGTCTTGTCAAGGCAAAAACTCCCTAGCGCTGGTCAGAGCAGCCTCTACATGTCGGTTGAAATATATAGAAACTGTTCCAGCCAGATTCCAAGGTAGTTTACTACACTTTTACTCGCCAGTGGATGTCCTTGTGGCATGTTCTTTCTTGTATCCCTAGAAGCCCTACACACAGGGGTTTTAAGCAGGATAGTTTCTACAATATTGCTGAATCTTATCGATGTCACGTTGCAAGAGAATTCTGATAACCTCAACTTTTGGACCTGCTCTGTATGCAACTAAATCGTCGGCATACGCAATTGCATGAGGTAGACTCCAAATGAGATCGCTGGTGTAAATACTAAAGAGAATCGGCGAGTTCAGCGCTCCCTGTTGTAGACCAATTTTAATATCAAATGTTGTAGTAGAAGTCACATTACCACTCTTGACAACAAACTTTCTACCATTAAGCATGTCGTAAAGCATATATGTATAACAGTTGTTTACTTCAGATAAAGACCCTCTAACCATACGGTGTCGAAAGCCTTCTCCAAATCAAACAGACAGGCACCCGTGCATTGGTTCTTAGCATTGTTCCATTGGACAGCAGATACTAGCTTAGACGCGGCATGAATTGTGTCATGCCCCGCCTTAAAGCCAAACTGGGTGTCTGGAATTATATTTTTGTCCTCGGCTCATTGGACAGAGCTCTATTGAGAACTTTTTCGAATACCTTGCTGATACTCGGAAGAAGACTTATCGACCGGATATTTGCTGGATTGGAACTATCCTTTCGCTTTTTCGGGCGTTTGCCAAGTTGTCTTCAATGGTGGAACAATTTTTCTTATGATGAATCACACTTTTCGTATGTACATTTTCTACTTATGTAGTATGGATAGACATCTGCATTACCATAATTTAATTGCAGATATTTCGAGTGTCTAATTTCTCCATAAATCAATTGAATTCAATTACCTCACATTAGATTCTTAATTAAATTATAATTAGATATTATTCCCGCAGTGTTATTGTTTGCGCTGCTGTGTCTCTTCTATGCGTATGTCGAACTAATTAACATGCAAATATGGTAAATGTGATTGAAATCAAAAACAAACATTGAAATGTTTATTGATGAGATAATGTAAACAATACGTTTATTAATAATAATAATAGTTGCAAAGTTTCTATATACATATCTATATGTATTTATAAAAACAAACTTTATAGGAAGGTTAACCATATAAATCAGGAGGTCTACATAGTTCCTAAAAACAATGAATGTACCTGTTACAAAAGATACAATCGTTTGTGAAACAAGAAGGAAAGCAAGTATTTACATTCAAAAACAAAGAATCTTGTAAGCTACTTCAGGAAGAACAAAAAAAACTAAATCCCTTAAACAAACATCCTTTTAAAGCTGTTTGAACATTTGGAAAAAAAACTAAAAGTGTCCTCCTGAAAAACAAGATATGAGAAAACTTTTTCCAGGTGAGACATTTAGTTTTACAGTTCCTAAACAAAGTCGTTTCGAGTAAAAATAAAAATTCCTATAAAGGAGCTCAGACGTCCAATCAAGGCCAGGTAATGCACATGTCTTTGCGCTTCATGGAGGATTCATCACGTAAGGCATACGCAGAGGAAGGATTCCATTTTGTTCTTTTATTTTTTTCATTTTGAAATGAGAAAACTTGGCTTACGTGATTTATTCTCATGACCTTAAAGTTCTTAACAAACATTTGATACTAAAAAAACTGTATTCAAAGTTTTGAGATGTTCGAAGAAGTGAAAGCCTTAAGTATTTTTCCCTCGAAAATGGAAGAAGGAAAGACCAACCGTGCATTTTCGATGATAAGGTTGAGAAAAAAATATCAAACAAATGGAAGGCAATATTTTTGCGCTGATGCCACATTTACGAGTGGACATCCAGCGTTCATATGTATACTGCTTGTGTGTCCTATAAAACCTGTATCTTTCCATCGCAGTAAAATTGTAAACGTGCCTCAAACAGTTTCTATACAAAATCTCTATGTATAAAACAGCTTCGTAGCTATGTACCGTATGATTGAAGTACATGCCTATGTATTCGTTTGGCAGAACTGCAAAGTTATATAGCATTCTTCCAAACCGGTTTAAGCACTTGCTTGTAAATAAATAATCAATACATGCATACACATAAATAAAATTGAAGTGTCTGTTTTAAATATCAAAAGAACAGCTTTATACTAGATGAATATGAAAGTATATACAGTACTTATAACAAAAACACAATTTTCAAATTTTTTGTCTGTCTGTTTGTTCCGCGTAATCTCGGGAACGGCTGCATTGATTTTGACGGGACTTTCACCGGCAGATTGCTTATGTTCTAGGGAGTAACTTAGGCTATTTAAATTACCCACTAGGTGGCGCTGGGGTGGTGTTATTTTGTAATTCTTATTTATGTACCGATTTTGACGAACTTCTAGAGGCAGAAAGCTGATGTGTTAAGGTGTAACTAAAGCTATTTTAATCACCCATTAGTGCCGCTGGGATCGTTTCACAAGCAGATAGGTTATTTCGTAAGAAGTAACTAAGGCTAGTTTGATTACTAGGTAGATCCACGACGGGTTCGTTTTTTCGAAAATGTATGGTATACCGTATACCCGAGCAACATCGGGTGGGTAAGCTAGTTTGTTATACGAATTAAGATGATCGTGTTCGAAGCGATGTAGTGGTTTCTTTTTAAATCAAAGGTTATTTTGACACTGACAGCTGTTTCCCGGTCGAAATTTTTACCGAAAGTCAGTATCATACCTCCGCGTAAAGAAATGAGTCGTTTTACGCTTGAACAACTTTGGGAAATATCGAAGACTTGTTTCCAAAGTGAGTGCTGTGTAGACTAAACAGTTCGTTTTTTTTTAAATAAGTCTTGGCGAGGCGCATTTTCATCTCGGTGGCTACGTTAACAAACAAAATTGCCGCATCTGGCGCTCGGAAAACCCGTACGTTATTGTCAAGAAGCATTCACAGAGAGTGACAGTTTGGTGCGGATTGTGGAGTGGTGGCATCATTGGACCATTGAGGAACTTGGAACGACGTTTTGGTCAACGGTGTGCTTTACAAAGCCTTGTTAACGGACTTTTTTTTAATGAAATTGAAAACATGGATTTAGGATCAGAAAAGCGTAAGATCAGGAATCAAAACTACGTTTGCTCTATTTCCGAATATAGATATCAGCTTGTACGTTCATCTACTTATCTATTCAGGACATTCCAACACAATTTAATTGGTGTTTGCTCTAGGTATCCCGAAATAATCTTTTTTAATAACCTTAGGAAGCATAATTATCGTCCTTGCGATGATGATTACACGGCTAAAACAAAAGGTCCTTATAGTCGGAAAGCTGGTGAACGTTTTTGAAACGTCATTAGTGCAAGGAAAATTGATGAACTGTCTTGTCTTGTTATCAATTGGGGGCTGTTGAACGTGGCTAAGCCCTAAAGACGTCAAATAATGAAGCAGTGACATCATTAGTGCAAAGCTGAATATATGTATACGATCAGTTCATGTAATTATGTTTATAGTATGCTTATTGCCAGGCATTTTGGGCGTGGCAGAAAAGGTGCCAGACGCCCTCAAACCTAGAGCAAAAGTTGCGATAAGTTTGGACCTGCAAAATAATAACGGAATTCTATAGAGCGACTAAATATAAGCATTTTTACAAAAAGAAGAGGGTCTACCTCCCTCCGTTTAGACGGGAGGGACAGTTTTTTTTTTAAATAAACAACATGGAAAAAAGTATTTAAAAAATAAGGGTTTTATTTACTTAGAAAGTATTGGACGTTTTTTTTAAGCTAGAAGTTTCTTCTATCATCTTCTTTTTCAATTCTCTGTTTGAACAGCACAATATAAGTAGGTATCTACTATTGAACTGAAATTCACAAAATGAATTCTGGTGTGCCGCAAGGCTTCATTTCGTCACCGTCACTTGGTCATAATCGTCAACGATCTCTTGTATGAAACAATTATTTCATTATTTCGTTTTGTTGACCACAACACTTAGCTTTCTTTAGCATCTTAATTTTTAGACGCATAACAAGGTTCTTCGAAAGTGAAACTGTTACGGTAGAGTCATGTTCGAGGTCAACTTAATGCAGATTTCGTCGAATTTGTTTGATGCAGGAGCTTATGCATATCCTTTTCTCCTGCAATAACGTTGGAACATCGTAGGTATTTGCATTTTGAACTGTATTCTTATGATATCTTCTTTTCCATTGGGAAAAAAAAGGTTCCACTCTTTAGGAACCTTTCTAAGAAGATGGAGAACAGCATTTTTCCAGCATGTCCTTAAAAACGGCGACACCTCCTTCTCCTACTGAGCAATAGCACATACGTTCCATCTTTCTAAGGTCATGGAAACCCTGATTAACCGTCTGCAAAAGAAATACCTTGAAGGCCGAAACCTCCTACATGATCGGCAATATGGCCTTCGCAGCAAATGTTCCACTGGTAATTTGATGGCATATATTACCGAACTGTGGAACAAATCTTTCATCGTTTTGGCTAAAGTAAGATTATTGCTCTTGATATTTCAAAGGCGTTTGAAAGAGTTTCGCATGAAGCTCTCTTATCAAAAATGCGGGGTTTCGGGATCAATGAAACTCTCGTTCGTTGGATTAGAAGCTATCTTCTGGACCGTTCCACCGAAAAGCTCTCAGTACTCGGTATGTGTGTCAAAGACGACCTCCGTTGGAACGACCATATATTTGAGACCGCCAAAATGCTGCACGCCCATCTGTGAGCAGGAGCTTCACAAACATGCAATGTTTCTTTTATAAAAAATGTTCACTCGAGGTAGCCAGCTGCATTCTTCCTCTTCCTCCTTGCGCCTAATACTCGTATCGCTCGGAATACTCATTAGCTTACACTTAAACCATATTTCGGACGTTTTTTTCCCAACAGTTCAGCAACCTTAATAGTATTGATATTGATGACGTCAGAATCGGTCCATTAAATCAAATGTGCTTCGACATCTCCACCTGTTGAAAATATTCCAACTTTTCTTATCAAACATACAATAATTAAGTTTAAGCAGTTCTTGTCATCAAGTAAAAACGAAAAACAATCTCCTTTCACAATAAAAAATGTATGTCAATCTTCACTAAAAAGAAGAAAAAATCCAGAAATAAAAATATATCTTGAATGATCTCAATATTGCCTTTGAAATTATATTTGGATAATTTACAAAAGATTTACTATTTTATATCCGGATAAGGGCAACCCAGAATATCAGTGCCCTATTTTCTAATACTAATACTAATACTGAAATGCCTGAACAACTTTTCGTTTAGTTAGATTTAGGTGTACCAAAAAGTACCATTTAAGGGCCATTGCTATTTATTTATTTTAAAAACTACATTCATTTTAATTTATTATAAAAAGAAAACTTTTTTGATATCGCTTTTTCATCACTTTGCAAAAACCCCATGTCTACTCCATTCCCTTATGAAAATGTAAACAATCCCCGAAACTTTTAATCGCTTCCAATCCCCAAAAGGGGACATCAGGAAGAAACTTTGTTTTTAATTGAGTGATACATTTCCATCCATTTAGCAAACTCAATTGTCTCCGATTGTCAAGACCAGACTGTACCCTGGGCTCTATCATGAAACTGAATAAAGTTGCATGGAAACGAAATCTCTAAAACCCCCGTAGCATGTAAAGCTGTGCGTGGTGCAAAGTTGCACAAAATTCCATTCCATAACTTTTCCCCCTTCCGGCTGCCAATAAAAAGTCGCCGCTGCCACGAACCGTCCGCCACCATAGTTGAGTTTTTGTCAAGCCATCGTACTCAGCTGGCTTGCAGTTACATAAATTAATTAATTTCAAAATCAACTGGAGTATCCAACTGGCTGCCCCGCCAGTCACACTTTATAAATGCGGTTGCATAAAACAAAGTTTTAATTGTTTTGATTTTTTTTTTCTAATTATTTAATTTTTTTTCTCTTTTTTTCCAGGTCAGTATTTTTGATAATTTTCATAAGTTGTGGTGCCGCTATGAAGTAATATAGCTACGGTCGGTGGTAAGTTTTTTCTGCATTAAAGTTGCTACAAATTGGTTATATAAGTGTAGAATAATAAATTATTAAAACGTAATTGGTCTTCTGAGGTAAACTAGGAGGAAGTTGACCTTTCTTCCGGTTACAAACACCATTATAAGAGTAATTCAATTTAAACTTTAAGTGTCACCTATGAAAGAGATTAATGAGTTCCACTTGATCCAGAGAGGTTGAAACACACATTAAACCCTCTAAGACTGAAGATACAAGAGGGTCATTCTGCTGGAGTGGCAAAAGTGGAAAGTAGCAAACGAAGGAAAGTAGTTATAGTTTTCGGAAAAACATAATTTTTTTATTATTCGGATCGAAACACACGTACGAGGAGAATAGAATCACGTTTGTGTGGGTGAGGAAGTGATGAACTGATATCATGCAATTTATCTTTGTTCAGGAACGATATAAATCTTTGAAGAAAGGAGGTAATTTCTGTCAGAATTTAATTCAAACGTACATTTTATATGAGCAGAAAAGTAGAAAAGGTAGAAAAAGTTCTTTTGACAAGGGTTCGTTTCATTAAAACGTACATACCTACGCGGGAAAAGGACTTGGGAATTGTATTTGACGCTCTTCTTGACCTTATTAGCTCAACGCATGACTATGATGAAGTACAGAACTGGCTGTTGAAGGTTGGAGTTTTTCAAGAAATTTTCTTGGATGATTGGCGTACAAAGATTGGAAAACATACTAAAATAAAACCAAATACATTAAACATTTCTTTCAAAAGATTTTGCTTTGAAAACTTATGAAAGTTTGCAAGTTTTAGGGAATGGAAGCAAACCTTTGAAAAAATATGTAGGATAACTCTAAGGAACAAGAAAAGAAACGACTTGGATATATAGAAGCGGGTAGATCCTTCGATCATTTAGGCCAATCATCAATTTTGTTTAACGTATTCTATGCACTTAAAGAACTCGATACACATAATTGAGTGCCCGGTCCGTGGGAAAATAGTCACCTAACTGCGCCGAAAAGTATATTTTCCTATCTTTCTAAGTCTTCTAAATAGTGTCAACCGTTGCATTCTAAAAAGCATTGTGCTTTATAAACACATAGTTAAAAAAAAAAAACAGGACATGCAACAGGACAAGCTTGTAAAGCTAATGAGGTCGTCAGAACCGGAATCAAAATATCCATGCTACTCGACAAAGCAAACATAGGTTTACGGGTATACCTAATGCGCTAGGAAAAAAAATAAATAATCTAGTCCAAAAGTACTTTTTAAACCGAGTGAATCTGGCCTGAACTAGATATAAATCGGTCTACGGACTTGATGTCCCTGACCAGACTTTCCATGAATCGAACTTGCATCAAGGAAGCCGTTCGTCTCGAAATTCTCGGCATGCGCATAACCAACCACCTTTTGTGGAATGATCATATATATGATTCCGCAAAAAATGCCGCAATTTGTTTGGGTTTCCTCCGACGATGTAAGAAATTCTTTTTCCATTCTGATCTGGCTTACTTACTTACTTAGGGGGCGCTACAGTTCGGGACGAACCTGATGGTCGTTAACCAACATGCCTCTCCAGCCAGCTCGGTCTTTGGCTAGCTGCCTCCAGTTTCACACTCCAAGTTGGTTGAGGTCGTCCTCCACTTGAGCGCGCCAACTAAGGTGAGGTCTTCCCTGACTGCGTCTACCCTGTGGGATGGAATCGAAGATCCTGCGAGCCGGAGCATTGTTGTCGTCAACAGTTAATCCGTCCTTTTACAAGGCTATAAGTTGCTTCGCAACTTTCTTTTTTTCCATGGCAAGGTTGTTAACTCCACGCACAAACACCAACCTGGAGGGCCAGGTCGTTTTTTGGACTCCTTGGACAGAGATTCGTTCTTCAGCCGTACAACTCGAATGTGGAATCTTTTGCCTAACTCTGTTTTCCCTCCCATTATGATGTTCAGAAGTTTAAAACCAATGTGCATCGGCAAATCCTATTGAACTCTCTCCTTCTTTCCTAAGCTCGCGCTTTATCCACCGACAGACCAGTACCCTGTGGTTATCGCGGGGAGGTAAATTAAGCACAATTGATGCATACGAGATAGTTATAACACTGTGCATCGCCTGGTTGACGCCTTTCAGTGCCTACCCTATTCATACAGCACCCAACCACTGATCTGGCTACTATCTACAAAACATATCCGCCCAAGACTAGAATACAATTCCTATATTTGGGCGGGTGCTCCTTCAACTCACTTAAGTCTTTTGGGTGGTATTTAAAGAAGAGCATTTAAAGTGAATAGAGATGGTGACGCGATTAGAACATTTACGTCCATTGAACATTGATGTAAAGTTTCTTGCCTCTCTCTTTTCTACCGTTATTTCTACGGTCAGTATTTCAGTAAAAGAGCCAGTTTCATTCCTCTCCATAAACAATTTTACTGTAATACTCGCGCTTTCAGGAATGCCCACCAATTTACCCTCGAGCCCAATTGATAAATACAGGGATTCGTTCTTCAGCCGTACAACTGCAATGTGGAATGTTTTGCCCAACTCTATTTTGAGTGTTGGTAAGTTTAAACGTTGCGAGCGTTGAATTTGGCCTTTCGCAGATTTCAATTCGAATTTTTCATCAGAACCTTGGGCCAACATCCGTACAAAATCATAGCAACGTTTGTTCGCTGAAAGGCTTCGGAGCGTTAGGCCGCCTTTTTGGATGAATGACTATGTTAAGAAGAAAAATTGCCGTCAATCGTCGCATAAAAGTTCAGCAGGTGATAATGCATTTTCAAAAATTTATCGTTTGGTGTGTATTTTGGGCTGTGCGACGACGTTGGTGAGGTGACCCTGCAGAACGATGATAACCAATTTCTGATATGAACATATGGACCTAGAGGAGATCTGGTTCTAACAGGACCGCTGTCATACAGCGGACGCCACGATTGACAATCTGCATGAACGATTTGATGGTAGGGTTATCTCTCGCAGTTGATGTGAATTGTCCACCAAATTCATGTGATTTGGCCCCTCTAGACTTTTTCTTGGAGGGCTCTCTGAAGTCGCAGGTCTATGAAAATAAACCACAATCTCCCGATGCCCTTAAAGTAAACATAACGCAGGCCATCGCTCAAATTCAGCCGGATCTATGCAGAAGTGTCATTGTTAATTGGACCGCTAATATCCGGGCCACCGTTAATAACAGAGGCGGGCGTTTTTGATCATCTGCCTCCAATTATTGCACCAGAACAATCTTATAAACGGTCCAAAATCTAACCTCCATGTAAGCCAGGTTGACTCCCCGATCCTGGGTCCTTTCTGATACTGGCTTCAAAGGGTTTATATTTTCTTCTTTGTCCTGTTTTTAACCACATAAGTAGGCATCCATTTTAGCAATCTTAGATCATCTCACGATAACAAACCCTGCATTCTCTAAATAAAAAGATCGAACAAATCAATACGCCAGCATTATCAACGTTGGACGTTGACCAATCCTTCTTGAACTACCTGCTCTCTAAAATGTTCTGTTTAATAGAGTAACCATCAAGTTTGAAATTCTTTCCCAAGGAGAAGATCATTTCTTGTTGTTACACTCTGCTCAAGTTTGATGGCAAGCATATGGTCCACCAGCTTTAAATGTTGTGTAAACTGAGTTTTAAAAAATCAAATAACTTTCATTGAAATGAATTTAAAACAAAACTAAACAGCATAATCAAGTGACTGTCCATCACCATTTAATCCGACCATTAACAACAAAGAAAAACGACTTTATATTCAAACATGACATCAATTCTATGGCTCTTATTTTCCATGACAGCACCCCCTTCTTGTATTCACTTTATCACCCAACTCACACTTATCTTAACATTTTACGATGCATCCTTAAAAATTCCATCCCAGCACCAGTGCAACAAAATACTACACACTACACGTTCCTGACTTTGTCTTGCATGAGTGCATTCCTGTCTGCTAACCAGACATTTATGATGAAAATATGCGCTCCATTGACTCCAATTCCCTTGGCTGCAAGAAACATCTTCATGGTGTCACCATGTCACCTTGTAAAATACCGTGAAATGCTTGTGCCTAATGCACAATTTGTTAACATTGTGTTGCCCCATTTGTGTTCCGCCTGACGGCGCATATCGATTGTTTTTCGGATGTGAAAATGTCTACATTATTATGCAGAGCAACAAAGTGAGCGTGGATGCTGGCTAATAACTTCCTCAGAAATTCATCATCATCGTGACAAAGGCTTTACTTTTATCTGCATTTAGAAGTAAAATTTCTTTGAGGAAAATTCCCTAAACCTAATAACTGTTTGGTGTTTATTGAACGAAAATAGTACCGTTTTATTCAGATTTCGTTTTTACAGGGTGACCCAAAAGTCTTCTTCGTTTACGGTTTAAGGTGCTCCTGTGGTGTTAGTAAGCACAATAAATGCTCTTCTGATAATCAAGAGCATGACTTCGGTCGTATATTGCTACTGAGTCCGCTGTAGGACTTTGAACAGGAACAACAATGGACTCACTAAACCAAGTGTTTTACAGACACAGGTTTGTCTGATTTTTAAAATATCTTACTTTTGAGGACGCAATCATAAAGTTGAGATAGAATATCAGATATCCACTAAAATTAAAAAATAGTGGACTACCTCAAAGTACTCATCGCGGACCACTACCCTTTATTTTTTAAACAAAAAAATGCATGTTCTTTTGTTTCATCTTTTTTGATGATTTTATCCAAGAAATATTGAAACAAATTAAGTGTTAAAGAACCAAAATAATGTCCAGACTTAGCTACGACAAATAACCGTTATTATTGCGATTTAATGCGAAAATGTTATTATAGAAATAAATGTCCCAAAAGCAAGGATTTTTGGTTCACCTTGTCTGAAAGTGTGGATACTTCTCCAATATAGAATCGTCTAAAACAAACAGTTCTACTTAATCGTGACCTTAAAGACTTTTCCTGGATTATGTATAAATCCATTGGTTATTGACGACAGACAAAAAAAGAAACACGTCCTTGTTCTGTCCCCTTCACACCCTTCAGGATTATTATGGTTGAGACAGGAAGTGATTTCCTTTGTTTTTCTTTCCATGGAATGGAAACTTATTTCAACATTTGCCTTCTTTAAACGTGAGCTGAATTCGAAATTCCTTGCTGAGTCGACGAAATTATCCTTTTTTTAGTAGAAAACAAACTGAAGGTGGATGGATGGAACAAGAATTTTTTTTTTCTGGCCATAATGGTGTCCAATTATAGTGGGAATGGCTTTTATCGGCCTCTCCATCGATTTTGATTTTTGGTTTTCTTGAGAGTTCGGGCGTTGTGGAGGAAATCTGGGAGTCTTGAATTGTTATTTTGATTAAAAGGTTAAGGTGTGTGCTAAGAAAGTCATTATGTTTTTTATAGAGCAATAAAAGTTTCATATTTTTGTCAATCATTCCATCTGAGATCGAATTCAGTGTTCTTTGACTTTCTGATGCCTTTGGTTAAGGTAATAGAAAAAATGATTTCAGGGGACAATGGGCCAATGGTCCTTTTTTCTTAATTACATTCTCACGTTATGGATACTTTCGTTGTCCGGTCAGGATTTGACAACACGAAACTTCGTTTAAAAGAAAAAAAAGAAAAAAACTTTATCGAGAGATTTAATTGTTTTAGCACGCTATTATTATAAATAAAATCTAATATAAAGGTAATGCTTTTGCAAAACATGAATAAAGGATTCACCTCCCCTTCTTTATATACCATGAGTATACCAAAAGTCCAGCTTCATGCCATGTGCCTTTCTAATCGTGAAAAAATAGAAATAAGACATTCGAAAAATATGACTACTGTAACCACTGTATACGTTACAAATAAGAAAGTATCAACATTTGACGAATAAGCACTGTTTTGGCTTTGGATAATTTCACCAGAGAGAACCAAGCATAGGTGGAAATCCTTTGATAACATTTTATTCCGCACACATAGTTAAGTGTCATTGCGATTTGTGCAAAGCTAAATTAAGGTTTTGTATTGTGAAATCGTTTAGGGCCGGAGACGTTAATAAAACGTTTTTGTAAACTAAGTGAGGGGCATACTTAGTTTCCATCAATAATTTGGGGAGTTGTATAGTACAGGACAAAAGCAGCAATGCACGTAGTGTTTTATTTTTCAGAAAATAAAAAAATCGAAATCAATATCTGATTGTTTTTACTTGCGATTATAGGTACTATAATGCAAGCTATTCATTCGTGCAGAATAAAAACTGAGATAATAAAACAAGGCATTACGATGATAAAAAAAAAACATACTTGAGTTGCTGGCAAAATTCTGTCCGTTCTGTAGACTAAACGGTTAGGCCAATCGTCTTTAAATTTAGAACTAAGGGTTATTTAGACATTCTACAGAGGAATTTTTTCAATTTTTTTTAGCTCAAATCTTAACGGTACCTGCCATATAACCGTTAAGTAAAAGCTTATTTTTCTCAAAAACGGCTCCAAGAATTGTGTATGAACAAAGATCAGTGCAGGTGTGAGTCATATTTTGGTGAAAAAAAATTAAAACAGTTGGTACCCCCATTTTCTTTGTTCTTCAACTTTCTCGATTATTCGATTGCAATCATGTTGATATTTAAGAAGATGTAGGTAGCGTAAGTAATTTCAATTTAAAATATTTTTGTGTTTTTAATAATTTTTTTCAATTTTATTTTTCTTTCGAAAAATCAATATTTTGAAAACGGGTAGGTGATTTTTTTTTAAATTTTGTTTTAAAATGTTGATTAATTTTGCGCTTAAGTGTGCATTCTTGAATCATTTTTTTTTAATTAAAAAAAAAATAGTTGAAAACCCGTTTTATTTAAAAACCGTTCCTACGATTTAAAAAAAAAATTCAAACTTTTCAAATAAATACTTTGAAGTTCTCTTAATATTTTTTTAAATTTTATTTGACGATGTGACCGCACATATGAGCAAGTACCTGCCATCCAGTCGTGCAATTTATGTGATTTTGACTGTTATATATCGGGTTTTTCAATAAGAGCGCTACAAAAGTTTTTTTTAAATAAATCAAAAACGGTTTTGGATATCAATGAAATTCTTGATTCCTGTGAAAGTACGTTCGATTCCATTATGTATGGAACTAGATTTCTTTTGCATGACCACCACGGGCACGCTTGCAGAAGTCCAGAAGCTAAACCCAATTTTCGACGGTTTTCAAGCATAAATCGGCCGATACTGCTGCAATTTCACGTTCGATATTCGTACGAAGTTCATCAATCGTCGCTGGCTTGTTGGCATAGACCATAGACTTGACGTAGCCCTACAGTAAATAGTCTAACGGCGTCAAATCGCACGACCGAGGCGGCTAAGCGACTGTACCATTTCGTGAGATAACACGTTCTCCAAACTTGGTTTCCAATAAATTGATTGTGACATTCGCTGTGTGGCTTGTGGCGTCGTCCTGTTGGAACCACATGTCCTCCAAGTCCATATCATCCAATTGGGGCCAAAAATATTCGGTTATCATTGAACGGTAGCGATCCCCATTCACAGTAACGTGCCGATCTTGATCATCACGGAAGAAGTACGGCCCAATGACGTCGCCGGCCCATAAACCACACCAAACCGTAATTTTTTCGGGATGCAATGATGACTCATGGAGTACGTGTGGATTGCCGCCTGACCAATACCGCATATTTTCTTTATTGACGAAGCCATTCAGCCAGAAATGAGCCTCATCGCTTAAGATGATGATTAAAATAGTCTTTGTTACTCCTTAAAACATCAGCTAACTGCCTGTAAAATTGCATTAAATTCGGGGCATAATTAAGAATGTTCAAAAAAAATTACTCCAGCTCCACCTAGGGGTGTCTTCTAGTTTTTGAGAAAATCGAAAATTACTAAGTAGGTACATATGCATACTTTGAACATTACAATTGCATTATATATGTAGGTATGTAAGACACAAACATACATATGTATCAAGAAATTATATTATAACATAAATTTGGTGCAGTCGTACAGTAGCTTACCTACCTTGCGTTGCTCGGGTATAAAATACTTTTTCGAAGAAAACTAACCCGGCGCGGCGCCACCTAGTAATCAAAACACCCTTAGTTACTTCTTGCAAAATAAACATCAGCTATCTGCCTGTGAAAATTCCTTCAAAATCGGGGCATAAATAAGAATTTTCAAAAAAAAACCGTCCAGCGTCACCTAGGGTAAATTAAAACATCTAGCCTTAATCAATACTTACAAAACCAGCTTTGTGTCTGTGAAAATCCCCTCAAAATCGGTCCATAAATAAGAATCTTCCAAACTAAATAACACCCCTCGCCAAATAGGGGGTAATTAAAATAGCCTAAGTTACTCTCTAGAACATCAGCAATCTGCTAGTGAAAGTCCTGTCAAAATCGGTGCAGCCGTTCCCGAGATTACCCGGAACAAACAGACAGAAAGACGGACAGACAGACACAAATTTTAGAAATCCTATAGTGTGCCCAAGCAGCAGGGGGGTTGCAGGGGTGCTGGGTGCTAGCACTGAATATGTATATACATATGTAAGCAAGCAAAAAAAAAACAATCTCATAAAAAGTTTTTTTTAGTAATTTTCTATTTTTTTCAAAAAAAAAAAGAAGACAAAACCATTCGGTTTTTTGTGTTAGATTCAGAATCCATATTAACGCTGACAACAAAAAGCCAATTTAGGCACTTTGTTTCACAATTTTGAAAAAAAATTGGTCAACACTTTTTTTCATTTTTTTTATCAAAATTTTGAGTTTATAAGCGAATTTTTCAAAAAACTATTACCATGAATAATAACATAATTCAAATTATGAATTAAAGAACAAATTTCTGGCTTTAAAAATCGTTATAATACTTAATTGTAAGTGTTGCCGTTGTTTTTTTTTTTAATAATTTTGTTTCAGTTATTTGTTTATAAAATTGCCTCTACCTCCTAAATGTGCGCGGTAGACCCCCCCGTCGGATAGTAAAAAAAATGTTTGTTTTCGACCGCTCTAAAAAAACCGTTATCAATGTTCGGCGCCTAAGTTATCGTACTCGTGCCTTTTTCTCTTATTCTGAAATATCTCCAAAACGTTTTTGATGTTTTTTTATGTTTATTGATTAAAAAGGGAGAACTACAGTTCGCTTCTTCGCTTTACCATATATTGTTTCTTATTCTATCCATATTGTATAAATCTATAACTCGTATGCATTACAATACCACTAACCGTGTTCATTACAGTACACATTTCTATAATTGTATAGTATTGTCGCTTATCTTTTTCGAAGTACCTACTCAAGTTGCACTGAACATGCCATTTTAGTCCTCGAATTCGAAATGGGTTGTTATATTCAGTTTTAGTGCGTGACAACTGTTGCTGTTAAGAAAAAGTTAATTTAACTGTGATCAGAAATATGCTCATAACCTAGTGATGTCTGTCGCGTGCAATAAAATTATGTGTTTTCTCCTTTTTATCGCGTGTGGTTTTCTCATAATTTAATTGCTTTTTTTATGTTTTAATTAAGTTAAAAACTATTTTTCCATTGATTTTTTAAGATTTAATTGGTGTACATCAAAATGAAATGCTGGCGAGTGAGTTAATGTAATTTTGAACGAACGCTAACTATATAATTGCTTGTTTTGACTACTCAATGCATTTCAAAATAACTGACAAAAATTATTTTTTTTTTTTGGTTCACCCTGTACATCCACCAGATTGGCATTAATCCGTTATTGAATTTCACGCTTCCGTGGGCAACATTTTCTCCATTTTATCCCCACAGATTCATTTAATTAATCTACTTACCTTATGTGTCAATATTAATATGATTTTATTCCCGAAAATATAACTGCACATTGACTTACCGTCTATCCTTGCGTGTCTGAGATGATCGGGAATATCCATTAACCATTGTGCCGCCGCCATAACAAAGACTGTGACTTTGCCCGGAGCCTATTTTGAATCTCAAATCGATGAGAATATTCGTTTCGAAAAATCTGAAATGAATTTCAATTTAAAAATAAATATCTCTTATATAAACGAATTGAATTCAATTTTAAAAAATTAAGGTGAAAGATACGAATTTTTTTTTGATTTATTAATGAGCGAAATGTATTACTAAAAATATTTTTTCCAATAAGAGTCTTGTGAAGCTTTAATAATAAATGATTTCGCTGAACGCTGCCAATTTGTATCTTTTGTTATTGGGATGGGAGGAGCGCGTGTTCTTTTGTGGATTACATTATAATTTACGAGCTAACGGTTAATGATTTACATATCTTTTGAAGGAGATTCGTTGAATTTATTGGATGCGGATGTTTTATTGGTTGTACTGCATATATTTTGAATTAATTAAGGCTGTTTCTTTTTGCAGTACATGTAGGTACACTCCGTGTCACTTGCTTAGGGACATTTTTAAATTCGTTGTTGTTAATTTTTTGTTTTAGCTACTTACTTAAAAAAAGCCGCTTTGAAAAGATAAGTAATGATTGTTGGAATTTCCTTTTTTTTTACGAAAAAAAAGATTTGTTTTGTCTGGGTATATATTCAGCAAAAATTGCAAGGGCTTAATTTATTTCAAACTAAGGACCAAAAATTCCTTAAATACCCCATTTTTAATGAAAAATTTAAAATACTGAACCTTTTTTTATTTTAGTTCCATAGAAAAGATTCACGTGACAAAGATACAAAAAAAAAACGAATCTACATTTTGTTGTAGCTTATGGCAGACCCAAAAGCCCTCAAAATCCACATAATTTCCTCTTAAATCTCCAAAGTTTACGTTTAATTTGGGGTTTTTTGCACGTTTTATAGCAACAGGACGAAAGAGTATTTATTGTCAATTTGTGCTAAAGTCACCCACAGATGTGGCATTATTATCCTCGTATGGTACATCCTCACAAAAAAAAACCCCGAGCAATCAGTTAAATTTAGGGGTTGAGATTATTATGCTATTAAATGTAAATTCTTAGGCGGGTAGTCGACGAGCGTGTGGGAGTTCTTTAACAACAGATGTTAATCACAACATTTTGCCCGGGAAGGACACCAAGGAATTGCTTTATTATTATCATAGGCATTTAAATTCAAAAGGGAGGTAGCAGCTAGCATAGCGATTAAAATGCTGTTTTTAAACTTTAATTATCTTGGGAAGGAAATAGGGAGGATTTTCAGGTCGCGTGGAAGTTTTTTCACTGTCGCGGCAAGCAAAATTGAAATTGTCATTTTATTTTACGAGAAAGAAAAGTGTGTGCTTCTGTTTATGATATTTAAAGCCTTACAGGAGAACTTTTTATTTAAGTTTCGAAAATTTTATGCTAAAGGTGTTTGGAAAAATAAAAATAAAATATTGTTTCCTTTTTAGTCTCCCATCGAAGCATCTTTTTTACTTGCGATTTATAGGAACTATAAGGCAAGTTATGCATTCGTAGAAAAAAAATCTAACAATCAGACATGACATTACGATGATAGAGAAACATATTTGAGTTACTGGCAAAATTCTGTGTCTATCTGTACAGATATATATTGAACTACAGCCTTAACGGTTTGGCTAATAGTTTTCAAACTTGCAACATAAGGTTATTTTGACATTCTACAGAGGACTTTTGAAAAAAAAATTTGCTCAAAAATTAACGGTACCTGTCATATAACCGATAATTAAAACCTTGTTTTTCTTGGAATCAGCTCCAATATTTTTTATGAAAAAAAAATCAGTGTAGGTGTAGATTATGTTTTGGTGAAAAAAAATCAAGATGATGGGCTAAAAACGGTACCATAGAACAGTCTTTTTTATTCGACTTTCTCGAAAACTGGTCAACAGATTTCAATAAAAAATTGATAATCAGGAAGATGTTGGTAGCCTAAGAAATTTTATTTTAAAATATTTTCGAAAACTTTTTTTTTGTATTTTTAAAAATTCTCTTAATTTTTTTTCAAAAATCAATATTTTGAAAACGGGTAGATGGATTTTTTTTAATTTTTTTTTTAAATGTAAGTATTTTTTGTGTTTGAAATAAAAACCGTTTTATTAAAATTCACACATTTTCACAATTTCTAAAGGAAAAGGCGTTTAAAATTTTCCGCTGAAAACTATTTTACGTACTTTTTTCAAACAATCAAAAGTCAGAAAAATCGAATGAAAACTTTTAAGTTCCTTTAATATTTTTTTCAAATTTTATTCGACGCTGTGACCCCACATAAGAGCAAATACGTACGATCCAGTCGTGCAATTTATTTATTAATGAAACTAAATCTAGACATGTCTATTTTTTTACTTGGAATTAAGGCAAGTTTAGGATTCGTGAATATAAAAAAAGTCAGTGAGAAAAATGTCTCTCTGTCTATCTGTCTGTCCATCTGTATGTATAACGAGCTGCAGCCTAAACGGCTTAAGCGACTAAAATTTGGTATGTGTGATTGTTTTGGAATTCGGCAGAGGGAAAATTAAAATTTTATTTTTAGGGCTAAAAATAACCTTACCTGCCATATAACCGTTAAGGAAACGCTCATTTTTCTCGAAAACAGCTCTAACGATTTTGATGAAAACTTTTGAGATTTTTTTTAGCTAGAAATATATCATCTTATACAAACCAAATTTACCGCAAAAGTGGGACCCAGTCGTGCCCATTTTTTTACATGCGATTATAGGGACTATAAGGCAAGTTTAGGATTCGTGAATATAAAAAATTGAGATAACAATCAAACATGACATGACGATGACAGAAGCCTAAAAAAGTCATTGACAAAAAATGTTCACCTGTCTGTCTGTCCGGGTGTATATCTAATCTGCAGGTTAAGTGATTGCGTTCAAATTTGGTATGTGGGTATCTCTTGGCATTCCTCAGAGAGGAAATTGAAATTTAATTTTTAGGGCTAAAAATAACGGTACCTGCCATATAACGATACAGGAAAAGCTTATTTTTCTCGAAAACGGCTCCAACAATTTTGATGAACATTTTTGAGTTGTTTTTTGTCGGCAGTAGCTATCAGCTAATTTGAACCAAATTTACGGGAAAAGTCTATTAACGGTTCCTTTCATATAACGGTTGTTTTAATTATCGACTTTCTCGGTAACGGCTTAATGTATTTCAATAATATTATATATTATATATATATAATATTATATATTATAATTAATTCTACATACACAAATTTTGAATAATTATTTTTTTCTATTTTTAATAAATTTTTGAATTTTTTGTTTGAACACACATAAGGGCAATTATCTGAGAATCTTGGATTTATCGGATTCAATGCCGAAAACCATCGCCGAGCAGAACGGTCCAAGTTCCCTAGTTATTTCGAAAGTGGAACTCCAAATCATCTTCGAAGCACAAAAGAAAAAAAAAGTCATTTGGAGTCAATGTTATACCAAATATTGTACTACTTCATATCTCTGAACATTCAATAGATCATTTCCAAACTATGGCCGTGTTTTGTTTTTGAAAAAAGCTATCCGTAGCAATGGCATTTCCAAAAAAAAACTCATACGCAGCAGCCTTGTTTTTTATGCTTCTACAAACAATAAACAAAACCAGTGCCAGCGAGAGCGGAAAGGTACAGAAATTAATTTTGTGACAACAGCAATGAAAAATGTACAAGAAAATATGGTATCTATCCGCAGTTGGATTTGTGTATAATTGTATAGTGTATGTAAAATCCTACTGCACTGCGGATAGCTTCACCAGGTGACAACGCAACCGGTTTGGTGTAAAATTAAGGTGGGAGGCATCTGTTATTTTTTTTTTTAAACGATGATTTGAGGCGGTCACCGCCAATTGGGACCGCTACATAACGATGATAAGATAACTATATCCTTATGGGTCGAATTGAACTGGGGATTTGAACGTTGTCATATTCCATACATAATTGCATACATAGGCCTTTCAAATAAAAAAAAAATCAGGCCAATGATTGCCTTAGGATACCCTGTGTGATTCAATGTAGCACCACTTCTAATGGATCAGAGATACTTCCTCCAAACACCAGAGTATGAGCAGAAACGCTACTATCCCAACGAGGTCCAATACAACGTTATAAGAGTAAGATTTAAGACAGGTTGGAAAAGGCAAGGGTATCATCGTAATGTGGGGTTTATGTAATTTTTGTTTGTATATTTTGCGAATCTTATAGACCGGCTAGATAAAAACGATAGAAAAGGAATACAAAAAATAACAACATTGAGAAACTCTCGCCATAACTCGAATATATCCAGTTCTGAATAGCTGCTCTTTAACCGAAAACATTAGCTGTAGCAATGTCTTCTTTCTAATTTCGAAAGAAATAAGGTCCGATGGTGCTGCAATGCCATGAATCCCAACTGCCAGTCAAGGTTTGTGGATGCATTAATGCTCAATCGAACTTTTATAGATTATGCTCGCTCTAATTATAGCATTGTTAAGCCCAAGCCCATTTTCCATTTCTTGCGGGGTCCCACAAGGAAGTCACTTAGGGCCTCTCTTTTTCATATTTACCATTCATACTGACATTGAATTGTTTATATATTTGCCGCGGAATATAAATTGATTCGAATGTTGATTGTTTTATGTTTACATAAATACTTCGAATTCAAAGCTGCGTCTCCAAAATTGTCCCAAATTTTTCTTTAGGTATAAGTTACTCGATACTAATTTTAGGTAAGACTAGCTGGGTCCGCGGCTTTGTTTGCATTAGCTTCGCATACAAAAATTGTATTTATTTTTTAAACATATGTGACATACCTTTCATTTAATCTTCAATTTTAAGATACAGTCTTCACTTTAAGAAATAAAGTAATAATAAAAGATGATAGTGACGTCAGGAAATACTAAGATGGGGATTTGTATGCATCATTACAGCATACCCGGTATTTATGTGTATCATTGCATTCCTCTATTATATATAGCTCGTAGTGATTCGGTGTGAACGAAGCTTAAAAAAAGAAATAAAATAAAAAGTTACGATACCTACGCCATCTATTTTAGAGTACAGGAACGCATCAGCACAATGTATGGCGTGGATGTAAAAATAAAAAACAAATATACGTAAGCAAATTTTTTCTTTGGCCAATTTACAAAGTTTAAGTTTTAATTTATTTAAATAAAGCGCCCTGTATGTTTCTCGAGTAAATTACCTATTAATTAAGAAAAGATTTGTTCAAATTCGTTTTGTCATTCTAGCGTGATGCGCGGTCAGGCCGAAACTGCTTTAATTTTATTATATATAGTCACGAAGTTTCTTTCATTTTCATTTTAGTCGAATAGATGGGCAGCGCCCTACCAAATTAAAAAAAAATATATTAAATTAAAAAATATCGTATTAATGCAAAAAATTTTTTTTTTTAAACAAATATAAACGTTTTTAATTCTTAATAAATAAATATTTAATTTAAATTTTAAAAACCTTAATGTTCTTTTAATGTGTAAAGTTTACACTTGTGTTCAAAATCACTAACTTTGAATTCAGATTCTCAAAACTACTAAAATGAACCACAGTCCACAGGACTCATGAGGATTCCTCAGTTTATGCAAAATTTAATCTTTTCAATTTAAAACCAACCCAACTCATGGAAAATTATTTCCCTAATCTGATGCCAGGCTTATTGTTCCACATGTGAATATTCACTTATGCTCGGCTTACGAGTACACAGACTACATGCGGTATTTGCTCCCATAAAGCCACTTCACTTCACACAATTCCAACTAAATTCTCTCAATAATACCATTGAAGTTGTGGACAGGTCCTCGGCAAAGGAATTTCATTCGGAACAAGTCGGTGAAGCCAACAAAGTCTGCTTGTTTGCAGTTTGCAATACTCCAAACGATGACAAGCCATAGTTGTTTTAGCCTCCTTGTAGAATTTAAAATTGGCCTTCGACTAGAGTATCTTCCCTCCTCGCCGACAAGCCTTCCTGTTTGGTTAGAATATTGATAATTCCGTTTAGGTTGGTTTTGTACCATCCATGACATATGCCTAGAGTTTGCAGCAAACTTTTAGTTTTCTAGGTCAGAAGACGGCAGAAGTTTAATTTGGGAGTGAAAAGACATCCTCCAGACAAATAATATTAGGCAATTACATGTGTGTGTAGATCTGTGTTGGGTATATGCACTTGTTTACGTTAGGAAAACAGCTTGGCAAAAATAGATTAAGGCTTTAAGGATCTTTCCCTCTAAACTTTCATAAAAATTCATCACATACCGTCTTATGTCCTCTCGAGGAATAAAAACCGAAACATTATGAAAAGTGTCACGTTACACACATAGCCATTAAAAATAAAACTGTTTGTGTGTTGTTCTCGGTCGTAACATTGCCCATGTATAACCTTATAAATGTAAAAAGGAGATAATCTCAGATCAGTGTGGAGCTGAAGACGCAAACTTATTTAGGTCATATCCGGGTTTTGGCCGTATTCCAAAATAATTTCGGCCCAACAGTTGCCTTGGTGTCGGATGCTTCCTTCTATAGATCTCTCTAAAAACCTATAGATTTTATCAATGTGTCTGGAAACGTAGTGCCATTGAATTTTTGGAAAAGCATTAAGGCGCCATCATTGGAGGAACACATAAATATTCTTAGCCATCTATTCAGGTCGACTATGACGACAGAAAAAAAATTAAGTCACAGTTTCATTGGCATTGAGGTGGATTCCCTTATGGGACACTGAATTAAACTAAAACTTTCATTTGCACACAATTAGTGCTTCACAAAGGAAGACACAGCGGATGGGGGAGTTGCTTTTGTGCCAAATGACATTAAGGACTCTCTAATTAGCGGCGCGGCATTTCAGAAAGACTTGAAATAAAGATATAGTCGTTCATATCGGCATCGTGTCGTTGGTGGTTTATTTGTATTCCATTATGAAGAGTAAATTTATTTAAGGATTTCAGACATGACAAAGTGCTTGTCTTTATGCTTCGCTAAGATCAATAGATTGGTCTTGAGAGAATTAAGTAGGTCTTTGTTTAGATTTAAACTCTAATAGAATTATTTTTAGTTAGAAAGAATTTGTGTTCAGTAAATACAAAATATTTAAATATTTAAAATTTGAAGATTGTTCCGAAAATTCTTTTCAATTTAAAGGTAGTTTGCAGATTTTATCTGAAACGTTGAATCTCTCCTACAAATGGCTTCGGTTTTTCAATATTGACTTGACAACTTTGAATTTAATTTTTGAACGCACCCTTTCACTAATCATCGAGTTGTCATTGTCAAATTTTTCAGTAAATTCAACATTTTCATCATGGTATGTATTTTCTTCCGAAATTCGGAGTCGGTGACCGCAACTTTAAGAGCGTTGAATTGTTGAATTTCATCGCAAAATCATCTTAAGTGACAAAGCTCATTTTTGGCTCAATGGGTTCGTCAATAAGCAAAATATGCGTTATTGATGGGGTGAAAATCCACATTTGCTTCATGAATCATCACTTCATCCACAAAAAATAACTGTTATTGGGCCATATTTTTTGTCGACAACGATAACGATCGTCACGTTACTGTGAATGGCCAGCGTTATCCCTCCATGATTACAGATTATTTGGCCCGAAATGAAAGCTATGGACTTGGATAACATGTGGTTTCAACAGGATCATCTGTGTGGCACAAGCCACACAGTACACCTAACAATCGATGTATTGAAGAGTAAGTTTGATGAGCGTGTTATCTCATGAAATGGGCCAGTTGATTAGCCACCTCGTTCGTGAGATTTAACGCCTGTAGACTATTTTCTTTGGGGCTACGTTAAGTCATTGGTGTATGCCAACAAGCCGACGACGTTGGAAGAGCTCAGAGCCATCATTGAACGCGAAATAGCGCCCGTTTCGGCGGAAATGTGTGGCCGAGTCATCGAAAATAAGAACCAACGAATCGACCGCTGCAAACGTGCCCGCGGTAGCCATATGAACGAAGTCGAGTTCCATTCATAAATGTTTTGATTGTACTTCAAGCCGATAATAAAGTTTTTGAAATATCTCAAATGGATTGCGTTTATTTAAAAAAAAAAAGTGGTCAAGTCCTTATTCGAAGAAGAATTTCGTAGGAGATTCTTACTCATTAAAAAACACCTTCACCAAATAGTTTGTACTTCTTACATCAATCACATTAAATAAGGCAATCTCCACGGTTACACATACATACGTCTTGTTTCACTAGGTCGAACATTCTTCTGCAGTCGGCATTCAAGATTTGTTTCTTGAAAGGCCTTTCGAATGCTTCTAAAGGGTCTTCCAATAGGGACTTCAGAATATTGACGTTGGTAGCGGTCATCCTGTTGAAACTACATCTGTCAAATTGGCTGTCAAGGGAAAATCTCGCCGAGTAAACTATTCCAAATTCCTGTTATTCGGCTAAAAAAAGAATCCCTATATTTCACGGTACGTCCGAAATTGGGCTCAAGGGTGAACTGATGGGCATTCCTTGCGAGACGAGTATTACGGGAGAAACTTTAAAGGAGAGGAATGCAGCTGTCTACTTCGAGTGAACATAGGAAAGACATAAAACTTCAAGCAGGTGAAGCGATGTTTGGGAAGCACCTGGCCAGAGGTGGGAGTTATAGCCGAGTTTAGGGTATATAAACGCTTTATAAATTGTACCCAGATCAGATGGGGAAAAATACTTCTTACGCCGATACAGAAAACCTAAGCATGGGTATGTTAAGCTTTAGCGACAGAATTGAGTTGAATTTTCGAAGCATTAAACTCCACACGATTTCTATTACCCCATTTGACAATGCTGCATAAATCGGAGTTTAATATGATTGAAAACCACACGTCTAAGAAAAAAAAACACCCTTTATATGAGTTACTGGCAAAATTCTGTCTGTTTGTTTGTTCGTATGTATTTTGGACTACAGCCTAAACGGTTGGGCCAATCGTCTCCACATTTAAGACTTAAGGTTGTTTTGGATATTTTACAGAGGATTTTAAAAAAAATTTTTAGCTCAAATATTAACGTTACCTCTCATATAACCGTTAAGTAAAAGCTTATTTTTCTCGAAAACGGCTCCAAGAATTTTTATGAAAAAAATCAGTAGATATACTTTTGTAATTGTGATATATGTTATGTTGAAAAAAAAAATATTTACTGTGGTAATAACGGTACCCCCATAGGATTTTTTTCTTCGACTTTCTCCAGAACTGGTAGACCAATTACAATAAATTTTTTTTTAAGAAATCAATTTAAAAACCGTTCCTACGATTTTGAAAAAAAATCACACTGTCACAATTACTAAAGAAATAAAATGGCGCTTAAATTATTCCGCTGAAAACTAAAGGGCGGAGAGGGGACTACAAAATGTTCGACCTTCCTTAATTTTTTTTTCTTACGTCCAACGGTAAAAGCGTTCAAGTATATTTTGTAGAGCATACAATTTTTACAATATTGACTGTTCAAACATATTTGTATGTCAATTCGTTACCAAGATATGGCGCTTAAAAAAAAGGTAATTTTTCAAATTTCCCTAAAAATTGCCAAAATCTTCTGATTGTACATAATTTCCTCTGTTTTTTCTAATTAGGATCAAATTTTGTTGTTATTATGATTCTTGGTTAAAAGCATCAACTCTTGGCACCCTAAACATTTAACCTGCCTCACAAGAACTATTGTATAAAGGAAAAGTAATGAGCAGTGAATACATTTTCTCCTTACGCCCATGTGAATGTAGTTTTCTTTTTCGTCTGTAAAGTTATTTTTTTTTATTTTTTTTAATGTTTTTAAAACTTTTCATTAGGCTTATTACGGATGACTTTTTTTATTTTTAATCATCACATGTATATCTACTGATAAACTCAAAGAAACTGTTTGCCATTACCTTAAAAAATGTTTTTTTGTCAGCAAACTGGAAAATATAAAAAAAAACAAAATGTTATTAAAATAGGTTTTAAGATTTTCCAAATACATTTTGTTGCTTTTACTTTAGTTTTACGAGAAACCGTTAAGTATTGTTGTTTTCACACCTTTTATAAATTCAAATCGTGTTAGTGTTTTTTTTTTGTCAAAGATCTTGGCTTTCGATATGATAGGACACTCATAAAAGCAATTACGTGCGACCTACTTCGATGTGATCGAACAGATACTTAAAGACCTAGAATTTAAATTTCTAAAAAAATCTCTATGTGAAAGCAATCCTTACAGACCAAGTTAAGAAGTAAATTGACCGCTTAGACAAAAAAGTGCAACACATAGAAATAAAGTTTTTTTAAAAACCACAATCCTTTGATAATGTAACTTTTAACTTTCCCAAATATTTATATATTGCTTGATGTTTTTCCTTAATTATAAGCAGCTTTTAAAAAACCCCGTATAGACAGGCGATTCCTTGCACCTAACTTTGTAAAAGAAATAAGTTAAAAGTCCAATTAGTCTAATTAGTGCTTGCGTGTGTTTGAATAGAAGCAACTAAAAGCTTATGAGAGTAACTAAGTAACTTTTTTTGTGAACATAGAACTCAATTTTTCGTTCAGAATGAATAAGATGAATACAAAAGATAAAAGCTTATGCTAACAGTCCCGCCTGTCTTAAAGAATAATTAAGCAGAATATTCCATATAACGACCATGTATTTCCTTATAAAAGAAAAACATAAAAACCTCTCGAAAAAATTACATTCCCACAAAGTGAAACACTTTCCTGTGAAATCGGTTTTAACCTCGCTAATTCACCAATCATCGCCGTTTTATCAATAAAACGTAAGCACTTGTCTCGAAATCCACCGAACCAATCTATTTCATTTGGAGCTCATCCTCTTTGTTTGTTAATCACTTCAGTTCAAAAAGGAAAACAAGGATTCCTTGGATCAGATAGATACTCAGCCATCGACAATGTTGAAGAACAAGAAACCACAACTAAAATGAATGCCATCGATATAAATCAATATAGCAACACAAGTGAGCTCCAGAAACACCCCCCACCACCCACATCAACCGTCCACCCACAGCTTTGGCGGAACTAAACGAGTTTTAATCGTTTTTTCTTCTGTGTCGAACTATCTTTACCACCAATCTGCAGCATGTGTGCAAAATCTTCTTCCTTATTTCCACTTTCGTTAATTAATTTTCTTTTGCTTCTTTTTTTATTTATTTTTTCAAGGAAAACTGAAATATTGGAAAATTCATTAAAGGACCTACCTGCTGTGAGTGAGGTATACTAGTTCCTAGGTCAATGAAAAGGTGGAGATGCTAAAAAAAACTTCACGAGTGTTCAGTGCCGCGTAAATTATGTCACCGAGTTGTGTCCTACATGCGGCAAGGACTTTCAATTAGAGCCAATTTTGCAAACTTGTCACACACACACACACATGATGGTTTCTAACGGAAGCATCTATATTAATTTCCTTCCTGTGACTGATACCGACGCGCCGTCAAAACGACCACAAACGCACGAGACACACAACCAGCTAGTTTGTTGTGTAGAACAGAACCGCACAAAAACGTTGAGCAGCGAGCAAGCGGAAGGACATCACGTCCTGTGTGATATGATGCACCATCCAATTTACACCACCGTATAATTCCCTCGTCCTTGCCGGCAGGGATGTGCAATATCTATGGTGCGATGTGGAAAATTCACTCCTCCTCGGAAGGATTATCTGTTCAATTTGGCACGAAAAGGGGGACTAGGCCGAACCGTGTGTGTAGAAAATAAAAATTAATCACATATGAGCATCGCACTTCTATAGGCATCCACATCGGCACCCTTTCAGCACAAGGATGCATCCAATATAGCCTTTGGAGATTGTTTGTTTTTTTTTTTAATTTTTCACTTAAAATAAATTGCAATCGCCCGCTGGCCAACTACATGATTATTTGGCTTCGACCTTATTTTTTGTTTGGTCCTCAATTTTCCACTTTAGACTTTTTGTCCTAATTTTGTGGTGGAAACCCGGAATTAAAAAAGAATTTCCTTGTGTTATTATTTAAGAAGGTTTTTTATTAAGTGGCTTCTTCGGCTAAGAAGCCAACCGAAATCATTAAAATCAAAAACCTAACTGATATGGAATTGGGAAGCCTCATTGTAGAAACTGCCAGTCGAAGCATATAGACCATGCGATCGGTTAGCCAGGTATAGGCTTTCATACCATAGCCATCGCCATCACCGACTTTAGCCAAGGCTTTAAGTGTATATGATGGAGCAGCGTGCAAAGAAATTAAAATTAACTTTTCTTTCTGTTCAAGAATCTTAATTAAATGCTGCTGGCTGAGCTGACTGCCACTTCTGGCAAGATGGGTATATGGATGGATAAACGTTACCATACTGCTGCAATTGAATGTATCTCATGGATTGCGTGTTTGAGATTTAAATAGAATGAAAGCCAAAAAGAAGACGTAGATCGGTGGAAAAAATCAGAGCTAAACGAATGAAAATTAGAGGAAAACGGTCGATATAGAGTGCGGGACTGATGGTACTTAGCATAGTTTTGACAGATTGTGCAGTGGGGTCGTTCGGTTTGATTTTGGTTTGTCATTGAATATCCCACAGTGCAGATTAAAAATTTTGAGATAACAATCAAACATGACATTACGATGAAAGAGAAACACATTTGAGTTACTTGCAAAATTCTGTCCGTCTGTCGGGTCCGGCGGCTTTATTGTTATTAAGCTTAGATAATACCAGCTTTACTTCGTCCAGATAGGGTGGGCAAAATTGTACAAAAACAAACTTCGCACAGATAGAATAGTTCATTCTGCCTCATAGTGGAATTTGGTTCGTTTGCCGTTATACAGTCAGCGCAAGTGATTTCTCAATGTTCTCAGTATCTACTGCGATTGTACTACCATGTTCATTTGATCATTTTTGCCAGCATCAGTTTAAGCTCTGTAGCTTTCTTCTTTAGCCCAGTCGCATTGTCAAAAAAGAATGAATTGAAAAAAAATTAATTCATAAAATTTTTTTACAGCTCGTCAGTAGTTAGATTTTCGGAAAATCGTGCTGGAGCTTCAGCCGCCATTTTGAATTTAATGAACATTTTATTTTTGCCAATAACTTCGCCATTTTTGATTTCTAACAACAATAGGCAAAAAAAAGGCAAAACTTGCAGTAAATTAAATTTTCTACAACTTTAGTCTTATAATTTTTTTTTTAGTTACCGTTCGCGAGATATCAACAAAGTACTTAATTCTACAAATTTCACAGTTGTTGGGGGTGGTCATAAGTAGTGTCAATTTTGATTTTCAGGAAAATCGTACTGGAGCTTCAGTCGACATTTCGATTTTAATGAACAACTGGTTTTTGGCCAGTAACCAGAATAAGTCACAGTCGGTGCTAAATACTTGGAAGGACCATTTCTGCAGACTGTTAAACGGCGATGAAGACTAAAATCCCGCTGTCAGGCAGAATTAACCATTCAACATGGAAGATGACAGACAAAACTTCCGATTTCTGTGTGCGATTTCTTCAACTTAATACTTGAAAAAGTTATAAGAAACTCGCAAGTTATTTGTAGTGAGACAATTTTTTTCCAAGTTGTGCAATTGCTAGCGTCATCATTGGCAGAACTGGGCCAGCTGTCACTGGAGCGTTTGCTAACATTGAAGATGAAGCGGCTAAGATAGGATTAGCAGTTAATGAGGCCACAACGAAGTACCTGCTGTCCACAAAAAGGGGCACACAACACCGGCGGTAAAAATTCATTAAAACCAAAAAAAAAAGGCTCCGACTCGTAGGATTTTCTATTCCATCCCAGAGGGTAGACGCAGTCAAGAAAGACCTCGCGTTAGGATGCGCTCTCAAGTGGAGGACAAACTGAACCAACTTGGAGTGAGAAACTGGAGGCAGCTAGCCAAAGACCGAGCTGGCTGGAGAGGCATGTTGGTTGAAGTCCAGTTTCGTCCCAAACTGTAGCGCCCCCTAAGTAACTAAGTAAGTAAATACGTATAGTAACCAGAATAAGGCCTACAGGGGACACCACGTCAACAATATTTAGACTACTAATGCATTCCCACAACAAAATATAACAGAAATTATACGAATTAATATTTTCATGATCCCAGAAAAGTTTTTCGTTAATATGTCGCAAACGGTAACTTTTCTGAAAAAAAATAGGAGGACTAAAGTTGTAGACAATTTAATTTTGTACAAATTTTACCTCTATTATTTTTTTATCAGAAATCAAAAAGGGCGAAGTTATTGGCCAAAACAAAATCTTCATTAAATTCAAGATGGAGGCTTAAGCTCCAGCATGATTTTTTTACTTGCGATTATAGGCAAGTTTAGGATTCGTAAATATTAAAAAAAATTAGATAACAATCAAACATAACATTACGAGAAGTCTAAAAAACTGATCAAGAAAAAATGTCTGTCTGTCTGTCAGTATGTATAACGAGCTGCAGCCTAAACGGCTTAAGCGATTATCTTCAAACTTGGTGTGTATGATTCTTTTGGCATTCCCCAGAGGGGAAATTGAAATTTTATTTTTAGCCCTAAAAATAATGGTACCTGCCATATGACCGTTAAGGGACCTTTAAAATAACGGTTTTTTTAATTTTTGGCTTTCTCGGTTACGGCTCTTTGGAGTTTTGTCAAATTTTATATTTAGGAAGATCTAGGTAGCCCAATTAATTTTGCATATCAAAATTTTTAATAACTTTTTTTCTAATTAAAATAAATTTTAGATTTTTTTTTTCAAAAATCAATATTTTGAAAACTTATCAAAAAAAATTATTTTTAATTTTATAATCACATGTATTTTAATAAATTCGAAAAAATTGCATACCAAAATTTAAAATATATTTTTTTTTTTCAAAAAACTAAAAATAAAAAACAGGATTTTATCAAAACCGGTCCCAAAATTTTCGAAATACATTTTTCATAAATTCTTTGTTATTTAGGACGTGTGATGGCATACTTCATTTTTACTAAAAACCGTTAAGTATTTTGGTTTTTAATACTTTTTATAAGTTCAAACTGTTATTTTCAACGCAAATGTTACTTGTTTCTGCCAAAGATCTTGCTTTCCAATGTAATTAGGCATTTGCCTAAGTAAGCAAGTACGTGCGACCCAGTCGTGCCCATTTTTTTTTCATAACATGTGCGCGCTAAAAGGGATTTGTGTGTTGCCCTTATAGTGCTAAAACGCACTGCGCAAGCATAGGAAGATAAGAAGGGAGGGAGGGAAAGAAGGTGTCGATTAACATTGGTCTTGAATGCTTGCAAATCGAAATGACAAGGGAAAAACTCGCCGTGTAAACCATTCCAAACTCGTGTTGTACGGCTAAAAAAAGAATCTCAATATTTCACGGTACGTCCGAAATTGGGCTCAAGGGTGAATTGATGGACATTCCTTGCGATTTGATTCAAACTTGGTATTTTTATAGTACTCTACCCGACTGTTTTTCGAATTGGCATTCTAGCTCCAAAACTAACGGTACCTGCCATATAACTTTTAATGAAAAACTTTTTTTTTCTCGAAAACGCCACCTACGATTGTGATAAAACTTTCTGTGCAAAATATATCTTATAGTTTTAATAATTTTTTTCAGAAAAAGTTTTAAATCGGTACCTCCCATATGAACGGTTTATTTAAATCAGACTTTCTCGTTAAATAATTGACGGATTTGGGTGAACTTTTCATCATGCATGATTTAAATAATATTGCTTATTAAAATTTTCAAAAACATTTTTTTTTTTAATTTTTAATATTTTTTTTAAAAATTTTATTTTATTTTTTGAATATTTTGAAAACGAATTTGTAGATTTTTTTTTAAATTTTTCTCCTAGTATAAACTATAGATGTCTTTAAATTGACATACCCAAAAAAAATTTAAATATGTTTTCGAAAAGTTTTTCAAAAAAAAAAAACATTTTTGAAGTGAAAAAATCATAAAATAGAAAACAGCAAAAGAAATAAGATGGCTTACAACATTTTTTTTCCAAAAAACCTTATGAATAGTGTTTTTTTGATTGCATAAAAATTTTATTTGTTTAATATTTTCCCCAAAATTTTGTTTTATATTACTCGGTTGAGCCCTAGCCGCTAGTCTAATGAAAGCAAACTTTATTATTTTTATTATTATTTATTTATCGTTATTTATTTTAAAGCATTTCATGATCATAACATCATAAAGCATACAGAATAAATAATAAGGACGCCTATGATAAACACATAAACACGCAAAAACAACTAACAAATAAAAAAAATACTCGATTATCTACTGAATGCACACGTCTAAAAAAAAACACCCTTTACAATTTATAGGTCCGTAAAGGTTATGCGAAATTAAGAATATCAGCATAATTTTTTATTCGAAACTTTAAATTTTCTAATGGCAGTTTCAAATGATTTTATTAAAATCAATTTGATTTTTTGAAACTAAACACTTTTATTATATCATTCTAATGGTACAACTTTTAGTTCTAGTCTTCCAAAAAGCAAGGTCTTTTAAGACCAAAATAGACTTCAAATAACTCTTTATTGCCTTACCTCTTATAGAGCCCACTGGTTGAATAAAAACATTAATTTTATGATAGCTACTTACAACTTAGTACCTCATCAATATTAGTTCATATTGTTTTTATTTTATTTTTTTTTATCTTTTGCATCAATGCTCACCTCGACTCAAAAACGGCATCCAAATGTAACTTAAGTTGTTGTGCGCCGATTAGTGCGTTCTCCTACAAGTAGATAGATACACTTGTCACGATAGATCCATATAACCACGAATAATCACCAACCAAACAGTGCGCGTTCGAAACTTACACTCAACTTTGCGCCAACTTCTGTTATAAAATAATAATTAAAATCATCTGCACACACCAATAAAACCCTCATTAACACCAAAGTTTTTCAAAAACTTTAAGCAATGTAGTAGGTATAGGTACTTTAAAGTATCTGTTGGTTTTTAAAGTATCTGTTTGGCGTTTAATATAATATTTTTGCAAAATTATTAGACTTGTTGGTTGGAAACAGAATGCCTCTTGCCTCCGGCAGACTATGATCCCCTTGTGCCTTATTAGCAGGCGATAGAAAAAAAAAGTTAATTTTTTTTTTGCTGTCCAACTTCATGCTCTGGAGCATTTCTGGAACAATGTACAGTGAGATATTTGGTGATATGAAACGAAAATGCAGTTCAGCTTTGTTTTTTTGTATCTTTGTATCTAGGAGCTCTTTGAGTGTGATGTGTGTTATTTTTTTTTTTGTATCCGATATATCGTGAAGTATGAGCATTTAATATACGATGGGCTTTGCGTTGACCTGCATTAATCAGTTGGAGGCGGGATAAAAGCTATTTATTATTATGTGAAGAGAATCAGTATAAGATACTTCTTTATTAAAGATACGAATGCTAAATAAATGTTGGCTGATGGATACTGGGATAGGTATCTGGTATATCGATGGTCTGGACCATATAGAATTGAAAGTAACGGGTGATTTTTTAAGAGCTTGAGAACTTTTTTAAAAAAAAAAACGCATAAAATTTGCAAAATCTCATCAGTTCTTTATTTGAAACGTTAGATTGGTTCATGACATTTACTTTTTGAAGATAATTTCATTTAAATGTTGACCGCGGCTGCGTCTTAGGTGGTCCATTCGGAAAGTCCAATTTTGGGCAACTTTTTCGAGCATTTCGGCCGGAATAGCCCGAATTTCTTCGGAAATGTTGTCTTCCAAAGCTGGAATAGTTGCTGGCTTATTTCTGTAGACTTTAGACTTGACGTAGCCCCACAAAAAATAATCTAAAGGCGTCAAATCGCATGATCTTGGTGGCCAACTTACCGGTCCATTTCTTGAGATGAATTGTTCTCCGAAGTTTTCCCTCAAAATGGCCATAGAATCGCGAGCTGTGTGGCATGTAGCGCCATCTTGTTGAAACCACATGTCAACCAAGTTCAGTTCTTCCATTTTTGGCAACAAAAAGTTTGTTAGCATCGAACGATAGCGATCGCCATTCACCGTAACGTTGCGTCCAACAGCATCTTTGAAAAAATACGGTCCAATGATTCCACGAGCGTACAAACCACACCAAACAGTGCATTTTTCGGGATGCATAGGCAGTTCTTGAACGGCTTCTGGTTGCTCTTCACTCCAAATGCGGCAATTTTGCTTATTTACGTAGCCATTCAACCAGAAATGAGCCTCATCGCTGAACAAAATTTGTCATTTTCGTCAATTTGTCACATTTCGAACCGAACACTGATTTTGGTAATAAAATTCAATGATTTGCAAGCGTTCCTCGTTAGTAGGTCTATTCATGATGAAATGTCAAAGCATACTGAGCATCTTTCTCTTTGACACCATGTCTGAAATCCCACGTGATCTGTCAAATACTAATGCATGAAAATCCTAACCTCAAAAAAATCACCCGTTATTTTAAAAGCTCTTTTAATGATACTCTTGCATTTTTACTTCTTTTTCTTAATACATTCTCAGTTCTTATGTTCATACATTATAGTTTCTAAGGAGAGGCAAACATAACACTCCGATTAACTTGCAACAGAATACATATTATGGAGTGAAATCTCTAAGCCCGTAATCTTGTTAACTTGTTAAACATTATTTCTGCCAACAAAACTCTAATCCCTTTCAATGGCTTGAAAAATTGAACCCAACAAAAAAATAAGAAGTAAATGCACTTCAAACCAATTGAAATGTTCATTGTGCGCAATTGAACTCCTCCTTATCCAGATCGGCCATTAAATGAGTTGTGCTGCCATTTTTGTTTGCTGTCCCTTCTTTCCAGAAAATTAAGTTAAAGCCCTTTGACATTCGCACCACATTTCAATGTCAAATTGAGCATCACAACGACTAGCCGGTGGATTTGAAAAAAAAAAAATCCGTCCTTAATGTATTCCCTTCGTCTTCCTGCGTTAAGCCATGTAAACGAGGGTAGCAATGTGATGAGAGGAATCAAAAGATTAGGCCAACATGTTGTACTCAATTACTTGCGATTGTGACTGGAATACTTCAGGAGCGATTACAAATTAGGTGTCCGCAAGAGAAATCGAATTCGCTTGCGATGCTGTTAAAGTAGTTAAAGTGTTAACCAGAAGATTGTTTTTTTTAGATAATCTTATTCTAAAGATAAAAAAAAGTTTTGGAAATGAGAACAAAAATGTATAATTATTATAGAAACTTTAACTTTTGGGGTCAGTTGAATAGAAGTTGGTGTGCCTTTGCTTCTTAGAAATTGATTGAAGGACATGTCCGTAATGATATTTTTAATTCGAACAGAAAGGTATTTAGACACATTTTCTATCTTTTTGTTGCAATTCGATCGATTAAGTGGTATGGAATGTGCCACAACATAAAAACCGATAGTTTTTCCAACAAATTTTTCATTTAACGCGCCATCTATTGTGCAGTAGTAGTACAAAACATATAGCTCTATTAGCCACAAATATTTAGTGATATGATGAGGAATGCGATATACACACTCTAAGGTTATGTTTAAAGGAACATTTAAAAAAATATTTAAAAAAAAAACTGAAATGACTTTGAATAATTTTTAAGTTTTACCCCCATCTTAAAATAAAATATGTTTCTAAACAAAACTTAGAATAAAAAGTTACAACATACATTTGTTATAGAGTAAAAGTACGCAACTACACAATAATTTATGATACATTCACATCATAAATTATTGTGACGTATATTCTGTAGTAATGTGTAAAAATTCGGGCTATCATTATATCAATTAAAAAAAGATTTGTTCAAATTCGTTTTGTGGTTTTCGCACGATGCGCACACAATATGTAAGCTAGTTAAATTTCATCTATACGTATAATAAAAATGAAGTGTCTGTCTGTCCGTGTGTTTGTTCCGGCTAATCTCAAGAACGGCTGCACCGTCTTTGAGTAACTTGGGCTATTTAAATTACCCACTAGGTGAAGCTGTGGTGTCTTTTTTCAACAAAAATCTTATTTATTGACCGATTTTTATGGGACTTTAACAGGCAGGTAGCTGATGTTGTAAGGAGTAACTATAAGGCTACTTTAATAACCCCTAGGTGGCGCTGGGATCTTTTTTGTTGAAAATTCTTATTAATGGACCGATTTTGACGGGACTTTCACAGGCAGGTAGCTAATGCTGTAACGAGTAACTAAGGTTAGTTTATGCATATATTTTCATATTCAATTTATAAGCAAAAGCTTGATCTCCGTTATTTTCCTCCTATTCATATTAGAAACCAACAAAAATAAATTGCACGACTGGATCGCACGTACTTGCTCATATGTGCGGTCACATCGTCGAATAAAATTTAAATAAAATGCACGACTGAGTCGCATGAACTAGTTCTTATGCTAGATAATTTCTTAGTGGCTGCATATGTATGTATATAAAGGGTGTTTTTTTTTAGACGTGTAGTTTTCAAGAAGAAATTAAATAAACGCATTAAGTTTAATGTTATAGCCAAGAATCTAGCTTTATTAAAAAGATAGGGGTTTGGATTATGTTCTAAAAACGATTTCGGGGAAGTGGCCGCCGTGGCTGGCTCGAATAAATTCCAGCCGAGGCCCAATTTTCCCAATTTTGTGAAAATCGGGATCGGTGGCCATTTCGTTTTGGGCCCATTCACCGAACGTGTGACGCGCTTGATGAGCGTTCGGCTTTAATTCTTGAACGAGTTGGATTTTGTAAGCCTGCAAGCCAAGATTCTTCCGCGCGCGATGGCGGATGGTCTCATTTGGGTCTTCTTCGATACTCTGCTCCACCGAAACGAACCATTATTTTGGTAATAAATTTGCACAATTTGCAAACTTTGTTCAGGAGTAAGTCCATTCATACATAAGCGCAAACCAAACTAAACATAAATCAAAAGACAACTGTCAAAAAGACCAACTCCGAAAAAAGTATTGCCAGATTGAAAACCACACATCTATTAAAATAAAAAAATATTTTTTTTTAGAAAATTCTTTATTTTTTTTAATTAGTTTCAGAGTTTTCTTGGAAAAACTAAGTATGCAATAAAATTTGAAAACTAAATGTCTATCGAAGAAAAAAAAAATTGAAAATCGTTCGACCAGTTTTTTTTAAAAGACGTTTTTTTGAAAAACTTTTCGAAAAAATATTTTAAATTTTTTCCTAGTATATCATTATAAGACAATCTGTAGTTTTCATCTGGGAAAATCATTAAAAAAATTCAATTCACCCATTTTCAAAATATTTCGAAAACCAAATTTTTTTTTTTAAATTATAAAAAATCAAAAAAAAAAGTTTTTGAAAATTTTGAAATGCGATATTAATTGAATTATAAATGAATTCCTGTGTGCAAAATTTTTTTCGTTTTCGAGAAAATCTAACTTTTTGTTAAAAATTGTATGGCAGGTACCGTTATTTTTCGACCTAGAGCAAAAACGAAAAACACCACCCGATATACTACCCAATAAATACTAAATACCAAGTTTGAAGCAAATCGGCCCATCAGTTTAGGCTGTAGAGGTGCGAACAGACAGACAGACAGACGGACGGAATTTCCACCCACTTTTTTCAACTTCTCTATTATCGTAATGTCATGTTTGATTGTTATATTTTTTTTTTGCACGAATCCATAATTTGCATTTTAGTACCTAAATCGCAAGTAAAAATGAAGTATGTTGTGTGCGCATCACGCAAAAACCACAAAACGAATTTGAAGAACTCTTTTTTTAACTTATAGAATGAAAGTCCAAAAAACATAGAGGGCGCAACTTTTAACAGTAAACTAACTAAAACTTGGTAAATTAAATACAGAAGAAATGTATTTACCACATCACGCAAAAATTAACACAACATACGTACGTGTTTCGTAATTACTCTACAATAGATAGCGTGTTTTAATTTTTGTTTTTAAGTTATGTTCAAAAACCCATCCAAATGAGGAGGTGCGTTTCAAAGTATTTATTTGATTTTTGAGAATTTTGATTGTTTGAAAAAGAAAGAAGTGAATTTTGTTTTATCATTTAAAAAAAATGCACGACTGAATTACACGTACTTGCTCTTATGTGCAGTCAACCCCTCGAAAAAAATATATTAAGGAAACTGCAAAGTTCTTATTCGATTTTTTAGTTTTGATTTTTCGAAAAAATTACGTAAAATAGTTGCACTGAAATAATGTAAACGGTTTTTCCTGAACAACTATTTTCCACAAATTAAAAAAAAATAATTCAAGAATGCAAACTTGAGCACACAAAATAATCTACATTTAAAAAAAAATCACCTACCCGTTTTCAAAATATTGAAATTTCAAAAATAAAAAAAATTGAATAATTATTAAAAATACAAAAGAAAAGTTTTCGAAAATATTTTAAAATAAAATTACTGAAAACAACCCACATCTTCTTAAATATCAGTTTTGATTGTAATCGATTAACCAATTCTCGAGAAAGTAGAAGAAAAAAAACGGTCTTATGGGAGGTACCGTTTTAAGCCCACCATCATACATTTTTTTACCAAAACATAACCAACACCTCCAATAGTACGCAAATTTTTTTTCAAAATTTTTTTTTGCAGCCGTTTCTCAGAAAAATAAGCTGTTATTTAACGGTTATATGGCAGGCAGGTACCGTTAATATTTGAGCTTAAAAAACAATTAAACATAAACATTAAACATTTGTAGAATGTCAAAATAACCTTATGTTGAAAATTTGAAGACGATTGGACAAACGTTTAGGCTGTAGTTCAATATACATCCGAACAGACAGACGGGCGGACAGACTGACAGACAGAATTTTGCCAGTAATTCAAATATGTTTCTATAGCATCGTAATGTCATGGTTGATTGTCATCCTAATTTATTTATGTTTGCACGACTCATACAAAAGCCTGACCAAATTAAGACTTGATATAATGTAGGAAATTTAGTCCTTTTTGAAGAATCAAAATCAATCCGTGTACCTTTTTCATATCAAATGAAAATTACTTTTATGATTTTTCATTACAACAGAAAAATAAGAATCGGTGGAAAAATATTGCACGGGCAAACGAGCCATGTAATATTTATTTTCGGGAAAATGAGCTAAAGTAAAATCAGACAAGCGAAAACTTCTCCAACTTTAAGTTGGCACCAAAGTTATTAAGCGCTTTCAAAATACGGAAACATTTTACTCCTTGAAAATGAAAATATTACATATCGAGGCATTTTACACACAAAAGACCCGAAACCTTTCATTTCGTTAAATGTCCAAATTGTTGCATGACCAAAAATTACGGCAACAAATTCTGCAGTGTGCCAAAGGCAGTAAACACTTTTGGTCATTTGTAAAAAATATTAAAAACTCCTCAACATCTTCGGTTCCAACGCTCATCGACAATAACAAACCAATTGTTTACTCTTCAGAGAAGACAAACTTGCTCGCCGCCCATTTCGGACGTACAATTGCAACGGACCCGTATGTCAAGCTCATTAAACTACGATTTATACAGCATTGTTAAATAGGGTAATAGGAATCGTGTGGAGTTTAATGCTTCGAAAACTCAATGCTGTCTTCTGTCGTTAAAGCTAAACATACCCCCAATGCCATTGTCCATGAATGGTACTTACATCGAAGAAACCGAAAAGCTCTCAGTACTCGGTATGTGTGTCAACGACGACCTCCGTTGGAACGATCATATATTTGAAATCGCTAAGAATGCTGCTAGGTGCTTAGGTTTTCTGTATCGGTGTAAGAAGTATTTTTCCCCATCTGACCTGGGTACAATCTATAAAGCGTTTATACGCCCTAAACTCGAGTATAACTCCCACCTCTAGGCAGGTGCTTCGCAAACATCGCTTCACCTGCTTGATAGAATACAAAATCGAGCGTTAAGATTGATGGAAATAGAACTGCCGCTGAAACAATTGCCCCTCTTGAACACTGACGCAATGTTTCATGTCTCCTTATTTTATCGTTTCTTTTATAAAAAATGTTCACTCGAAGTAGCTAGCTGCATTCCTCTCCTTAAAAGTTTCTCCCGTAATACTCGTCTCGCAAGGAATGCCCATCAGTTTACCCTTGAGCCCAATTTCGGACGTACCGTGAAATATAGGGATTATTTTTTTTGCCGAACAACACGAATTTGGAATAGTTTACCCGGCGAGATTTTCCATTGCCTATTTGATCTGCAAACATTCAAAAGCAATGTTAATCGACACCTACAATCTCTCCCTACCATATCTTCCTAATGCCCGCGCAGTGTGTTCTACATTAAAAAGGAAACAAATAGTCCCTTGTGCGCGCGTTAATTATAAAAAAAAGTAGTTTACTCTGTTTTAAATTTATAGACAATGGCATATTTTCCTCGGAAATAAGGCAAATTTACAAGAAAGTAATTATAGGATTTGTGACTGCAAAATTTACCGAAAAAATTACCATTCTCTCGCTTCACCTCCCCCTTTTCCCTGTTTCAGAATTTGTCTGCCTACGGATTTTTGTTTCAACTTATTGAGAAAGAGATATATATCCATAATCCATCCCATTTGTTTTTTAAATAGTGGCTCAATGTCAATTTTCATTGCAAGGAGGATAGGTGACCCACTGCACAATAGCTTATGGACGAGGCGGTCTGCTTAGATCCTGGGTGCAGATGACAACAACTCTCAAGGCCTATTTACATAAAATCTCATAAACCCCTCTTGAGAAAGGTAAATGATCAAACATTTGAAGGCATCGGTTAAGTCGTTTAGGCTAAACCGCATTTGTCTTGTTCTTTTAGACTTCTCTGTTTCAGTAATGCCATATTTAATTGTGAAAACAATTTTGTTCATTTTCATGAATCGATAAGAAAAAAAAACAGCAAAAGCCTAATCATTAAACCTTTTAGCAACGACTTAATGTAATGTGCACTTTAAATAATTTAAACTATCCTCCTAATGTAAAACAGTGCTTTTTATTTTATTGTCAAGTACCCACTATGGTAGTTAAGAGGCAGAATGTTTTAAGATTTTAATTTCTGTAAAAATGCAACCTCTTGGGAAAGAGGTTGTTGAAGAGCTCTCGAGAATTTTAGTCACGCACCACGCCATGTTAGAGATTTCTAAGGAGCTCCTTCAAAGGAGCATCAACACAAAGCTTGGTTTTTAAAACGATGTTTTTATTTTTAAAAATATATTTATGAAGGTAATGAATTTATTAAGCTGAATGCATTTTTACTTGCGATTATGGGGACCATAAGGCAAGTTTAGAATTCGTGAATATAAAAAAAATTGATATAACAATCAAACATGGCATTAAGATCATAGAGAAGTTTAAATAAATTGCACGACTGTATCGCACGTACTTGCTCTTATGTGCGGTCACAGCAACGAATAAAATTTGAAAAATATTAAGGAAATGAAAGTTTTTATTGGATTTTTCTAACTTTAGATTTTTTATTTAATATCTTTTTTTAAAAATCAAAAAAAAAATATTTTAAAAATGCAAACTTAACCACAAAAATAACCTACATTTTTAAATAAAATTATTAAAAACAAACACAATTTTTTTCGCAAATATTTTAAATTAAAATTAATTAGGCTTCCATTCTGAATATTAATTTTGTTTATAATCGATTAACCAGTTCTCGAGAAAGAAAAAACCTTCCTATGGGGTGTACCGTTTTTAGCCCTTCATCTTAATTGTTTTTTTTTCATCAAAACATAAAGCACACCTACATAAGTACACTGATTTTTTTTTTTTTTTTAATTCTTCGAGCCGTTTTTATCAGAAAAATAAGCTTTTACTTAACGGTTATATGACAGGTACCGCTAATATCGGGTGTTTTTTAGACTTGTGGTTTTCAATCTGGCAATACTTTTTTTCAGAGTTCGTCTTTTTGACAGCTGTCACTTGATTTATGTTAAGATTGGTGTGCCATTTTCAACATGAATAGACTGCCAACATTCGTCGCGTTATTGCCGATATACGGCCATAAATGGTGGAAAAAGTCATCGAAAATTGTACCTTTTATTATTGTTATTTTGGTATTTTTTTTACAGGTGTACACTTTAAGTTGGCAACACTTTTTTAACTAGCGGTCTTTTTGACAGCTGTGAAAAATTAGGCCTCGGCTAGAATTTAGTCGAGCCAGCCGCAGCGGCCACTTGCCCAAAATCATTTTTAAAACATAATGACAAACCCTTATCTTTATAATAAAGCTAATTTCTTGGCCATAACATTAAGTTATATATGCGTTTTATTTCTTCTTGAAAACCACACGTCTTAAAAAAAACACCCTTTATTTGAGCTAAACACAATTTTAAAAAGTCCTCTGTAGAATGTCAAAATTATGTTGCAAATTTAAAGACGATTGCTCAAAGCGTATAGACTGTTGTCCAAAATACATACGAACAGATAGACATACAGAATTTTGCCAGTAACTCAAATATGTTTCTCTATTATCGTAATGTCATGTTTGATTGTCATCTCAAAACTTTTTTATCTGCACGAATGCATAACTTGCATTATAGTTCCTATAATCGCAAGTAAAAAGTTAGTTGCAAAAAATGTCTGTCTGTCTGTTTGTCTGTCTATCTGTCTATCTGTCTGTATATCTGTCAGTATGTATAACGAGCTGCAGCCTTAACGGCTTAAGCCATTTTCTTTAAATTAGTGTGTGTGATTCTTTTGGCATTCCCCAGAGGAGAAATTGAAATTTTATTTTTAGGGCTTAAAATAACGGTACCTGCCATATGACCGTTAAGGAAAAGCTTATTTTTCTCGAAAACGGCTCCAACGATTTTGATGAAAGTATTTGAGATTTTTTGTAGGCATCTTATAAAAACCAAATTTACAGGAAAAGTCTATTAACGGTACCTTTCATATAACGGTTTTTTTAATTTTGCACTTTCTCGGTAACGGCTCAAATTTCATATTTGAAAACACCTAAATAGCCAAGAAATTCTGCATACCAACATTTTGAAAAAATATTTTTTTTCTGTTTATAATTAAATTTTGAATTTTTATTTTGAAATTCAATAGTTTGAAAACTTATCAAAAAAATTATTTAAAATTTTAAAATTAGGTGTATATTAATAAATTCTAAAAAACTGCATACCAAAGTCTCCAACAAAAGTAAAAAAAAAATAATAATAAACACGATTTTATCAAAACCGCTTCTACAATTTTCGAAATCCTTTTTTTTTAAATAAATTCTTTGTTATTTAAGACGTGTGATGGCGTACTTCATTTTTACTAAAAACCTTAAAGTATTGTAGTTTTGATAGTTTTTATAAGTTCAAACTGTGTTAGGTTCAACGTAAATGTTATTTTTTTTTGTCAAAGATATTGCCTTCCAATGTACATAGGCACATAAGAGCAAGTACGTGCGACCCAGTCGTGCCCATTTTTTTTAATATTCAGAAAAGGATTACGTTCACGATTAAGTCGCATCAAAATTAGTTCAATCGTCAGCAACAAATTGGAACCTTTTCATTTTTTTAAAAACGATTTATGGCTATTCTGGATCATTGTTAGTCGGCAGGAATGCAATTGATCTACAATTTTGAAATCAAAATTTTAAAAATTGTTTCTTAAAAAACGTACTATTTTTAATTTTTTGGATCACCATACGACTTTTATATTCTTTTTGTTTTTTTCTTGCAGGAGAAGTAACCGTCAAATATATTCAAGGCCTGCCACACATAACCGTTCCGCTGCCAAGTCGAAACGAAAAATGTCGTTTTGCCCTTAAGCCTGTGTCACACAAAGTATTTAATTTAATTGAAATGCTTAAATTAGAAGATCGCGGCGTTGACAGGGCGATAATATTAAATGACGAAGGAGTGCGGATAGCCTCGACATGTAGCATAGAAAGTCTAATGGATGAACCATTTTGGTAAGTTTGTTTTCCAAGGTTTTTTCTTAAGGAAAAGTATTGATTTCGTGAAAAAATATGTTTTTTTTTTACTAATTTTATATATTTTTGACACAAACTGTTTCACAGTTAATTTTTAACTGAATATTGTTCTCATAAATTAAATTAAGAGTATTATATCAGAAACAGCACTGTTGATATTGATGAAATTTGTTGTTTGAAATATTAGAATTGAATGACCGTTGAATGAAAAAATACAATTTTAACTTCATTCAAAAATACCTTTGACACAATATATGAGCATCTTCATGCAACCCTGCTTAGCATTTGATTTTCTTACCATATCCATTTCCACCTGTGAAAAAAAACACTTCAGCATAAAATTTCAAAGTAAGAAATACGAATACTTATATTAATCCCCCGCCCCAACAATACAAAAGAAAGCTCTCCCCTCGAGTTCTTGGGTGACAGGATAAGTCACATCGCCAGCCAAAGGATGGCATTTCGCATAAATAAAACTGAATATCAGTTTCACGCTACACACTACGACGACAATGACTCTAAGTGACTTTTTTCCTGAGGTGTTTATGTGTCATAGCTTTTTTCTTTGACGAAAAAAAATGTCTCATTTTGTCCTTCCCATGTGTCCCACGCGTTTGTTTTGTGCCTAAAGGGTGGCTCTTTTTTCCTGTCATATTATCATCTTCCATATCAAATCAATTTCCCTTTTTTCCCTTTAACACTGGAATATCCCAAATATATGCAGGGTGAGAAAAGTTAAAGTGGTTGGAGCAAAAAATGTGCAAATATTTAAGACAAACATTTTTAAGGATGCCTCTCTTATGTTTGCACCTCCTTCCCGCCATTCCCTTGGGTAAAACATAGTTAAATGAGTTGCCTTGGGGATGGTTAGGGAATATTTTGTTTGATATGCATTCATTGACATACATTTTGCAAATTAAGAGAGTTCCTTGTCAAAGAACGAACAAAGAAGTGATGAGTAGGAACCCGGAGGGCAGAGTTTATATTCATTTAATCAAAAAATCCATGTTAATCTCCATAAATAAAGCTTAAACATTATTATTTTGGTTACACAATTTTTGTTTTTTTTTCGTCCATTAAAATCAGAGTATCTTTTAAAAAGTATCTTATAGAACTTGCTGTCATCCAATAGATGCGAATAATTGCAACGCCATGGTTAGACTCAGTTTATATTTTGCAATCGTTTTATGCATTTATTATTGAACAGTAAAATAAATGATTCTCATTTTTCTGCACGCAGTAGCATCCCAAGCATGATGGAGTATGGTGAAAGGACAACTTTAGATATTTCGGAAGACAAAAGATTAAAATCGAAAGAATTGAGATGGTTTTTCCAGTTTATTTTTTCAATCTAGAGAGATTAAGTTTTGTTTTTAGAAATGTCCAGAGAGCAGTTAAAAGTATTTTTTTTTTCAATTGTAAACTAAAATAAAAAAAAACCGAAATGGATTTTTATCCATAGTGGAGGAAATTGAAATTTCTGTAGTTTGAAGGAAATTGATGAAGGATTTCTGTTTATAAATGTAGTTTGACGGTAAATACATATGTTTTGATAAATGAAGTCTTATCATCGATGTTGCCTTAAGCTCTTAGCAAATGGATTTCAAATTCGGTTGTTCTGATGGCTTTGAACTTGGAAACGGAGATACCAAGATCCTTGGCTGGAACCTGGAACATAGACCATTTGTATGACACGGCAAAGTTTATGTTTTGGACGGGCATAAGGTGGCGCGGCGGTCAGAAGTCTGCGTTTTATATGTAGCACACGAAAGTATTAACGTGTTGTAATATTATTTAAACTGATGGAAGTGCTTTCATAGTTCCTCGTAGTAGCCGCTTGAAACAAACATTTATTTAAACTGTTTATAAAAAAATATTGGCTTATTATGGTAATCTCTCGGGATTGGCGAGAGCTGTATTTGAGAAAAATGGGAAGAAACCAAAAACTTTGATCAAGAATTAGCAGTGTGAGCCGAGGCTTAAGACAACAAAATTTTGGCAGGAAAAACTTTTTGTAAAATAATTTCAAACAAAATCTCCCAACTAACAATTTAACTTGTATAAGGTTCTAAACAAGCTATGTTTTTAGTACAGTAAAAGGCCTTATAAAAGTAATTTTGGCGTACATTACGAAAGCTATTTAACTGCTATATAAGACTTTTGTTCACAGGTCTTATAACAGAAAATAGATTTCCAGTAAATGTAATTGGTTTGTCTCAGGAAAAATAACATCAAACATCAACAAAATAAAAAAAATATTTTGTTTGTATAAGGCTTTTATAGACAAGCCTCACGTTCCGCGGAACGGCCTTAGCACAATGTGTGGTTTGTGTATTGAATACGTTTTATAACAACTGAAAGAGGATTTGATAAATGTACACGAGACTTTGTACGTATTTCAACAGATGGCATTGTATTTTGAATTTAATGCAAAAACCTTTTTGTAAATCTTGCATTTTATTGTTGTTATAGATGGAGTCTTTGTATATTTATTGCATATGTATGTATGTTGGTGTTTTTGTTCTGGAGTTGGGCCGACCGATGTTTTGTGATTGCAAATGTTGCCGCTATAAGGATAATTTGTATGTTAGGATACTTTTTGAGAATTATTATTAATTAGTAATGATAATTCAGTGATACTAATTCAATTCAATTCATAAAAGTATGAAATTTTTCTTCAATGTTTTCTTATGACGTCATAACGTAAAATTATTTCTTTCCCCATAGATTATAGTAGATATATATATATATATATATATATATATATATATATATATATATATATATAGTAATTTAAGGATTGCAATATTTCAAATAATAAAAGTAGCCCGTTTGCTGTCCAGACCAATCAACATCTTTAATGGACTTCGACAAAGGGATGGTCTGGCTTTGCATCCTCTGGCGTTGGAAAAAGCAATATGTGACTCTGACACGTCAACAAGAGGGACTATCGTCACCCTGTCCAGCCAGATACTGGCTAACGCAAAATCAACATCATCGGCAGAAGCCAAAAAACTGTACAAGAATCCTTTACCCAGATTGAACAGGTGGCACAAAACCTTGGGCTGCTCATTAATAAAGGGAAGACTAAGTACTTAGCGGCTACGCCTGGTGTTGATCCAACTATAAGGGTAGCGGAGCATACATATGAAGTAGTGCAGTCCAGAAACTTTACCATAAAAACCAAACTGCTGCTGTACAAGACTATGACCTAACTAGTACTCACATACGGGTCCAAGACTTGGGTGCTTACAAAAAGGCACTCTGATCTATTATCCGCATTCGAGGGGGAAGTCTTACGGAGAATTGTTGACTCCATGTGCGAGGGAGGACGAATCCAGAGAAGATACAATCATTAAGTGTATGAAACTACCAGGAAGCAGATGTTGTGGAAAAAATAAAGCTTGGTAGACTCCGGTAGGCTGGGCACCTAGCTCGCATGAGTGAAGAGGAATCAGCTCGGAAAGTCTTTTGCAGTCGCATTGTAACTTTGTATATACACTGCATGTAGTACTATCATGAAGCATCATTTTTTAATTCCGAATCAAGTCGCAATGAGGCGCACTGAAATCGCCAATTGGTGTGAATATAGAATAAGTACAGACAACAAAAGTGTATTAAATACTGGTAAAATATCGGTAAAGTTTCTCGTCTCCACTATTAAGAGTTAGTTCGGAACAACCAGGAAGATAGCCAGACGAAAAATTACCACTAGAGTACTATAGAGAATGTATATACAATGATTGTAATTGAAAGCATTATAACTTAATTTGGAACGTAAACGGCTTGTGTTTTCATATCGTAAATTAGTTTTATAAAAAAAAAATACTTTTGATAGCATTCGGTAAGTAAGAAAAGTACTGTACTCGCTATGGCTGATAAGGTACACATTTTTTCTAAATATTCACATTGATATGTCATTTCAAAGCATCATACCATCAAGTTTTTACGGCACAAACTTTAAAAACTTAGGACACGCCTTAGACTTCGTTGAAAGGTTTTCAAGCCATAGCACTTTCGACATTTTGTTGCTTTCACCAGATCCAGATTACAATACGGATGTGCAGGAGGGTGATGCTGAAGACCTTGTTACTTGCACCATGCCGAATGATGTTCCAGGTGAGGTAGAGGTGTTTTGTAGGAGTGACAGTGCAAACGATTTACCGCTTCAAGAGCTGCGGCGCAGAATACAGCCCGAAAAATGTTGTGAACATTTTCCAAAATGGTCCAAAAAACCAAGTGCAACTCAAAAAAGCCAAAAAGCTGTGTTTTCTTGGGTCAAAAGGTAAATATGGTAATTACATTGCATGGAAGTCGGAACTTGAAATTTTCAAAACTTTATTTGATGAAGAAGTAGTAAATTTGATCGTTGAACAGTTTCGCGTTTATGCAGCACAGGCTAATGCGCATAATTTTTCATTCGTCGATAACGATTTGAAAGTCTTTTTGGGTATTTTGCTTTAAAGCGTCTATCACTCTATGCCAAGAGAGAACATGTACTGAAACAGATGAAGTCACTCGTGTACTAAACCAATTGTTGCTAACAATATTTCCCGAACCAGATTCAAGGAAATCAAGAAATATCTCCACCTTGCCGACAGCAATAATTTGGTTCTTATCGCCAAATGGCAAAAATAAGACCTCTAGCAACCCTTCTAAACGAAAACTTCTGCCAGTTTGGATACAAACACGAAAAAGCACTCTTATAAGCAATTTATTAAAGGCAAGTCTGTAAGGTTCGGCTTTAAAAATTGAATGCTGACGAGCAGTTGTGGTTATTTGTACCAATTCGAAACCTATTGAGGATCCAAAAATGTCATCATGGCAAAACAGCAAATACCGCTTGGATCCAGAGTTGTTTTTGATTTTTTGGACAAAGTTCCCCATCCTTCAGATCACATTGTATTTTTTGATATTTTTTTTACGTCACATGATCTGCTTGTTTTGCTGAAACAAAAGGGTTTTCGAGCTATCGGAACTGTACGCGAGTCTAGAATAAAAAAAATGTCCGCTGAGATCGAATGCAGAGTTCAAAAATACATACTTTTTCTTAAAGGGAATGACTATAGCGCTGTGTGTGGGCTCAAACTTTGAAGGTATCGGTGCTCGAAGAAAAAAGCAAAAGTAAATGTGAAACTGCCGAAGAAGATCGCAGAGTACAATCTAGTGGGTGGCGTTTACCTTCATGATCAAGCCATTAACAATAATTGCCGAATTAAATTTCGTGGCAAAAAGTTATGGTGGCCACTTTTCATTGTAATGATAAATTCTGTGGTGGTCAATGCATGGAAGTTGTGTAAAATAGTCTACAACAGCAACATAGACTTACTGCAGTTTCATCGTACAGTTAGTTGTTCGTCATAACCAAGCCCTGAAACCCTACTTTGTGTATTTTTCCAGTTTTGTATATTTTTTAGGTACATTATGTCTTTTTCAGTAAAATAAAATAAATCAATCTAAATATTTTTGGTCTTAAAGACATTCGGCTGTTAGTGGGTTTGAATGATTTTAACGTCATACATACCTTGAGCAGGCATTGAGCGTCTTCTCTACAAGTTCGTAGTAGGAATCTTTTTCGTCCTCTTCGTCGATAATGATAGGCTTAAATTTCTTTGCTTACTCGGAAGCCTACTCCGAGTGGTTTTGGTGGCCGCTGTAATACATTATTGAAATAAAAAACTTTTTTAAGTAAGTTTTTATAACAAAAAAAAATAATCAAATGTTTATAAGCTGCTTTTTTATAAAAACAAAAACAGCTATTAACGAGAGTGTACTAGTTTTTATTTTTATTTATGATAATCTCTATACCTTTTCTTGCTGAGAGTTGAGTTTTAAATAATTAAATTTAAAAAAATTAAAATTAATTTTAATTTTATTATTAGTTTTTACTGGTTAAAGTTTAACTCTTTCAATCCTACCTATACCACAATAAAACAGAACATATTTCATAGAAACTTTAAAATAATTTTTGTTCTCCTCTTTTTTACCAGGTTACATATTAACGATAAAAAATATAAAGTAGTTCCTCCAGAAAGAGAACGAATCTCTTCCCAAGATTTAACAAAACTAGGCGATGTGAGAGCATTAGTTGGACAAGTAAGTGAAAATGGATTAGTAATATTTTAAGATTTTATCGAACAAAATATTTATTTCTTTTTCTAGTTATACGAAGCATTACACGTAGGCGAATATCATATGCACAAAGAACAAGATTTAGTAGGTAAATTAGAAACACTTAGATATCAGCTGAGCCCTCTGGAAGAGGTAAGTCAAATTAAAGGAATTATAATTTACTAGCCTTTACTCATAGCTTCGCAACAGCAAAGTATACTTATAGGTGTTCGTTCCGAGTTCTAATTTTTTATATACTGTCAGGAGTGTAAATCAACGTTCTCATTTTACTATATAGTTAGTACGTTGTTAAGTTGACTTTTCTAACTATCTTGGGGATAGTATATTTCCAGATAAATCGAACCCTGTGTTCTTTACCGTACCCATGACAATGTGTATATACCTACAATTTCATGATTATCGGTTCAGTAGTAAATTCCTGACAGCCAGCGTAACAAAAATTCACCGTTTTAGAATAAATTGAAAAATAATTGAAAATGTGTTATGCAATATTGTAAAATCACTGTAATACAAACGTTCTCTTAATTTAAAACATAACTAAATAATTAAAATTAGTAAATTCCTCCCAATAAAATCAACATTTATTAATAAAAAATATTTTATTATTATTATTCCTCTTAAATATAAATAAATATATAATCACTGGAGCGTTTGCTAACATTGAAGCTGAAGCGGCTAAGATGGGATTAGCAGTACCCTTTTGGGGTATATTTTACCCCCTCCCCCCTTTAGCACAGCTCCGCCGAGGAGGAAAACCTACGATATTCGAATTGTGCCACAAATAAGTGTGCGAAACCAAAAGAAAAAGGTCGAAAACCGATCCCTGTGGTACATCATTTGTTTAGTTGCTAGTTGCACTTCTATTTCCATTTTTGGCAATGCTGGCATTCTACCTTTATGATAAGGATCAAGCCATTCAAAATGAATCCTATAAAACCTCTTTTTAAACAGTTTCTTCTGGAATAGGTCATGATCTAACATGGCCAAATCCTTTGTCTTATCCATATACTATAGAAAATTTGTTATTTATTATTTAAGCTGTCATAAAGTTCACTGCACAGCCTCAACCTAATGTAGACTTACCTGAACGGAAGCCAAACTAATTCTCATTAAAAAAAAAAAACATCTTTTCAAAAGGAGGTTGTCTTCTAAGACAACAGTATCTGATTATCCTTAATCCTTATTGATATTCACATTCTAACTGTTCCATTTAATCCATCATCATTCGCGTATAACTTGCAAATTGGTCCCCCTGCCGATCACTGATGTTGAACAAATTTGCGTTTCAATTATTCCTGAATCAGGTATTTCTATGTATTTTATAATAAACTATATTCCGCCTAAAAGTAATATTGATATTTGTGAAAAGCACTTGGCTAACATTGATTATGTGGACAGGAATAACTTAAGTTTAAAGAAAAGAATATGTATAATAATTTCTTGTGGATCTTTACAAATGCTTTTTATTTATTTGTGCCTTGTAGAACCAAAAAGAATGGATACAAACCTCCATGGTATAGCTAGAAATTGGTTCATCTTAAAAATCTAAAAAAATAACTTTTTGCTGAATTTAAAAAGGCAAATAGTATTGATGACAAAAATACTTTCTTTAAATTACGTAAAGATTTTACGGTGATTAGTAAATTCTCGCACAGAAATTATATCCTGAATATTGAGCTTGACTTGAAGAAGCGCTTCTGGTCGTTCATAAATCCGAAATGAAAATTTCTTGGAATCCCAAACTCTATGAAGTTAAATAGTGATGATGTGATGAATCCAATAATGTTCATGAAACTCTTAATCTGTTTGCTCACTTCTTTGAATGTGTGTATCCAGAAAACCTTAAGCCTTAATATTTAGATTAGATTAAATTGGATCTTTATTGATTGTACACAGAATAAATAAATAATTACAATTTAGATAAAGATTTTAAAGCATGGCTACTAAGCCGTCTGCCGCTTATCTTAGTTTTTTCTTGAAGAGATTACAAAATTGAATTACTTACTTACTTACTTATTACTTTTGTTTTTAGGTTTACAACCTCTGAAAGCTCGCAGAAGAACTCACTATATTGTTTTTGTGCGGGATATTCTCTGTTAGCACGTAAGATGGCCTGAGTTACCCCTTATTAAATAATAAAAACGCTGTCCTTTAAAAAATCATATCTCCGACCGATCATGAATCTGAATATAAAAACAAAACGTCTGATAACTGCATCTTATTCACCAGGGGCTTACTTTTTTATTACATGTGAAACTCTTAATTTTGTCATTGGAACCAGCAGAGCTAGCTTTAAAGTAAACCTGACTGGTATTTTAGTTCAAAGCACAAAGCCTGATAGTGAACCCATTTGAAAATATTCCACATTATACTGAATTCCAGTATTTTTCAATAGCACAGCTAAATACACATTCATAATTACTTCAGTAAACAAACAAAATCCGTAATAAATTATAAAAACAAACCTCAAAAGTGAATAATAAAATAGGTATTGAACGTCCAACACCAAAACTAACCACTGTACAGCGACTAATTTAAATTCCTCTAATTACGTTAAATCATTTCAGGCCCAAAAAACAAAAACTATGGTTTACCTTCTTTTATTTAATTGAATTGCGTTATAACAACTATGGCAATAAATTCTCATTTTTTTGTTTTTTTAAATTTAATTACATTTCTACTCAATTTTGTGGTTTTCAGAATTAATTTATTTGTTATTTGCATTTTTCCAGAGAAAAACAGAACTGAGTGCAGAGGCATCACGCAGAGCTAATTTAATGACATGGGCGGGTCTAGGCTTTATGTCAGTACAATTTGGAATACTAGCCCGCCTCACCTGGTGGGAATACTCTTGGGATATTATGGAACCCGTAACCTATTTCGTCACATATGGCACAGCGATGGCTGGCTATGCATACTACTGCACCACAAAAACGGTAATCTAATTCTATATTCTGATTAAAATATTTCATTGATTATTTTTTTTTCATTACTTCATAGGAATATAACTATCCCGAAGTTAAGGACCGACAATACCTACTTACCCTACACAAACGTGCCAAAAAGAAGCGATTCGACATCGAAGAATACAACTCGCTGAAGCGACAAATTGCCGATATCGAATACGATCTACGACGACTTCGTGATCCTCTCAATTTACAACTTGGACAGATCCTAGAAAGGGGGACCAATCGGAAGAGTCCCATCAACACTCCTCCTCCATCCAGAGGTGTTGATAGCTCGAGTAGTAGTGATTCCAGCATACCTCCAACGGTTACTAATTTAATTTTTACAGCGAAAACGCCGCGCTCAGCAGCAAGTGCTATCAAGGAGCTTCTGTCGCTCTCAAGCAGAAAAAAAGATTCTGACCAATAGACCAATGCTTAGTTTTGTATTTAAAAAAAAACGTAATTCATTTTAAGTGCCCTTTTTCTGTTACGAAAAAATTTGAATACACAAATACCAATCAAAAAAAATAATGTAATTTTGTAACAGTAGAACTCTGGGATGCCCAAATGACTTTCTAAAGCCTGAACAGAGGGTTTTTAGTTATTTCAAATCGTGAAACGCGTGGACTGCATTTAAGTTCATCACTTTGAACATGGGCGCACCTTCTGTCCTGTTCACCCACATTGCCCATCAGAATCAGACGCACAAAAGTCATTTGTTAATCCCAGGCTTAGAAATAGGTTAATTTTTTTCTTTTAATGTAGAAAACTTAACGAAATTGTTATTTATTGCCAACTCTAAAATTCGTTTTAGGCACACATTATGTTTACAACTTGAATATTTATTTATTGTATGTGTTGTTTGTTTGTTTCATAATTTTTTTGTTTGTTCTTATTAAGAAAACTCTTTGTGTTACAACGAAAAATTAAAAAAAAAACTTTCTCTATCTAATTTAAAAAAATTACTTATATCATGACACCATAACATAATTACCATCGCACACATTCAATGCACACTTTGTTTTAATGTCGCATTTGCATATCCATAACTACTTGTTATATCTATGTTTACACATATTTGTTTATTAAATCATTTTTAGCAATAGTATATTTTTTGTCAGTTAATTTATCGAATATTTTGAGTTAATAGTTTATTATGTAGCTAAATAAATTGAGATTGAGTGTTAAATGTTTTTTTGTTTTATTTTCTACTTTTTACGTTTTATAACTAACAATAATTGCACTTTTAGTTATTTTTATTTTTCTTATAAGTGGCTCTAAAATTATTCAATAAAATGGGTTTGAGATTTCTTTGAGTTAATATTTTAGTTACAATCATTAAAAGTTCTTATGTATACATAATTTTTTTCAAATGCCAATGTTATGAGCTAAATTCATTGTTTTACTAGGAATTTTCTTGTTATACAGCTCAGCAGAAACACAATGTTTTTCTTATTAGGCTAAGCATTGTAGTTTGAAGCAAATCTGGGCCTCGATTCTGGCAATCATTTTTTTTTGGAACTCCCATACAAATATCGATATTTCGAAATCACCGTCTTTCGACGAATTTGTCGTTTTTTAATGATCGCCTGGTACGCTAGCAATCGGGTTGTTTAGAATTTCCATGCAAAATGATTCGAAACATAATTTTTGGGTGAAATTTCCATACAAAGATGACTCGAATCGCCGTCGTTTTTCATGATCGCCTGGTACACTAGCGATCGATTTGTTTGGAATTTCCATACAAATATGATAGGAATCGTTGTCGTTCAACGAGTTTGTCGTTTTCATGATCACCTGGTACGCTAGCGATCAGTTTGTTTAAAATTTCCATACAAAATGCTTCGAATCATCGTCTCTCAACGAGGGCGTCGTTATTTTGATGGTCTGATACGCTAGCGTTCGATTTGTTTGGAATTTTCATATAAAAAAATATTGCGAATTGTTATTTGTGCGGCGATCATAAACGCCTGGTACGCTAGCGATCGGATTGTTTAAAATTTCCATGCAAAATGATTCGAATCATCGTCTTTCAACGAGTGTGTCGTTATTATGATCGCCGGGTTTGCTTGAAATCTTTTTTTGGAATTTCCCTACAAAAATGTTTGGAACCGTCGCGCGTCGTAGTTCAACGAAACCGTCGTTTTTTATGATCGACTGTTACGGTAGCTATCAAGTTGTGTAAAACTTCCATACAAAAATGACTCGAATCGATGTCGTTTAACGAGTCGTTTTTCATGACCACCTGGTTAACTAGCGATTGATTTGTGGAATTTTCATGAAAAATTTTTTTCAAACGTCATTTAACTTGTGGGTCGATTTCATGATCGCCTGGTACGCTAGCGATCGGTTTGTTTAGAATTTCCGTACAACAATGATCGGAATCATCTTCGTTCAACAAGTGTGATCGCCTGGTAGAGTAACAGACTGCTAGGGCAAGAGATCTAGGTTTTATTCCCACCCATGTCTGTACGACTCTGAGTCTTTTCAGGATGTTTCTTTTTCTGAAGAAGTGACAAATCCTCTAGAAGTAAACTTGACCCGATTTCTTAAATGTAAAAAATACTTCTAAGAAAGCTAAAAAACTGTCCAAATCCTGGAGAAATGGAGCGTGGACTTAGCAGTATTGCCGAAGTTTTACATTTATGAACTTGTCTCCTGGGGATTCTTAAAATAAACATCGGAATTATTAAAACAATCAGTCACTATATCTTTGATGCTCCTATAGCTGTTGTGCCACCAATATTTATAAAATTTTAATATTATAAAAGTGAGTGTTTGTTCTGAAATCACGGCCTAACGGATTTGAATGAAATTCGGTTGGTAGATGGATCAAATGCTGGATTAAAAACAGGCTAATTTTCATTCCAGAAAAATACACGTTTCCTGTGGGAGAGGCTTAGATGTAAAATGATGTATTGCTAGAGGTTTATTTGTTATACTACTATGCCTCAACGACTGCACGAATTTATTTCGTAGATGGACGAGTAACAGAATTTATGATTCTATTACATAGGCTACTTTTATTCTGGAAAAAATGCACGGTTCCTGTGGGAAAAGTCTGAATAATTTTCTTCAAAGGGGTTTGATTTAAATATTAAAAATCATTTAACCTGGAGTTTTATGAAAAATCAGTTTCTAAACAAACATGTCTCCTTATTCTTTAAATCGACGATTGTTATGGTCTGGAATGGGGTAACAATTCACGACTCCTCCTTTACTACTTCACGTTAAAGCTCCACCTATGCATGGGTCCTCCTTTTTTTAATTGAAGACATGTTAAACAATTTGCAGGATCATTTTCTTAAAAGTGTATCTGTTTAAAAAAAAGAAAAATTGTTGCTATATTTCGCCTGCCTAGTCTGAATAGAAAAATGGGTTAATGAATGTCCTTATGAATATCTGGTCTGGAATTCATTATTCCTCGAGTTACGACCTTATTCCGCCACCCAAGGGACGAAATCCTGACCATAATTCACTTGAAATCACTTAGTTTCAGCGCTTCCAGGACGAGGGAATAAAGAGGGTTTTTGAAACGCCAAAGACCAAGATTCCACCGTAAAACACAACAGTTATTCAAACAAAATTATGAACTTCAGAAATCATTCGTTAAATTAAAAGTCTGAAATTAAGACTTATCTTATAAATAATTAATTTACATTTAAACAAATCGAAACTGAAACTTATTTTGGAAAAAAAAACTTAATTTTGATTTTATTATTACAGAAGATAATTTTTGTTAATTTGGAATATTTTTATTTAAAACTGTTTTTTTTTTATATCTTTACTTATACTTTTTTACACTTCAACAAGCACAAACTTATTAATTTGTGTACAAAAGATATTAACTTTGCCAATAACATTTTTAGTTGACAATCAGCAACGAAATGATTAAAAATAATAAACGTATTGAATGAATTTATTTTTAGTATATAAACAATTAATGTACCTTTTATGAAATAACAAAGCACACAAACTATATAACAAAAATAATTTTCCGTCTATTAATAAATATTTTATTACTATACCTAACCACATTCTATTAAACACAAAAAAAACCAAAATAACGAATTGTTGTGCATAAATATAATTAAAAATAAAATTGTATTAATAACGATATAGGTAAGTTGTTAGTTAACATAAAATTAGAATATAGACAGCATGTAAATAACAATTAACACTTGACTGTTGGTTGTGTTATAAAGAAAAAAAATAGTAATTGAAAAAAAATATATTAAAAAAAAACCATGGAACAAATTTCTATATACATACATACATAAACTCTACATTTTTAGTACTTAATCTTATAAACTCACTAAGGTAACTCCCCCAAGTAACAAAAAGCTTTCAAATTTGTCTATTGCACCAACATTCAAAACAAAATAAACAAATAATCATTAAATTTAATGTTTAAATCTTTAAACCCCTTAAAAATAATAAATTTAGACATTAACTATTAAAAAAAACTAAATCAAACTATGTAGTAAAACACAACTTAACTAAATCTAAACATTAAAAAACTTTTTAAATATACATATTGTGATTTAATTATAAATATAACAAAAACAAACTAAGCTTGAATCTACATTTTTTAAAGAAAACCTTAAGTCTTTTTCCAATAATTGGTGATAGTTTAACTATATAACACAAAAACATAAATTTTCCAAAAAATCCCCTAGAAAAACCTACAAACTTTCTAATTATTTCCAACAAAAAAAAAGTTTAAAACAAATTTTATTCAAATATTCCATTTATTTTGTTAAAACCTTGAAACAAAAACAATTAATATGTAAGATATAAAAAAATTGTAATTTAATGGCCAAAGACTAAACAAAAATTAAAGTAAAAAAATTGTATTTAAATAAAAATTTACTAACATAAAAGTTTTAACTCTTTTTTACACATATTTATATTTAACAAAACCAAGAAAAAAAAATTCAAAAAAACAAGTATGATTAATAATCATAAAAACCTAACGTTTGATGTTTGATAATTTTTTCCCAAAACTCGTGTTACAAGCGGAAAGATTTTTATTTTTTTTCTAGATGCTTTTAAAAAAATTATATAAAAATATAATTAAAATATAACTAAATTAAAATTATTATCTATTTATCTATACATAAGTGCTTTATCAACTCCTATGACGGTTTTGTTTGTTGACCTCTTTAGCTTATATAGTATAATTAGTTTATTTTAGATAAATTTGAATTAATATATAATGATACATTTGTATGCTTATGGTTATGAGAATTTATTGTTTTATTTATATTTTTAGGAAACAGAAATACAAGAAAAAATAAACAAAAATTATAAATGGTGAAACCCTGTACTGGTAAAATGAATAAAATTATGAACAAAGATATTTCATCGAAAATAAGAATGTTGTTGTTTGATTTGATTTTTTTTTTAGTATTTATGTATTCTGGTCTTTACAAAACAGTAAGTGAACGATTCTTTCGTTAAAAAAAAACAAAATTGGTTGTGAAACTGGACTAAACAGAAACACATGACCAACTCTGTTGTTAAAATCGTATGTGTAAATTCTGTAAATCACCAAAAATACTCAGTCAATTGGCATTGGATATAAAAGACGTATGCGCCTTTCGTTAAGTAGAAAGTGTTTTAAGGCCCAATCATACCTAATAGAAATAGGGAGCTTGTGTCTAACCCGGACAGAAAGTTTCTTTCCGTTCTGTCAAATACATAAGTTTAATAATAGCCTTAAGGGCCAACCATGATACGCGAAAGAAATAGGAAGCAAGTATCAAAACCAAACGAAACGTTTCTTTCCTTTCTGTCTATTTAGCATAACAAAATACAATCATTTTTGACATTCTGTACGGAATGTACTCTTAAAAGCGTATATTACGTACGGAAATAAAACTTAACGAAACTTTGTCAGTCATTTCGGGTTGGTTATACATGTACGGCAACGTATGTCCGTTCCTATTCTTGAGTTATTATTGGGTCTTTAAGAAAATAGAAGCATTTTCAGATTTCCGTACAGAATGTACGCTTGAGTAGTACTCTAATGGTGTAGTTTTTTCTCTGGCTATCTTCCTGGTTATTCCGTAACTAACTGTAAATAGTGGAGAAGAGAACATTTACTTATATTTTACCAGTATTTAATACAGTTTGTTGTTTGTTCTTATTCTATATCCACACCAATTGGTGATTTCAGCGCAACTCATTGCGACTTGATTCCAATTAAAAAATGATGCTTCATGATAGTACTTTATTTAACTATCGATGACTATATTGTTGTTATGTCCAAAATTTGTGTCAACTTTGTTCATTTTATAGTACTCTCCTTAATGCCATTTGGCTTCTGGCAATCTTTACGACTACTCATTAACTTACTCTTAATAGTGGAGACGAGAACATGGTCTGCTAGGGCAGATCCTTGAAACTACCCAAGAATTCCAAATCGATACCCACCACCTCTTTATCGATTTTAAGGCCGCGTACGATAGCATTTATGGAGAACTCTCGTTGCTCCGCCAAATTTGGTACTGACCTCATAAAGCTTTTGATGTCAAAAAAGAATTCCGATCGCTATAGTGCGATTTCTTCAACTTAATACTTGAAAAAATTATTTAAAAAACCTGCAAGTAATTGTAGTGGGACAATTTTTTTCAAGTCTGTACAATTGCTAACATACGCTGACGACATAGACATCATTCTTTGCAAAACTCGGCGAGCTGTCACTGGAGTGTTTGCTAACATTGAAGCTGAAGCGGCTAAGATGGGACTAGTAGTCAATGAGGATCCGCTATAACATCTGACAACATCTCGTCAGAAATAAAGCGAAGAATTACTCTTGCCAATCGCTGTTTCTGTGGGCTAGGAAAGCAATTGAGTAGCAAAACCCTCTCGAAAGACAAAGGAGACTCTGTATAAGACCTTAATCATCCCAGTCCTGCTCTATGGTTATGTAGAGCGAAGGACAACAATGCTCCGGCTCGCAGGATCTTTGATTCCATCTCAGAGGGTAGGCGCAGTCAAGGAAGACCTCGTCTTAGGTAACGCGCTCAAGTGGAGGACGAGGCCCACGTTCGTCCCGAACAGTAACGTCCCCTAAGTAAGTAAGTAAGTAGGGCCTGCACACACGAGATGAATCCATTCGGGGAAAATCAGTTTTCTGACCGAGAGAAGTGAAACGTGCGGTGTACATTTTAATACAATCTTCCACCAACCTTTGAGTAGATGAACGAAGAGGAGAACTAATGCACACACAATTTTTGACGATTTTGTGTCTACAAAAGGCAAAAGAAAAAGAAGTTCACATTTTTCCCACGTGTATGCTTGATATATAAGGCCGCTCCATCACTTGTCGGAGCGTTATATGTAATCGGTATTTATCGTTTTACTGAATGAATACCGATCTCATGCTCATCTCCCTACTTGTCGGTAAACTTTTGGCAGAGAATTTTTCAACTGTTTTTGACGTCTGTAAAGAATGTTGTCATCAGGAGAAGATAAACGCAAAAATTCTTGTTTTCTGAGAAATTTCCTTCGTTAAATATTCTGGTAATTTGTAATTATATACCAGAGGGTATTTTTCAATATACATATGTAAACTTAAATTTATTGGCCTTAAGGAGCCAAGGCCTAGTGACTCACACTCTACCATTCCTGTTTGGGTGTGTTGCTAATCTGCACTTTCGAGACAAATTTTACTTTTGAAAGCTTTGTCAGTTCTTCGCAAGAGGCAATAACCCCAAAAAGAAGATGGCTATGAGCGGGATTCGAACCTAGGCTCAGGCAAAGGCAAAGAGAAATAATTGTATAATTAATTAAAAAAAAATGGGCAGCTGCCCATCATTTGCCTTTTGCTATAGATCGTAGCTTGATCTCAAAATTGCTGTGCTTCTCACATATTCACGGGTTGATTTGTTGTGGAAAGTAATTTATCATTATGAAAAGTTCTTGAAGTTTGTTTTCAATTTTTTCGTAGATCTAGAATCGAATTAAACGTGAAGGCTTCAAAAAACTTATCATTTCACAGTTTCACAGATCGGGAATTGACTCCCAGGTGTAAAATATTTAGTTGCAAAAGAATTCATTTTCAAAAAGCGTCTCTAGAATATGACCAAGGAGGTGTAACTGAAGTTCACCATGAATTGAATTTTTTCAAACTTTTTCAAATTGAATAATAGAATCAAAAGTATCAAGTTTTGCAATAAAAAATAGTCATAAACAATTTGGAACAAGCAAACCTTAATTATCATTTATTATTTTATATTTTGTTGATATATACTTTTGCGGTTCAGAAGGATTAGTTGCTCTTCTGCTTCCTACCAATGTACGCCTCTTCATTGAAATTCCGTTTCTGATATTTGACAATTAGTTTGAATCAAGAGCTGTCCATGATACAATTTATGGAAGAACTCAAAACCGATTTCATTTTAATTTTCAAATGTCTCATCACTGCCTCTAATTCCACACATCTGACATCTAGCTGTAGAATCAATAAACCAATTTATTTGCAATGGCAAATGTCTGCCATCTACATTGTAAACTCGGCAACCATTGACACTTCATTTTCCCCTCCAAATGACAGCTATTTCACCTCGCAAACGTCAAAAATCCCACCACAGCCATATTTTTAAGAGCAAACCCCCCTATTTAAGAGAACATTCCACTCAATTCCCCACAAAATCAAAAGAAAAATTCACTTCGTTCGCCTTTCGCCATCGCCTTCGACAAAAACTGAAAACCCCACTCGGAGTAGGGTGCGTCAGCCTTTTGAAAATCAAAATCATGTATCTTCATCAATCTTTTTATCGCCGCCGTTGTCGTTAAACTTGTCTCGCCGCCTTCAAATCAACCAGTACACATCAAAATTATCAAGATCAACTTAAACTACTATCGAATCGCAATAAAATTAACTCAATAAAACTGTAATTTTCTTCTCACCAGAAACCAGAACAAAAATCCGGATAAAAAAAGAATACCCCAAGAGAGAATAACACAAAGTGAAATCCAAAAGAAAAAAAAAAGTAAAATCGAAGGAATGAAAAACGCAAAGTGAAGCAATATTAGCTCCACACAGTGTGTTTTGTGAGTTTGTGTCGTGGTGGTGTGAAAGAAAAAAAGTCGGGCGTGGATAAAAAAGAAAATCTTCCAAACGGCAAATTAATTATTTATTTTACTTAATTTTCTCAAAATCTATCCGCAACACCGTATTTCCATTGTTTTATATTAGTTTTTTTTTATTGTCAAAACCCCATCCGGGCGGCGAATTGAAGAAAAAAAAGGAAATCTCCATCGCGACGAGACGGCGAAAGGAAAAAAGCAAATGAAGTGCAAAAAATGTACCACTCCTGTAATTTGGTTCGGGAAAATGTGAAAGGAAAAACTGCATTTTGTTTTTTGCGGTCGAAATAAGTGAATTTTATTCAATTACCCGTGTGCTTGCATATATTTTTGTCTAAAATAAAGGAAATTCTTATGAATAATTTATATTAAAAAAAATAGAAAAAGATTTAAAGAGGAATTTTATACATATACACGAAGTTAGTAGAGGGAAGGTGAAGTGGTGAAAAAGGGCACAGAGCAGGCCGCTAAAGCTGTGAAGTTGAGAAGAACAAACACGAAGCAGAAGACAGAAAATAATAAATCAAAATGGCGCACCAACTGGCCCCATCCGTGAATTGCTCGTTAGACGATATCGATTTGAATGCTTTGAAGGTAAAAATCTTTTTTATACCAAATTGTGATTTGGATAGCGGGTTCGACCCACTATCGGGTAGCGGGTTGGGATCATTCCTTAGGGTTGCCTTATATTAATTGAATTTTATTATCTTGTTAGTTTGTTTGAAAGGTGTGGCAACAATGTTGATTTGGTTGGTTCTTTTTGTTTGAACTGAAGGAAGAAAGAACCAAATTCAAAGATTCTTTTGGGATGGAAGAATCGGCAAATCGAATGGGAAAATAAATCCAGCAGAGAAAGAGAGCGAGATGGTGTTCGTTTTCATTTTGTCTGTTATTTTCTTCTTCATCCCACACTTATCTCTTTAGTTTTGTCGTTTCTCAGTCTGTCTGCTCTTCTGCTGTCACAAATTTAAGAAGATTTTTTACTGTTTATTGTTGGATAGTGTTTCTTTTATGCAAGCAAAAAGAGTATTTAGTACTTTTCGGAAAGAATTAGAAAGTATGCAAGGAACACATAATTGTATCGCCTTGGAGTTTCTGTTTCTTCTTCAACGTACTTTGTTAAAAAAGAAGCGATTTACTTGAAACGAGATTAGATAAGGCTTGAAGTCAATGAACGGGTTGTGATATTTTAATTCGTAGGTAATCATTCTAGTGAACCGGAATATGATATTTTCATTCGAAAACATTATTCAATGAATGCAAATCGATTCATTGGTTATCTAGATCTAGATGAGGTCACTGAACGACTGAAAACATTTGTTTCCTACATAAAGTCTAGATTATGGGAATTATGGCCTGTTTGAAGCAGGCGATAACAAAAGACCTTACACAATGTTAACTTAGTATGCAATTTTTTCTGGTGTCTACTGTTATTGTCAGTAATAAAATGATAACGAGTTAAGGAGGTGGAACAGGAAATGCCAAAAAAAAAAGATAAAAACTGGTTCTACCTATTAGTCGAATTCAAAACAAACATTCCATTAAACATGTTCGCAATTGACACTAACGATCGTCATTTGTGATTTGTCTGATCTTTACTGTTTATTCATATTATTTGATTTTTATCAGTTTAGTGAAGACATTACTTTCCGACTATTGACTGAACCAGGTGAATTGATCTAATCATGACCAACAACAAACCAAGTAAAAGTTGCCGGTTTGCTGTCCAGATCAATCAATATCTTTAATGGAATCCGACAAGGGCATAGTCTGGCTTTCATCTTCTTCAACCTGGCGTTGGAGAACGCAATCCTTGACTCTGGCAGTTCAAAGAGAGGGACTGTTGTCATCTTCACCAAGTCCAGCCAGATATTAACTTACGCATATGACGTCGACATTATCGGCAGTAGTCAACAAGCCATACATGACTCCCTCATTCAGATTGAGCAGATCGAGGCACTATACTTGGGGCTGCATATATGCGAGAAGTGTTGGTCCAACAACCAGGGTAGTGGAGCCAAACCTTACTAAAAGGCACTATGATCTCATAACCGAGTCCGAGAATAAAGTCTTACGGAGAATTGAATGAAGCAGATGTTGTGGAAAAAAACCTCGGTATATTTCGGTGGGCTGTGCATCTAGTTCGTATGAGCTAAGAGGAACCAGCTCGGAAAGTCGTTTGTAGTCCTTTTTATGTCCAAGACTTTTTTACGTTGGAAGGATGGCTTTGAACAGGACAGGCCCTGTTCTGAACTGTTTCAAAGGCAAAAGATCAGATTTTTGGTGTTCAATGATTAATTTTTTTCTTTACTTTTCGTGATCTTGAGGTAATGTTCAGCCAGCTCGGTAAATAGGTAGCTGCATCTACTGTTGTAAGTGAAGTTTTGTTGAGTTCCTCTTCGACCTAATTGTGCCACCTAAGTCCCACGTCTACCAAAGAATGTTTATTAATCGACTCTCATGGAGAATTCCCTCAGATATGGAAAACCACCTTCATAACTCCAATACATAAAATGGAGCCTAAGAGCGAAAATAAAAACTATCGTCCCGTTGCCAAACTTTCCCACATTTCTAAAATATTCGAAAGCATTTTGTACGAAATTTTAAGTTTCCGTTGTAAATCTCTCATTTGTCCTAAACAACATGGTTTCGTAAACGCAGGTCGACTACCACTAACTTTGTTGAATTTCCCATAGACTTGTACTTTTCCAACCTATTCTTGTAAAATGGATTTGTCTTATTTAGGAAATCGATTCTACAATGTTCGTTTCAGATCTACCCTCTACAACCCATTTTTAGCTGCCTCTGGGGTCCCCCAAAGCAGCCACTTTGGTCCTCTGCGTTTTATTCCCATATTTCACTGTACGCTGATAATACGAAGTTCAAGACTATTTCTTCCACGCTTGACTCTTCTCTCATTCAACAATATCTCGTTAGTTTCTCCCTTTGATGCCTCAAAAACTGCTTAGAGCTAAATATTTCCAAATGTCAGTCATTCACTTTTTCACGTCTACCTTCTCCATAATCAACTAATATCTACTGTGAATTCGATTCGTGGCCTTATCAAAATCGCCTTCAACTTATAAACCAGATTCTTTTCTTTCATCGACTCCTCACAGGTTCCGTCGACTGTGAAACTCATTTTAATTCCATCTTTTTCAGTACAAATTCCCTAACCTGAGAAATCCTCGCATGTTCTATATGCCTACTCACCGCACCACCTATGGTTTCAAAGAACCTATTACTCGAATGTTGCAGAGGGTTAGAATGAAAACTGTTTCGACTTTAACCTCAGCTACGCCTGCCTTAAACTCCTTCTCCGGAATCATCATCCCAACTCATTAGTTTTAAGTAAGCCGTAAGTTTCATAGTTTTAAGTTAGTATATGGAGCTTGTATTAAGCTAAATAAATGGGGGTACTGCCCCGTGGCTCAGTGGTTAGTGTGTCGGACTGCTAAGCGAATGAGCCTGGGTTCGAATCCAGCTCAAAGTCAACTTCTTTTCTGGGATACTGCCTCTTGCGAGGAACTGACAAAACTTCCAAGAGTAAAATTTGTCTCGATAAAGTGCATCTCATGTAGCCATTCGGACTCGGCGGTAAACTGTAGGTGCCTTCCATTCTTGCAGATTAACAACACACACACGGGAATGGTTGAGAGTATAAGTCACTAGACCTTGGCTCTTTAAGCAGCTGTCGCGCCAATAAATTTATTTATTTAATTTGTATTGCCCCCACCAAACTTAAGAATTCGCCGTCCCTCCGGGTAGGAACCGAAGATTTTCGGGGCCGGATCATTGAAATCCACCCTCTCTGTATAACCCATTCATCTGAGACATTGTACTTTAACTCTTTTGATAAGGTCTGTGTCTCTGTACAACCCGTAAAATTCCTCGTTGTATGTATTTCCTTCTCCACTGGCCGTAAATGTATAGGTATGGGATTAAAACTAAAACTAAATATTGTATGCCTGCACACGTGCTCCTGTGTTACCTCCAAAAACTCACAGATAATATAGTTATAAATATCGCATCCAGTTAAAAAAAATAACAGATTTGACATCAACTGAGAGCCAATGTGTTGGATAAGGTAAGAGATCGTTGCTCAAGAAGTTGCTCAGCACGTGTACGAGCAGTTTATGAGCTCGGGGTAATTGTAGAACATCCATGCGCAAAGCGATGAGCATCGATTTCGCAATTTATCTGTCAAACGTGTAGCTCATCTTATTGGGATGAATGTGCTGTGAAACCGACGAATTTCGCTTGCCTGAGCAAGTTGCAGCAAGCGTACAGTCTATATACTATATACCATTCGGTTTTTTACCTTACCTTACCTTAAATGGCGCCAAAGTCCGGGGTGGAGCTGGGCCTCAACCAACAAGCTTCTCCAGCCAGCTCGGTCCCTAGCTAGCTGATTCCAGTTTCGCACGTGGAGTCGGTTGAGGTCCTCTTCCATTTGATGTGGATTCAAAAATTTTCCAGGCCGGAGCCTAAAGCGTCTTCATCGTCGGCGTAATGCGTGTAATTGGACGGACTTTTGAGAGTTCTGCACTATCCTTTCAATGCCCGTTTTCCATAATAGCTCTGCGTATAAATGTAATATGGTATTTTGAGTGACAATCTTGTGAGCGAAAATGGTCTTGTCTTCCTTATCACTCCTGCAGCCTCAAGGATCTTGAAAGTATGATTATGATAAGTATTATCCTATTTACTACTTAATCTATTAAGGTGCTTAATTCAAGCCAGTAATATGAGCTTTTCATATTGGTTTCCTGATTAAGAACCTTGTTCTTCAAATTATTCCGATCAAGTTCATGTTCCATTATAACTTTCTAAAAAATCTTGGAGCACTAGCAGTTCTAAGAATGTCCTTCAGCTCAGCATTGGACGCATAGAGATTTATTCTTTAATCACATCAAACGAATGTACATTATTTAATTTGAACCTTTCACAGAACTTGTTCTCATTTAACGTCCTTGTCAACATCTGCGAAAACAACACAAATAAACCTCATAAAACCAACACAGATGGCGTCATACATTGCTTAATACTAGTAAAACCGGTAGCAACAGAGTACTTTTCCTGTTATTCCCTCTCGACCAAAAATGTGGTTGACTCAGAAAACTATAAAATTAGCTTTAAATCCAATTCCAAGAAACGAAGGATCGATCCTAGTCAAGTAAAATATTTCACAAAGGCATTTATTTATAAGTTGGTGTGCATGGGTTTGATTCCTTGAACAGTTGGTTCCCCAAAATCATCAATCCCACCAAGAAGTACACAGCCTATTTGCTTTTATTTCGAAAGTAAATTCTAAAAGAAATCGATCCTCTGAAAAAAAAAGAAACCAAAAAGTTATCAGTTTACACAAAACATCTTAACTCAAGTACCCCTACACATAGTTTATGTCCTTTTTTATTTGTTGCTTGCTCCGGGTTATTCAGCAACCTCTATTATGCTCAAACCCTTGAAACATTTTGTACATTTGGCAGATTGTCAGCTGACATCCTTTCCATATAGAAACATATACATACCTACTTCAATCATGTACCTAGTAAAGAACATAGTGTCTTCTTAGGGCAGTAAAACTTTTGAACCCCGTTTCCCACACTTTCCAACCCCAACTTCTTTCAATCCTAAAAAGTTTACCCTTTACATCTTTTCCACTTCAATTAATTGAAAAGAAAAACTTTTCTCGCTGACATGATAAAAGTCAAGATGTGATTTTCCTGCTCCTCCACCTCCTCGTAACCGACCACAAGTTTGTTGTTTGATGGTAATGAATTTTACACATTTAAACTGTTCTGATCCCTGTTGTACGAGGTGACATCCGCTCTGCTATAACTGTATACATACATACCAATATTGTTGAGGAGTTAGTTTCCTTTAATTGAATGAATGGAAATTCATGACCTTTAGGGTCGCGAGCACTTAATCTTCCACAAGAGATTTCACTCAAACCATTGTATCACACAGAGAGAGGGTTATTATTCTTGTGACAAGTAGATGGATCCAGTAACTTGGCATTCTATTCGTAAAAAACGTAACAATGAATAAGAAATAAACGATGACGCAATCGATCATGTCTCATCATGCACTCAATTGGTTATTCTTTTTTTTTTTGTTCATATTGATGGAGTTGTTCGTTGTGTTATCGTTATTCTTGTGTGGCCATTTGAATCTATCTGGGTGCTCTGTGGATAATTTAGCGAATTAATTAAATGGAATTATATCATTGTAATCAGACGATTGGGTAGAGTTCATATCAGTATTGTTTTTTTTTAGAAATCGCTATAGAATGAGTATATTTCTTCTTTTTTTTTTAGAAAACTCCTCTAGAAGGTTGTTGGTGGCAGCAAATTATAAAGGGTGGAGGATCCCTAAGGCAACCGAATAATTCTTTAGATGGAATCAACGGTGGCGTCTACAGTTCCAGTCAGTGTGAACTACTTAGTGAATACCTTATATGAACTACTACAAAGTTTTCGGAGGTTTATCCAGCTATCCGTTTTTGGTGGACCTGGTCCTCTTGGTTAGGGGTCATGCCATCGTGCTTACTTCCCGGAAAATTAGTTACGAAGCAACCGCAAGCCTCGGATACCGATCGCTTCACTGATGACGAACCATGCAAAGAGAATAAGGTCAATAAATTTCGCATCTGTACGAGGAATGTTAGGTCCAACATGAGGAGTGCCCTAACTTTGACATTAAAATAGTCCTTGGCGACCTTTACTCTTAACTCTGGTAACTTTAGTCTGTATGACACCAACTCCGATAACGAATCCAGATTAATTGACATTACTGCGGATCGAAATATTGTAATAGCTAGACATGGAAATCTTCTGATCAGTCAACTGTTAACCAGATTGACCACTTTGCGATCGACCCTCGACGCCGAACAAGCCGAGTTCCAAGATGAATCTTCATGTATTACCTAATCATATCAACAACACCTTATGTTGAGCAGTCAGCTGAATATCGATACACCTGCTGTTTATCGATTTTCAGAAGGTTTTCGACATCGTCAACAGAAAATTTGTTTGACATACTTTACGCAGGAGGGGCATTCCGGATAAATGAATTGCTATTATAAAAGCAACATATGAAGGATGCAAATATCACGTTCTACACTAGCGTATGTTATCGTATGAGCTTGTAGTCCAAAGTGCAGTCATACAGGGCTGCATATTGTAGCCAATACTGTTTTTGTTGGTTCTACGCGCAGCTTTGACAGGAAAAGAAGGGATTCAATGGGCTCTGACATCCTACCTGAAACACCTTGATTTTTAAGACGAAGTATGCTTACTCATACGATCTTGGATCCCCATCAAATGATAACAATGTTGGAGAGAGGAGTTACAATCGTGGAGTTTGAACAAAAATCAATACCTGCAAAACCAAGATGATCAGCCTGGGGACCCAGTCATCCTCTCTAATAAGTATTTCTCAACAGCCGGTAGACAAAGTACAGACCTTTTAATGCCTTGGAAGTATTATCTCTACCAAAAATCGAAACGAGTATTTTTAAGAGAAATCAATGGATGTTTATTTCATTGTAAAAAAGAAAAACGTATGGCATTAACTTAACAATGAAAAACTATATCAGCAAAATGGCCTGTACTGCTACGGTTGCGTGCATTTCATTTCATGAAATTTTCCATAACCAATTGGCACATTTGCAGCTGTATGTCCTCGATAACTTTACGAATTCCATCTTTTAGGTCATGAATCGATTGTGGAACATTGGCATAGATCTTATATTACACGTGGCCAAAAAAAAAAAAATCTAAAGGTGATCTCGGTAAACAATTGTGATCACATCTTCGAGAAACAACACGGTCAGAAAACATTTCTTGCGAAATTGCGATTGTTTTGTTGGTTGTGTGGCACGTAGCGCCATCTTGTTGAAAATAAACGCCGGCCATAAAGAATCATTAATCATAGCTCGGTAGCGCATTCCATTCACCGCAACAGTTGCACCAGCCTCATTTTCGAATAAGTAAGGTTCAATCACACCTCCGCCAGCCAAAAACTGCACCAAACAGTTACACCTTGAGGATGGAGAGGCTTTCAACAATCATTCTTGGATTTTTAGAGCCCCAAATGCGACAATTCTCTTTATTAACATAGCCTCCGAGGTGAAAATGGGCCTTGATATGATTTTTTGATGAAAATCCGGACCATTTTGATGCGTTTCAAGGTCCATCATCAGCGAAGAAGCGACTTTGCTGGTGATCGATCGGCTTGAGTTCTTGTGTTAACCTGAAATTTAAAAGCCTTGAAACTTAAGGATTTATGTAGACAGTATAATGTCGTTTTTGGAATGCCTAATTCCAAAGATAGACGAAGAATCGGCAAACTTGGGTTTTCCTCAACACTACGGGTTGCAGCAGCGATATTATCAGTTGTTCTTAAGCGATGCACACGGTTTCGATTCTCCACATCAAGAACTTGACCAAACAGCTAAAATTGTTCCACCAGTTTCACTATTGCCGACCGAGAAGGTGCTTCACGACGACCCACGAACTGTGACTGCAAAATGTTCCCCATATTTGTAGTGAATTTTAACAATTTCAACGCGTTGTTGAAGCGTGTATCTTTCCATTTTTAGTAATGGCGTAAATTTTACTTGTCAAATAGCGGGGTATTCAAAATTAAATCTCTTATTTGAAAACCCTTTATATGGAAGACTCTGACTCTGAACATTCTTGCAGATTAACAACACACACACAGGAATGGTTGAGAGTATGTCACTAGGCCTTGGCTGTCGCGTCAATAAATTTATTTATTTATTTATTTAGCTATCTGAGCTTAAAGACAAAGCTACGACTATTTCGTTCCAAAGTTGAATCTGTTCTGCTTTATAGATGGAGCACGTGAAGAAGCTGCAAACGTTTGTTAATAGATGTCAACGAAACATTCTTAGGATTTATTGGCCAATCGAATAAATAACGAAGATCTGCACAGGCTAACGGGTCAGGAACCCATATCGACTCTATTATATGATTGCGAAAGTGGCAGTGGATTGGACATACGCTTCGAAAACGCAACGACTGTATTGCATATCAAGCAATGCAGTGGAATCGGTTAACAAAAGAAGGAAGAAGAGTTGGGCGGCCGAGAAGCACATGGCGGAGAACACTCGAGGAGGTCTCAGCACAGCTAGGCAAGAGTTGAAGGAAGCTGATCAGAGATGGGATTATTGTCATCGCATTTGCTTTTGTGGAGTTTAAAACTGCAGGCAAATGAGTCTTTTCTTCAGCTTTTCACTGTTTTTGTCACAAATTATTGTTTAAAAAGCTCAAAAACGGTTCTTCTTTCATATTGAATCTAAAAATTGTATTGATTTGCCTATGGGAAACTAGAATTCAACTGATTTAAAGTTCAATAGACTCAACATTGGTCAATTACAGACGCTAATTACATCCCAAAGAGGGTGCTTCAGTGCATCTTAATATTTTGTTCCGCAACTCGTATTAAATGCTTCTTTTTTTAAATACACCTTGTTGAGTTCCCCAAAGGCAACACTGGTGCCATCCACATCAACATTAGGTGAACATTCTCCTTCTTCCCTGCGAGAAATGCATTCGAGTGACGACAAATTGCAAAACACAAGAGACAAGTGCTCTTCTCAAATGCAGAATTGCAGACTAAACAAATGACAAAAATGGCAACTTGTCCTTGTCCAGTTTATCTGATACACCATCCCAGAAACGCTAGACTACTAGACTTGTTTGGGAAATTTGGCAACATGCAGTTGGAATGAAACTGCAAGAGATGACATCTCAAAACTCAAACTCAAATCTCCTTTTAGAGAGGAAGCGATTCAAAAAATAAAAGAGAGCAAAGCAAAAACATTTTTTATCCATTTTCTTGCTCATTTTCTTCTTGGTGAATTTTCCATCTAATATTTTATATGATTTCGCATTTCGCTGAACATTTGTCAAACCGTAGGTTCGTGATGATGAGAATGACAAGAAAAAAAACACTACATGTTAATGACTGTTTGTTGACGTTTTCAACCCCATCCCCCAGTTCTCTTTAGTAGAGTTCATTGATAAAAAAGAGGTGTTTCGTTAGGGATTTACCATTGGAATTTTGTTCACCTCAAAAACACCAATTGTGGTGGGATGGTGGGTGAGATTAGGTTGGGTTCTTTTTTTTCTCATTCTAAGTCTATGTTTGAAGTATGACCTGAAGAATGCAAATATTCGTCTTTATCGGAAAGAAAAAAAATGAAAAAAAGAACGATGATGATGGAAATTGAAAATGTTGAAAAACAACACTAGAGAAGAGGAAGTGAGAAGACCATAGGCCTGGCATGTCTGACTAAAACTGCTGTTTTAGTTCAACAAAAAACTGTCTGCTTCGGCTAGGGCTGCGTGTGTAAATCGTAATCGGTCATAATAGTGTGTGAGTGTGTTTGTATGAATGAATCTCTTGCGTTCAATATGAGTGTTGTGTTGTGTTATGTTGCATGCACTAGCCCAACTGGCTGATGACTGCCTCTTCATTGCCGTCACTGTCACCGCATTGCCGCCCTCGGCCAATGACCCCTTGAAGTGGCAATAATGAAATTAATTATTCAATAGAACAAGTCTGATAAGATGTTTGTTGTTGTTGTGCTGTAAACAGAATTTATCCCTTTTATTCACCCTAAGCTCCATCGCTAAGAGGACAATAAATTCGCAAGGGGAGCCATGCTCGCCGCTTCTCTTTTGTTACTCGTTGATGTATGCCTGTTAACCCACATCAATTTAACTCTTAAGTTCTGTTTATCATAAGTGTTCTTGAACTTATTAATTGTACATTGTTATCTCATAAATGTTTTTATTTTCTTTTTCAGGATCCTGCTGGAATATTCGAACTAATCGAAGTCGTTGGAAATGGAACCTATGGCCAAGTCTATAAGGTGAGTGTGGTGCATTATTTCCATGGCTCCTCTGTCAAAAACACTGCCAAGCCAGCAACTGACAGCGCGACAGAGTGTCCTTTGTTTCCATGTGCGGGTTGTGATTGTGAGGCATGCCAGCAGCTAAGCTAACTGTTTGTATTTAAAATGTTAAAAAGGAAAAAAAAAAACAATACCTTGGTATATGCATGAGGTACATAAACCGACCGAATCGATATGTTTCATTGTCAGCCGACATACTCGTTGATACATAATGTACATATAAGGGGATTACGTTCGGTGCTGTTCGGTGCAACCAGAGGCCAAGCCTTGAAAATTCTTTTTTATGCTATAGTTGGCAAGTGTGCCAAAAAGGTTTTTTCTGTTTTCTGTTTTTTTTTTGACTTCCTTTCCGTTGTTAGACTGGCAATCCATCTACAATACATTTTCATATTAAATACAAGAAGAGCATATAAACAACTTTTTGTACAATATTAGGTAAAAACAAACAAAAACAGCGGAAAAGAGTACTAAATGTGGATGGAATTTGATGGGGTTGGAAGAATACCGACTCGATTCAGGTTAGATTATAAGAACCACTCCAAAACATGGAAGGAGGCTTAGAAAGCACCTATCAGAAGTAATTATATAATTAGAAAGGAAGGTTAGTAAGGAGTTTTCTTTTTTTTAATTTTTTGTTGATTAAGTGAGGAAGAGAATTCTTACTTTTAATACGTAATGCATGCAAATTTAGATAACGAGGTAGAGACTTATGATAATTTATAACTTAATTCGTTGCCCAACCTTGGATGGTCCTTGCCGTGAAATAATATGTTTAACATTGAGGCAGGCAGAAAGGAGTGTAGGTACATATGCGCATAATAAACACATTAATGATGTCAAGTGAAAGTAGGAAATGTGGAAGAACAAACAAGAAATTTGGTAGGAAAATATTTTCTCAAAAAACTTCTATTCATTCCTGGATTACTGTTTTTTTAATATCACAAAATGTCTTGTTTCAGATACGACTTCACATTAATAAAATGAATATTTCTACCTTCATGTTTTACATAATCCCACTTCTGATACCTTTGTTTCTGGGTGGGTACGATAATTCTTTTTTTTTTTTTTTAAATATATATATATTAAACTATATAGACAGGAATGCAAAAGGTGATTAACTCCGGAAAGAATAATAAAAGATCGAGCTAATGAAACTGAATCAATATGGGATTTTAAAGAAGACTTGTTGTTACGTTTCAAACCATTAAAATGTTTAAATATAAATGATGTTGATGTACAAATGTTTGAAAGTTCTGATTGTTAAAATTATTTTTTTACTATTAAATGGAAACAAATGCTAAGCTCGTATGGCTCCACTAAATATTTGTTTTACAGGAGAATCGTTACCGTTACCTATCCTTGGGTTGTGGGGATACATTCCGGTTTATTTCAGGTCCTCAAAAAACAAGTTTGTCCAGCCAGCTGGTCTTCAGGTGGGTGTCTAGAATCGCACGAGAATTGGTTCAGTTGCGAACGTAAATTTTGTATCGATTTTACTCTCCTTCGCCATCACTCAGATGTGGATGTCGAGAAATTCCGTGCCCGATCGTTGATGAATTTGTCTCCATTCAGTCCTTATGACCGATTTGGCTTCTGACACCCTCGGGTATGGCGTCGAAAACTTGCACGCTGGAGCGTCGATTTTCATCGGCTCTACATGGCCTAGCCATCTTATATATATAACGGTGCAAGCCAATAAGTTTAAGGCAGGCAACATTGGGAGGTAAATTAAAATTGTCTTCCCAGGAAAGTGCGCGTAAAGCAAATCGAATGAATCGTTTTTGAACTCCTTTTCGAAGAGAATGGTTTTCATAATAAGGTAACCAAACTTGGCTTGCGGCGGATTGGACAAAACATCACAATAGACAGGTACAACTTTGAGGTAGAAGGACTTTGTTTACCTCGGATCCGCTATATCATCTGACAACAACATCTCGTCAGAAATAAAGCGAAAAATTGCTCTTGCCAATCGCTAGATTCTATGGGCTAGGAAGGCAATTGAGTAGCAAAGCCCTCTTTCGAAAGACAAAGGTGACTCTGTATAAGACCTTAATCATCCCAATCCTGCTCTACGGCGGCGAGGCATAGAGCAGATGAAGATATGCTTAGTCATTTCGAGTGTAAGATTCTTCGAAAGATTTTTGGCACTACCTGCGTTAATGGGCTTTGGAGGAGAAGGTTCAACCAAGAACTATACGAGCTGGAAAGCGACATTGACCTGGTAAAAAAATACACATATCACGTTTAAGATGGCTAGGTCATGTAGAGCGAATGGACAACAGAGGGTAGACGCAGTCAAGGAAGACCTCGCCTTAGGTGGTGCGCTCAAGTGGAGGACGACCTCAACCAACTTGTAGGGCGAAATTGAAGGCAGCTAGCCAAAGACCGATCTGGCTGGAGAGACATGTTGGTTAAGGCCCAGGTTGGTTCCGAACCGTAGCGCCCCCTAAGTAAGTAAGTAATTATTTGTTCGATGTGAGAATTGAAAATCAGCTGTTTATCAATTACATATACAAAGGATTCCAAGATCGCTTATGGAATCAACTATGCTTATCTTTTCATTAGGGAAATAATAGGTTCTAGGGTGTGCTTATAAGCGCTTTCGTGAAAAGGTATTTCTTTTTGCATTTGCCCACATTTAACTCCAAAATGTTATGCTTGCACCAAGTAAAGCATCTGTTAAAGTCATTTTGTAAAGGAACGGAGTAAGAAGGGGATGAGATTACCTTGAAGATTTTCTTGTCATCTGCAAACATTCAAAGATTGGAATCGTTTAAGATAAGAATAAAGACCCAACCATAATTGAAGAATTGGAACGTACGTTGCCGTACGAATACATGTGATTTGTATAACCAAACCGAAATGACTGATAAAGTTTCGTTCAGTTTAATTTCCGTACGTAATGTACGCTTGCAAGCTTAATTGGACAGAACGGAAAGACTTTGTTCGTTCGGTTTTGACACTAGCTTCCTATTTCTTTCGCGTATTATAGTTGGGCCTTAAAATCATTAACAGAAAGAACGAAAAGCAAAGGTCCGAGGTGGCTTCCTTGAGGAACACCGGATGTGGCATAGATGCCTTTAGAGACAGAGTTTCTAAAAAGAACTCTATAAGTTCGTTTGTCTAGGTAGGAGCAAATCCAAGTTAAAAACGATGGTGGAAAATCAAGAGCTTTGAGCTTAAGATAAATTATTTGATAAGAAATTTTATCAACAACAACGAAAACAACTTTTGTATCTTCGGCATTCGTTGTTTCCTGGGTCGCAAACACGGCCATACATTGCACGTACTACTTTTCTCTTGAATACTTCAAGGGAGCTTTGATCCGAATGGGAAAGGGTCTAGGCTATATGGTGCAGAAGCATACCATATAGCCTACTTAGCACAAATAAACATCGATTAGCAAGAGATTCAAGATTCTACGCCTAATTTCTGCGCTGATGTTCTTCTCTGTGCTCACAGCAGTACCCAGGCAGACAAATTGTTTGACTAACTGTGGGATTGAACTATTGTTGATGAAAACATATATTTCGTCTTGTCCTCGTTTATAATCAGTCGCATTTTGCTTGCTGCTGACTCCATGTAAGTGAAAACACTGGTTACTGCCCGCTTAGTTCTTTCCATCTAATCAATGTCGTTAGCAAACCCAAGTATTTATGGTGATTTATTAAAGATAGATAGTGATAGTCGGTTTTCAGTTCTACCTTTTTAAGCACAACTTTGAAACAGCTGCACAACAGTGCGTCCATCTTGTCGTAACCCTATGGTGGTGTCGAAGTTCATAGTAGTCTTCCTACCAATTTTGTAGAAGCAGCGAACATTCTCCAAAGTCATCCTGAGAAAGACGTATTATTTTAGCAGGAATTCCCAAACTAGACATGCCTCGGTACAGTTCGTTCCAGTTTACTCTGTCTTAAAATCGATAACTGCATAGTTGAAGCACCTCGATGTTAAATTCTTATGTTTTCTACAGGATCTGGCATGGTATGAAGATTCGCATGATTGTAGAATTTTCAGGTCTAAAACCGCATAAGTAAGGACCTATTGTTCCATCAGCAAACGGCTTAAGACATTCAAATAAAACGCTGGACATGATCTTATAGCTATAGCTATAGTTGGCGCAGAATAGTCGATCTCCTTTTTTGTGGATCGGGCAGATGCTACTGAGATTTCAATCATCGGGCATACTTTCCTCAGACCATATTTTACATTTTGGTCGGGTGGATGTATTTCTTGGTTGTCATCTAGATTAACTGATTTAAGTCGATCATTGGGGGTATTGGCCCTCATCGACATTAAAAAATTGGTAGAAGTAGTCTCTCCAAAGGGTTAACATCCCTCCTATACTACCTCAAAGTTAAAGCTTTTGTGACAATGTTCTGCCAAGCCTTCACGGTTGTTGTTGAGTGTATTTCATGATGATAGCATACATCCAATTGGTTGACTGAGTTCTTTTCAAGTCTGATGTCGAAAAAATGACATGGCAGCGCGTCGCTTTTCTGGATCCTATTCAGCCAGTCAACAGATATGAGTTCTGTGGTTTGTTTTATTCAAATACCTAAGAACCTTTTTTCAAAGTAAGTTTCAATCTATCATGAGATGCCTTGCGAATTCTTGATTCAATACCTTGGTAAGTGTCTTCAAAATCAACGTCTTATCAAAAAATAGGAATTTCCGGTCATAAATTAACACTTATCTTGTTTTTTAACAATTCACAGAATTTTAACTCAAAACAGTGATTAATCAAGTGCATTCTTAGCTCCGTGTATGCATCACTCTTCATTTACCGCGAACCATACTCCATCAATTAATATAAATCAAATTCAAATATGTGCGTCACCATCAGCGACAAACACTTGAGTGTCATTCATCATTTAGCAGATTTAAATTTAACCATCGAAAATCGTATTTCTCATTTTATACTTTCACCACCATTCTGGGAAGTAATTTGTCCTACAAACCATTGGAGAGGAAAAAAAACCATCCACCTATGATTCTTAATCCCCAAGTTTACAGCTCCAGCCAAGATCTCGATGAGGTGCGGTGATTTTGGCCCACAGTAATTCGGAATCTGCAGAAAGACCGTTGTTCGTTGATGTTGTCGTAGGCATGTTGTACCTGTGCAGAAAACCCACTCACCGTCACAGCAGCCACGACATTACTTACCACCACATTGTGATCCGTGAGTAATAAAAATTCTCTTTAACATCAGCGGGCAAACCAGCAACGGCAACTTCACCTTCTTGCCACAAAAGCTTTAAATATCCAGCCAGCTTCAGTCCAGGTGAACGCAGCAGCAGCAGCAGTAACGCGAATTGTCGCGTTGGATTTGTGCAAAGTCAAGTGTAACCGGTTAGTTGGGTGTTGTTGTGCTGTTTCGTCGCGGGTCTTATCAGAGAATTTTTATGCGCTTATTCATAAATTATATTTTATTTTATTATATTTAACCAGAAAGGCATGACTAAACTTGTTTCGGTTTTCCAAAAGAACCAACTATACTATGCGATGGAAAAAAATTACATATGTACATACGTAATGATGGTTATTTTAGTATTTTCTATGTTTACAGTAGGGTAAGGAAAATTGGTTGCGAAGTTAAAAGCATAGAGAAAATAATGCAACTTTTTTTGAGAAAAACCTACATAAAAGATTCAATTCTTATGGAACCACCACCATTGACATCACAGAAATGCATAAAGTAGAAGTTCAGTTGAAGATTAGGTAGGCCCCCTAGTGGGAGGTTCGTGGTGTCTGTGGTTACTCAAAAATCGCGGGAGCAAGTATCTTTGGTTTCTGGGGGATAACTAACATCATGTAATCGCCGAATTTTTCTTAATACTAGATGTGTTCATAGGCCTCGCTCCTCAGCAAAGGGAAATATGCATGCAATAACATGTATTGTGCTGGGGTGGAATTGCTGCACTAGGTGACTGGACATGCTTAATGGACTTAATGGTTTCGCCGTGGAATTAAGCCTTAATAGTCTTAAAAGCCTTGGAATGCGCCAGCGGAGGGTGTTGGCCACCAATCAGGATGTGTGGAAGAAGTTGATGAACGGGGTCCGGACCGAATCCTGGCTATCGGGCTGATGGTGATGATGTCCGTTTAATTGACCCGAAAAAAACTCTTCTGCACTATTCTGAGAAGAGAATTTTGTTTCTTGATTTGAAGTCAGAATCCAGTGAACAAGACTTGTTTACGGTCTATAGAGTAGATGCTGAGTGAAACCAATGGAAAATGCTGTTAAAAAACAACAAGAGCTTTTAACTCCAAATAGGGTATGACACATATTGCGAAGTCACAGAGTAGATTTTAATTGCTATTTATACTTCTCATTTTTATTCCGCGCAATGGCAGCACACAAATCATTTGCAATCACCTTGAAATAAGATAAGCAAAACTCAAATCGCGCTAGACATTCATCACACGTAGCAAGACACACCATAGCAAGCTTACCTCTCAGTACTCATGATGGCTGGCTGATTTTTGTTGAACAAATTGTCGGCTTAAAAATAATTGTCGTCGCTGGCGGCGGCGGCGCGGCGCGACTCGCTGCCACTACTTCTGTCTCAGGTAGAAATGTAAATTCAAAGAAACAGACATTGAACCTAATCGCACTATAAATTCAAAAATAGAAAGAAATCTGGTTTTGTATGTTTTTTTTTCTTTGTTTGTAAAATCATAATTGTTTTTAGATTTAGGACAAGTGCTTGGAATATAAAACAATTTTTCGCTTATTTAAGATCCAAGATAACTATAGTTTAGTTTTTTTTTTTTTTGCAAATCATGTCAGGTGGCTTAAAAAGACATGCTCTGGCATTGTTCCACAAGACTTGCAAACCACCGTCGCCGCACCTCCGCGTTCAATGACCACTTGGCGTGAGATGAATCATTGCGGTCACCGTAAATGGTAGATATGGAGTGTCTGCGTCATTTATAAATACAAATCTAAAATGGCTACTCATTTTGTCGTTTATAAAAAAAAAACTTCTTTTCCAAGTTTTCTTATCGCATTGTATATGGATATCACTAATTAAGGCTCAAATGTTTACATATACTTGTTATGTTTGAAAATAAACTAAGAAAACCGAGAAAGAAATGATGACAGTTTCTGAGAAATGTAAGAAATGACCATTGGTTAGCGTTTTAGTGAATTGAAATAAGTTGGGTGAGTCAGGGAAGTTAGCTTATCATGTGGAGATTTTGAAAAGCAATAAAGAAATGAGAAGATAGCGTTAATTGGAAGACTGAGTGTTAGTTTTTTACTGTGTTTTACGTTGCTGGATAAGGAAATTATGATTTTGACAAAAAAAACTGGCTTCTCTTCAAACGTCAGAAATTTATGTGGAAATGTTTTTGAGATCTCCGTTTTCTCAGAAATGTGAAGGCAATTTCTCAGAAAAAACTATCAACTTTGCTATCAATTTACGAATTTGTTTTGGAATGAACTGATTAATTTCAATTTGTCATAGGCAATGCTGTTAGAAAGACAGAGACCCAAAATTCTTCTTGATGTTTGCCGAAAAATCGTGTTCAGTGCGGTCACTGACGAAAAGTTTGGAATCTCCGAGAACTGAAGATACCTGAACTCGCTATTTTAACCCAATTTCGTTGTCTTACTCTCATTTTGAAATTTGAATTTTCACAGAATTTTTGCGAACGGTTGTACCTATGTACAAGGTGGGCAAAAACAAATCACCCTATTGGAAGATGTTCTCATTTTTGCAAATGGCCGCCAATGTCAAATCTGTCTTGACATTTGTGGACTAGACAGATGCAGAATACAAGTGAACAAGCCATGGAGCGATACATGAACCGACATGAACCGATATTCTGAACGCGTCGTTAACGGGTCGCTTCATCTCGTTTTGGCGATTTGCACTGGCCCGCAAGATCGCCCGATTTAACCATTTCAGACTTTTGTTTGTGGGGTGTTTTGAAGTCCCGTGTTTACGTAAACAAGCCTGAGACTCTGGAAGCCCTCAAGGACAACATTTGACAAGAGTGCGAAAATCTGTCGCCCGAAATTCTCGTTGAAGTGACGAAAAATGTCATAAATCAATCAATCGAAATGACCAATACAATTCTAAATGTTCAAATAAACGTATATAAAAAACAGAATCGAATTTTTTCATTTCGAAAAAAGAGCCAAACAACATCGGATGGATGACTTCTTTTGGCCCACCCTGTATGACCTAGCTTACAAGATACTTATTTTCGGTTGTTTTTTCAATAATTGTCAAGAGATGTAGAAAATAAGGAGAGTTAAATAATGAACACAGGAATGAAAGATTTTAAGATTTTTTAGGGTTGAGCTTTGAAGGTAAACATTAAATGCTAGGTACGGGGTAAAACCAACAACTTTTAAAATTGAAATCAAACATGTGTTTTAATGATTTTAATATTTTTCTCTTGATTCAGTTAGAATTTTGCAATTTGCGCAGATTGTATGAAAGGAATAGAAATTTGGGATAATCAAGAGAAGTGTAAACAGTCACGTACGCAATAATTTCGTTAATAGATTAGTGTGTTATAAGTATTTAGATTAGAGTAGTTTTAATAAAACATTAAGTAATTACAAACAGTAAATCCATTTTTATAGCACTTTAAGTTGTCGACTTTCAAAAAGCCTTTCGAAAATTCATATTTTAAAATTTTCTTGAAAATAATTTCGGAGAGCAGTCAGTCACACTATGAAAGGAAAATACTTTCGAGAGTGTTTTGTGTGTAAACGGGTACTTGTACGGACTGTGGATTTTCCAATCTGGGCTTAGTTCTGTTTATTGTTTATGGAGTTCACTGGGGAAATTTTTTGCGAGGAAGAATTATTGGATTTCCAGACACTTATGTAACTGTTATAGAAATCATCCTGTGGATTTCACAGCATGTGATAGAACTAAAGGTGGCTAATTATATGTCAATTTAGTTGCGAAGGTTTTAGGAACTTGGTGCTGTAAAATTATTACCACGCAACACTCATGAGAGATTTGGAACATTAAGTGTGGTTTTCATGGCTCCGCTCGATGGCAATTACAAATTTATTTTATCAATATTAGAGCAAAATCTTTGCGTGCTGCAAAGTACAGCATTGGAAACAAGCTCATTGAACTTACCACCAGATATACCGTTACCCGGCCGTTAAATTGTGATGTTTTCGTATCATCGTTGAAAACGCTTTTTGTATTTCATAATGCTTGCTGGCGGCGTCTCCAAAAATCGATGGAACACAATCCTGACATTTATTTTTTTCTAGCGTCGTCCGCCAAAACCAATTGCCGAACCGATCTCACCGAAGCACGATTTATGTGCGACTTCTGCGGGACAGAGAATCCATTTAGGGTGAAAAACATACGATCGCTTTCAAGAAAGCAAAAAACTTTCACAAACAGCTTCTGAAAGCGCAAAACTAAGCACACAGTGATATGTAGTTTTTTTTGTGAAAGCGTTTTCCGGAAAACAATCGCTTTCAGAAAACGTTTTGAAGAAAGTAATTTTCAGGTCGTCACACTATGAAAGTTTTGTTTTCTGAAATGTATATTTCTTCCATATTGTGACCACACCCTAAAAAAAAATCAGTGTGTTCTCAGAACACGTTTTGTTGATTTTTTCAAATTATGAAAACAGGCTTATGTGGCTGCGATGGTGCAATGTTTAGGACGTCGGCTTTCGCGAACGCTGGATCGCTTGTTCAACCCCAGCTCGGCACCAAATAGGTTTTTTGATAAAATTGAACATAAAGCGATAAAGCACCACTAAAAGGAGTCTGATTGTAGGGTTGGCGCCCTTGAAATAGCTATAACTCCAGTCTATTAACTTGTTCTTCAGACAGCAACCTAGTTGCTAGTGTAAAAAAACGCATTAATTTTATTAAAATTGTTTAAGCCGTTTTCGAAAATTTTCGAAAACTTAGAAATTTTGTATGGATGGTAACCCTAAAAATGGCCTTGGCAATTAGAAACTTTTACTATGCACTAACATATGTATCAAAAGGATTTGTGCCAAATTTCAAATTCCTAGCCCCGTTGGTTGAATTTAATGTCAACTTGTTTGCGTTTTGCCCACTGTGCGACGTTCGATTCATAACCAAAACTCCAAGTATTGTTTTTTTTTCTTCAATGAACTCATCTGTCGAAAAATCAAAATTCACTTGTTTTTTTTTTTTTTTTTTTTTGTTAATCACATAATAAAAAAACGCAGCGCCTTTTTTGTATATAAAGACCAGTAATTAAAAAAATATAGTATAACATTTATTTCTAGTTCAATAATAAAAATAAAGTTCATTAGATAGATATAGGTATAGGTAACATAATATCACTTCTAGTTACACATGTAGGAGAATTGCATTTTAATTGCTGTGGATCTAGGTTACACCCGAATGGATTTGAATCGATATTCATGTTCTAAGAAAGCAACTTCAATGACACAAGCGACATCTATAATAGATTCTCCTATATTTTGTTTTTTTTTTAAGCTGAAACGTTTACAACGACAAGTTAAGATCACTTTCTGTGGCTAAATAATATTTATATTTAATTGAATCGAAATAAATTGCTGGTCCAAACGATTTTAACAAAACTTACAAACAAATTTGTTTTGGTTTCGGAACGTTGACTCCTTAAAAAAGCAATACCAAGATTGAGTCGGTCTTGTGTTGACTTCTGCAAAATAGCCCTTGACAAACTCAGCATCTGAGCCATTAGCTATAGACCAAATGTCGATAGTCCTCAAGGCATTTCGGTTGACCAGAAAATGGATAACCAGATGATAACCAAGGCCAAATCCTTAATTGTGTCATAAAGCAGTAATTTGAGACTGATCAGTAAAGCCAACTTAGTGACTCTTCGATGGGTTCAAAGTATTTTGCCATATACGGTAATTAAATAGCATATCAGCTGGCCAAAAATGGTTTATCCGTTAAACCAAACTGCATCGTACCTTAATAACTTGTTCCTCTGGAAATAGAAAAGTAAAGAGTGTTTTTGTTAGATGTTAAGAACTTTAAGTTGGCAACACTATTTTAACTTTCGGACATTTTGTCAGCTGTCAGTGATTTATTTTTAGTTTAGTTTAGCATTTCAACATGAATAGACTAACTCTTGAACAACGTTTCCAATTTGTGCAAATTTATTTTGAAAATCATGTTTCTGCTCGAAATACGTATCGCGTACTACGTCCATTTTACGTTCAAGATAATCAGAGCAATTAATGCGAAAATTATGGAACATTTTCGCACCACGTTTACTCTAAATGATAATACGCATCTACAGAGACGTCGTACAGTGCGTACAGAAGAAGTCATTGCTGCTGTAGAGCGTAGCGTAGAGGAAGACCCACATCAGTCTATCTGCCATCGTTCACAGGAATTGGATATGTGTCTATCCAGATCGACTTTTTGGAAGAATTTCCGGAAAGATCTTGGTTTGCGTGCTTACAAAATCCAACTGGAGCAAGAATTGAAGCCGCAGGATCACCTAGCAAGGCGAAGATTCGGTAAATGGGCCCAAAACAAGATTGCCGTTGATCCAAATTTTCATAACCGAATTTTGTTTAGCGATCAAGCTCACTTTTGGTTGAATGGATACGTCAATAAACAAAACTGCCGTATTTGGAGTGATGATAATCCTCAAGTGTATGTTGAGACACCGTTACATCCACAAAAACTGACTGATTGGTGTGCTCTATGGGTTGGTGGAATATTTGGTTACAGTCAATGGTGACCGCTATAAAGCCATGATTACTAGCTTTTTCGTTCATCAATTGAACAACGATGATGTGCAGGACCTGTTGTTTAAACAAGATGGTGCAACATGTCCGCATTGGTAACCGCATAGTTTCACGTTAGATCGTGCGGTTTAACGACGCTTGACTTTTTTCTGTGGGGAAATGTGATGTCGCTAGTCTACTCCGATAAGCCCGAAACGATTGACCACTTGGAGGACAACATTCGCCCGCGTTATTGCCGATATACGGCCACAAATGTTGGAAAAAGTCATCGAAAATCAGACCTCCAGATTTGAATACGTCCGAGCCACCCGTGGGGGTAATATGCTAGAAATCATATTAAAATTATAATACCAGAAGATTATCTATTTCAAAGTTCTAAACCTCTAAGAAAAACACCCTTTACATAGTTAATTCATTGAAATATCCTTTATGTCACTGATCCCAGTTGCGTGATGTGGCTTGCAATATAATAATCCCATCAAACTTATCCTTATCTAACATTATTAACGTTTTATAAAAATATGTTTAATACATTTTTCAAAAGCTGGTTAAAAAAATTTTTAGTTTGGACTTTTCTACAATCTTATAGGGCAGGGTAAAAGATGGCTTCGATGTTGCTAGTCATTTATTAGATTCTGAAGTTCAAATGTTGCTTCCAGAAATTAATGGTGTCAACTTGCGCACTCCAAACACCACCCTCGATTGTACTTTTTTTCGATTGCATTGCTTTCAACATCAACGGAAGTAAAATCCTAGTTCTAATTGAGTTTTGACTCTCCACCCCCCCCCCCCTCCTTAAAAAAAATTAATGTAGTCGAGGCATTAATTGAAAATGCTACGAAGACAAAAGAATACATTTGAAATCGTAATTAACACAAAGAAGACTGATAAAAGTCACTTCCACAATAAATTAACCGAATTGAATGAAGAAGGGTTTCCTTATTTTAGAAACAAAGAACCCTACATTCAAGAATTGATATCATCAGCATCCTCTAATGAAACGCTTAAATTTTGTAAATATATTGAAAGTCTTTTCATTCCAGAATAAGACATGTTACCGAAACGGGTAACTTTGTCCCACAGTAAATGAAAATAAAAATAAATAAATAAAATATTCATAAAGGAAACCATCATACATTATGTTATGATAGCACAGCATAAATTGTTGCCAATTTATGTGTGACTACAATACTGTATCATAAGCATAAATAAATACTTGATATCTAAAACTGTGCACCGTCTAGAGAAGCGTCTCCCAGGCAGTATCAACATTGCAAATTTATTTGCTCCCCGTTTCAAGCACGAACACAAAAAAAACCCGAACTCATAAAAGCTGTAAAGGCGAAATTGCACTCCATGTCCATACCGGAATATATTCCAAACTCTGAGTAAGAAGAGTATCTTGTTCTAGAAACTTAAAGCGGAAGTTTGTTTTTTTTTTCGTTTTGGATTGGTCGATATCTATACGCAAAATGAAACCACAACTTTAAATCAATTAATGAGATTACGATGCGCTAACGTTTTTATGATGCCTAAGAGGTGAGTGCCGCAAATTAGGTTGCATTTTTATGCTACTGGTGTAAATTAATTGGTTTATTTATGGTGGCTGAGTTCGAGAATAAAGTATGCGTTTTATCTGCTGAAGAATGTTTAAGAAAATGCACTTCACAAGACACCAAGGTAACTAATTTGTAAGAAACCAAACCGCAAGTTCTACAAAGATTATGCACGTTCTTGGTTAATTTTTTTTAAATGTCATTAAATGGCAGAAGTTTAAAAGGAATTCGCAAGAGGAAAAGAGAGCGGCTATCACTCAACGAAGACCGTTGTAGTGAAAAGCATTGCATGAAAGTTGTCATGGAATTTTTAAATGCTGTAGACCCGACGGGAAAAAAGCAAGCACCGCAAAGTGAATTGACAACAACATGGTTTGGTGACGTATCAGTGATGATGGAGTTTCATTTCTTAAACAAGAAACGTCAAAGCTGAACGGTAAAAATGTGGAAGGGAAGCATAACAAACAAATCTCTGCAGCCATACATCATTTTACATATAAACCTCCGCCACATGAACCTTGGGATAAAAAGTAGCCTATTTTTCAATCCATCTCATCCATCGACCTACCAATTTCATTCAAATCCGTTAAGTCGTTCATGCGTGATTGCGGAACAAACAAACATCCAAACATAGAAACTTTCACATTTATAATAACGGGTGATTTTTTTGAGGTTAGGATTTTCATGCATTAGTATTTGACAGATAACGCGGGATTTCAGACATGATGTCAAAGAGAAAGATGCTCAGTATGCTTTGACATTTCATCATGAATAGACTTACTAACGAGCAACGCTTGCAAATCATTGAATTTTATTACCAAAATCAGTGTTCGGTTCGAAATGTGTTTCGCGCTTTACGTCCGATTTATGGTCTACATAATCGACCAAGTGAGCAAACAATTAATGCGATTGTGACCAAGTATCGCACTCAGTTTACTTTATATATAAACCAACCACACGAATGCGTACAGTGCGTACAGAAGAGAATATTGCGTCTGTTTCTGAGAGTGTTGCTGAAGACCGTGAAATGTCGATTCGTCGCCGTTCGCAGCAATTGGGTTTGTGTTATTCGACCACATGGAAGATTTTACGCAAAGATCTTGGTGTAAAACCGTATAAAATACAGCTCGTGCAAGAACTGAAGCCGAACGATGTGCCACAACGTCGAGTTTTCAGTGAATGGGACCTAGAAAAGTTGGCAGAAAATCCGCTTTTTTATCGACAAATTTTGTTCAGCGATGAGGCTCATTTCTGGTTGAATGGCTACGTAAATAAGCAAAATTGCCCCATTTGGAGTGAAGAGCAACCAGAAGCCGTTCAAGAACTGCCCATGCATCCCGAAAAATGCACTGTTTGGTGTGGTTTGTACGCTGGTGGAATCATTGGACCGTATTTTTTCAAAGATGCTGTTGGACGCAACGTTACGGTGAATGGCGATCGCTATCGTTCGATGCTAACAAACTTTTTGTGGCCAAAAATGGAAGAACTGAACTTGGTTGACATGTGGTTTCAACTAGATGGCGCTACATGCCACACAGCTCGCGATCCTATGGCCATTTTGAGGGAAAACTTCGGAGAACAATTCATCTCAAGAAATGGACCGGTAAGTTGGCCACCAAGATCATGCGATTTGACGCCTTTAGATTATTTTTTGTGGGGCTACGTCAAGTCTAAAGTCTACAGAAATAAGCCAGCAACTATTCCAGCTTTGGAAGACAACATTTCCGAAGAAATTCGGGCTATTCCGGCCGAAATGCTCGAAAAAGTTGCCCAAAATTAGACTTTCCGAATGGACCACCTAAGACGCAGCCGCGGTCAACATTTAAATGAAATTATCTTCAAAAAGTAAATGTCATGGACCAATCTAACGTTTCAAATAAAGAACCGATGAGATTTTGCAAATTTTATGCGTTTTTTTTTAAAAAAAAAGTTCTCAAGCTCTTAAAAAATCACCCGTTATTAATAGGATAGTTTAAAATTCTCCATCAATTCTCTATTGCGCATGGGTGTAGGTTTCAAAATCGGCGTAATCCTGATAATGGGTGATACGTGATTGTATCCCCCACTTCACTGTCCATTGCTCTAGCTTAAGCCAGCTCTAAACGGCGAACTTGTTCAACGAATCTGTTCGCCTTACCACCCTACGTGGCGAACGCATTCGGAAAACATTAATTTTGTGTCGTTTCGTCAAGGTGCAAACATGTGCCATAAAAAACGCTTCTACGTACTTATGTACGGTCAAAGTTTCGAATAAAATTTGAAAAAAGTATGTAAAATAGTTTTCAGCGGGAAAATTTAAACGTCATTTTGTGGCTCTCAAATATGTGAAATAGGTTGATTTTTTTTCCAAAATCGTAGGACGGTTTTTAAATAAAACGATTTTATTTTAATAACTTTTTTTCAAAAATAAAAAAAAAATAATTTAAGAATGCAAACTTAACCAACAAGCAACAAAATAATCTACATTTAAAAAAAAAATCCATCTACCCGTTTTCAAAAATATTGATTTAAAAAATAAATAAGAATATTATTAAAAATACAAAAAACAAGTTTTCGAAAATGTTTTAAAATAAAATTACTAAGGCTACCAACATCTTCCTGAATATCAATTTTGATTAAAATCGGATGACTAGTTTTCGAGAAAGTCGAAGAAAAACAAACGGTTCTATCGGAGGTATGGTTTTTAGCCCACCATCTTGAATTTTTTTTCACCAAACCATAACCTACACCTACATACATCTTCCTGATTTACAAGAAAATCAGCTGCAACGAAATGAGCAAATTGAACGAAGAAGAATTAGAGACGCCTCTAACGTAATGAAGCTCAGCGATAAAAGATTCTCACGTAGATAATAAAATATTTGATAAGTCCCGATGATTTGGCATGTAATTGACCCAGCATTTCAAATTGTGATGGCTTGGTGTTGAACTATTTTTTGTTGATTGCCTATTTATAAAAAGTAAAGTTAATGGTTGAGTAATTAATTTAATCGCAATCAATCAATGTATGTATATATTTACTTACATTTTTGATACAGACAAATTTTCTTAGCTCTTCCTCGCAAACGCATTTGATATCGAATGAGTTAGAGCAAATTCGAACGATTCTGGCATTAATTTTCGAAAAAGGTAGTACCCCGAATATTAAGAAAATACAAATGAAAGCGTGGCAACACTCAATCTGTTCGATTATCGTATATTAAAACGTTCTTAAAGAATTACATAGTTCCATTTTACGAATTCGAACATTTTTATTATAGAATCGAATTACATAGTTGGGCCCCTGTATATCAATTTTGATAGTAATCAGATCACCAGTTTTCGAGAAAGTCGAAGACCCCCCCTTGGGGGGATACCACCATATTACATTTTTTCACCAAAATATACTGATTTTTTTTTCATAAAAAAATCTTGGAGCCGCTTCCGAGAAAAATAAGTTTTTACTTAATGGTTATATGACAGATACTGTTAATATTTGAGCTAAATAACATTATGTTGCAAATTTGAAGACGATTGGCCAAACCGTTTAAGCTGTAGTTCAATATACATCCGTACAGACGGACAGACAGAATTTTTCCAGTAACTCAAATATGTTTCTCTATAATCGTAATGTCATGTCTGATTGCTAGAATTTTGTATTTATTTTTTGTACGAATGCATAACTTGCCTTATAGTGACTATAAATCGCAAGTAACAAAGCAAAACAAGTAATTATCACTTCTTGTCATTGTCCTTTGTCAAGGCATTTTCACTTCGCACAAATTCGATAAATTCTTCTACACGTGAAAATCGACATTTTTCGCCAACCAGAAACCGTTAGGGCTACCTTTAAACACTGTCAAGTGGCATCATATGACGCTGCATGTAAAATGGACTAACATTTTTCATCACCGTCAAATTACACGTGTAAATTGTTAAGATGTCAAAAACACTGGAAAAGATAATAATAAAAAATACAAATCTCACAATTTCGTTCCTTAAGATCCATCTGTAATAAAAATAATAACTATAAAGAACATGGCTATCTGTCATTTTGTTCTACTATGAAATGTCATAGCTGTCAAATGCACATGTGTCAGAGCGATTCAGAATGAAAGTGCTTATGCTTAACGAAACTTATCGAACGACGCATTCGTCCCTTATAGCCAATTAATTTCATATGACTGTGTGTTTTGGATCATTTATACATGCGGTTTTGGCAGTACGCCATGCTTGTTCATGCCTACTGTCAAAATTAAAACGAAATATTTCGTCATGTTTCTATTAAAGTAAAGAACAACTATGATGAAAATTGATAATTGTCTTTTTATTTTGTAATGTGAAATGTCATTGCTGTCAAATTCGCATGTTTCAGTGCGGGATAGAATGAAATACCTCATGCTTCACGAAACTTGTCGAACTTTGCATTTGTCCATTTTAGCCAATGCCATATGACTGTGTCACACATGTGGTGTTAACAGCCGGTGATGCTTAATATAGTTATGCATTTAAATACAAAATAGTGGGAAAGAGATACAAGATACAACAAATAGACGTCAACATGAGTCTGAGTATTATGTATAAACTAAATGTCGTCTTTAGTTTAAAAAAAAAGTTTATTTTGACCGTGTAATTTCGTATCAAAATTAAATTCATCGGAAGCTGTCAAAAAACTTCGTTCTATTGAAGAATTTTTTTTTTGAAAATGGCTTCTTACATATACGTATATCACAAACAAAAATTCTCTTCTCTATGATCTCGATTTTAATTTTTTGTTAGCAATAAACAAAATGTTCAAATTGAAAATTGAATAATAAAAATCGAATATTCTATTCTACGTCAACAGTCAGTTTGAAAGACATTGTTTGTATTTTCACACGGAAAACGTTAGCCACAAACATATAAAACGTGCTGGAAGTATGAAAACCGATGTAAAAGAAAGAGGAAATACAAATTGTTTTTAAATTGCTGTGGTGGCCATGAGAATAAACTAAAATTAAACAAAAAACACTTCTCCCGCCCCATACGCCATACCATACCGTACACGAATAATAATAATAATAATAGAGTTACACATTTTAGAAAACAAAGCAATATCATGTTTGAAGAAAAAAATTGGAAGACATTTTACATGCATTCGATTGAGTGCTTACGTGCTTTGTCACTTAGTTTATTGTTGTACCGTTCGGTTAAATAACAGTTCACATACATATTCATGACGTGCCATTATTGCCAACAATAATTCGAATTCGACTTCGAATATTATTTTTGTTTTAAAATATTTTGAGTGATGCGGATGCACTGTGACAATTTAAAAACTGTCAACCGATAGTGTGGCGCTTGTGGATTATTAATTGAGGCAGGTCACCAGACGCCAGATGTCGCTACTTGAAACGTCAATTACTATTCAACAAGTGAATTTTCATAACCGACAAAAAAATGACGTCTCCCCTTTTTTTCAATTTTATCTCTGGCTGCACTCATTGACTGTGCATGTTAGTTGTTTTTTTTTCGATAATTTTAGGGGAATTTTATTTTTGTTGTTTTTCAAAAAGGCCGACTAATTTGTTTCCGCTTCAAAGTGAAATATTTTCAGATTTTGTGAATTACGGTAATTTCCTAAATGGATTTGCTTATGCTGACGGCAGACGGCGAGGGTGAAGCAAGTCATAAATGCAATGCAATAATAATAATAAACTATGGATTATGAGATGTTGTTTAAAGTGACAATTATAGCTTTTTTGAATTATTTTCTTAATGAATAATAAATGTTGTGTTGGTTGTGGAGTATGTATATGTATAGATGTTTTGCGATTCACGAAAATCTGCAAAATTGCGAATGAATGTTTAAATTTTAAATTAAAAATTGGGCATTTTTTCAACAAGCTTTCACATGTCATTTGGCGTGGCGGTTGGTTACAAACCGTGTTAATAATTGTGTATACGCAACCTAATAGAACATAGTAAGAACGGTATAAATGTTGAAATGAAATAATACAAAGGTCCATGTATTCCATTATGTAAGGACCGCCGCGGCTTTTTGCGGTGACACGGATCCGAGGGGCCCAATTTTCAATGACTTCCGCATAGATCTGACTGAATTTGTCACCTGGTAAACCTCGTATAGGTTGGTGTCGTCCCAATTTCGCTTTGCTGAAAATGATTTTTCCGACAAAATTGGGGTCCCCCTTTCAAACGCTCCGAAGCTTCTTCAGCGAACCGACGGCGTTGTCTATTTTCATGAATTTTAGGCTCCTAGGACAGATTATGTCATTCTTTTACATGAACAGTTGCCAATTAAAGCTTAATTTCATGCAAGTCGCCATTTTACAAGAATGCTGATAAGTCACTTGCTGCGATTAAAACTAGACTTCTTACGAAGTCAGGTAATTCACTGCAGAGAAATGAGATACTGTATTGCTCCCGCGATCCCACAAGGGTCCTAAGGCAATTCAACAGGCAGCTATTACCGAGTGAGCTCACGTAATTAATTGCGCTATTCTGTAAACTCGTGCGACCCGGTCGACCTCGCTAAATTCTGAGTTAAACCCAACTTGGATGGGGTACTTAAGGCACCAAACTCAAAATTTTGATAAGAAAACGTAAAAAAAATCTTTGAACCAATTTTGTTCAAAATTGTGAAATGGAAAATAAAATCTTCTTTCTGTGATCAATGCTCATATGTATGAATTCTGAGTGAAACGTAAAAAACCGAAAGCTTGTCTTCTAGTTCTTGAGAAAATTGAAAATTACTGAAAGTACTTTTTTGAGATATTTTTAATTTGCTTGCATTACGGCGCGCGGCGGCGGGTGTTTAAAAAGTAATATGTATGCAACCCTCTTGGCTCACTAGGATTTGGTGTATGTGTGAGTACTTTAGTACTTTCAAAAATAAACCTTTCATCGGCATTAATCCTCTAATGAAATCACAATAAATGCCAAAAATTAAAATTTCATAAAAAAGTAGTTTCAGTAATTTTCAGTTTTCACAAGAATTAGAAGCATAAAAACTTTTGGTGTTTTTGCGTTCGATTAAACATTGATATGAGTATTGATCACAGAAAGAAAATTGTATTTTCCATTTCACAATTTTTAACAAAATTGGTTCAAAGATATTTTCTTACGTTTTTTTTCAAAATTTCGAGTTAAATTCAAATGTTTTGAAAACTTGACACAAATAACTTAATATAAATGTACATAGGAAGAACAGATTTCTGGCTTGTAAAACCGTTATAGTAATGTATTTTAAGTGTTGCCGTTGTTTTTTAATATTTATTTTTTCATTCAAGACATTTTTTTCGAAAATCGCCCCTACCTACTAAACGGGCGAGATAGGCCCCATCTCATAGTAAAAAATATTTGTACAAAAAACCGTTATTAAATCTTGGCGCTGCGCCGGAGTTATCGTACTCTCCCCAAATTTTGCACACAGGAAGTCATTTATAATTCAATTATTATATTGTATCTTCAATTTTTTTTTCGATTTTTTAAAATTAAAAAAAAAATTGGTTTTCGAAATATTTTGAAAACGGGTTGATTGAATTTTTTTTACATACTTTTCCCAGATGAAAACTACAGATTTTCTTATAATGACATACTAGAAAAAATTTAAAACATTTTTTCGAAAAGTTAAAAAACGACTTTGAAAAAACGATTTTCAATATTTTTTTTCCTCCATAGATATTTAGTTTTCAAATTTTATTGCATACTTAGTTTTTCCAAAAAAAACTTTTAAACGAATTAAAAAAATGCAAGAATTTTCGAAAAAAAATACATTTTTTTATTTTAATATATGCATACATATGCAGCCACTAAGCAATTATCTAGCATAAGAACAAGTTCGTGCGACCAAGTCGTGCATTTTTTTTAATTTATTCGACAATGTGACCGCACATATGAGCAATTACATGCGATCCAGTCGTGCAATATATATAATTGGACGTGATGTTCATTTGTGTAATTTGCCATCGTTAATTGGCATCAGTAACTCAATAATAAAGAGCAGAGTTGACAGATGTCACTAAAACAACATGGTCGCCAAAATCTACCCGAAAAAAACCCTATTGTAAAAGTTTAAATTAAATCTTTGTTTTTTTTTTTTTTTTTTTTTTTAAATGGTTTCTCCATTTAACTGCCTAAATTAAATTCTGTCTTTATAATAGACATAAAGAAAACATTGTAAAGGAACCAAATTGTATTGCTTTTCTGTCATCGTAATGTCATGAGAACAAGGCATACATATGACCTCAATATTCAAATGACGGCTGAACTTATACTGATGAGATAAAATAAAAGACAAAATTCACCAACCACAATCATCAACAAAACAATTCAGCCAGCTCAATTCATATTTATGAACATATCCACTCAATATCCCTTCATCTATCATCTCCCGATTGTCGGTATTCAATTATCTGCCGATCCCCGCTTTCAATAAAGAAAACAAGATTCCGATTTAAATAATATCAGCGATCAATATTCTCGTTCGAGTAAAAAAATCCAACCCACGTTCAGACAACTTTCGAAAAAAAAGTACCCTGATAACGAAAAAAATCTTTCAGATAAAAAAGAAACTGTTTACCACACTTACTCATGCTGAGTTTTAATTACTAGCACATCATTCTCATGATCATCAAAATAACACACAAAAACGCGCAAAACTCAATCGCTTCATTGCGCAATCCACGCCATTAACCGACCAAAGGAAGTTGGTGCTATTTGTATCTAGATACATATTTTGTTATTTTATTTTTTTGTTCGTTTTGTTTATTTAGCTGGAAATACAAGTTTGCTTCAATCCTAATCTGTTATCGAAAGGAAAGTCACACCTACTTATTGCGAATTAATTCTATAAGGATGATTAATTAAGTAATCAAAATAATGTCTGCAGGAAGTATCTTTTACTTAATTTGCCTGAGAACTGGCATTAAGAAGAGGGTGGCCAAAAACTAACTAAGACGAATTATCCCAATTTATAATGCGCTGACTAAAGAAGTTCTTGGAAATTTCTTCGTCTTTTTTGTGTGGAGTTGAGAAATTTGTTTTTAATTAGTCTGACTTGTGTTTTTTTGTTTTATTTTACTTCACTCTATATAAATAATGGCTTTAATTAGTGAACAAATAAAAACATTTTTCGGTATTAAGTTTGTTTTCATTTGCAGTGATGGCTGTTCAACTACTTTCAGTGCGTCTTACTGAGCACTAGCATCAACTTTTTCGGTCGTTGGATTGTTAATTAATGTGTTCCCATTTATACAGCAATGTAAGCCATTTAGGCAAATGATCCAGCCTACTGGGTCAACCGCATGAATATAAAACCTAATAATTATGCTTGACATTTATGAATTTATTAGAAAAAAATATAAATTCGGTTTTACACACGAGATGAGAGTGGATTATGACAATGACATTGTTTTCCAAACACTACTCGTGCTTACTTCCGCCTACTCGCTTGAATTTTGTTGACATTTTAACAAAAAAATATGCTGAATTTCAAAATCAACTTCATAATTTACTCTTGTGAATTTATTATTCGATGTGTGTTCATTGGGTCATATGAATGAATTTGTGTGCTTAATGTGAAGCGCCCACATTAATAACGTGCGCTATCATTTAGATCAAATCAACCGTTGCAAATTAGAAGAGAACGGGGGTCTTGGCAGTCTTGGATCTTGTTGTTGTAATAAAAGGCAGTAGATATATCTAAGAGAGACTATTTTGAATACTTAGAAATTCATATTTGTTTCTATTGCTATCGCCCCACGTAGAGTTCGGCAAAGGTCAGAAAAGATGGAAATCACTAAATCCTTACTATTCTGTACATATATTTATTTGGTCCAAGGTTTTTTTCTTTTCGATCTTTTACAGGGTGCTTAGTGTTTATCTTCGCCATTTCGGTTGGAATTTATGCTGCAAAGAATGTGAGAAATATTCACGAACATGTACTTGTACATTTATGTATATCAAAATTTTCTTAAACTGTACAGTACAGGCCAGCTATTTTAAAACTAAATGAGACTCAGGTTGGAGTAAATACTCATTTATCAGAATTTGCTCTAAATAGCTTGGGCCCCTTTTTTCCCCATTATGGTCTCATCGTATATGTTAGGAATGATATTGCTTGCCAGAGCCTTCCCCAATATGGGCGATGTTCCAACATGGACTTTAACTTCTTGTGGCTCAAATTCACTGTCCGCAAGCATGTCATTCATTATTGTTTTATTTACAGGAGTCCAAATCTCGACAATTATTCGACTTGTAACTTGGACCACATCTTCAATATTAATGTTGATTGATACCAAAGACGTTTGGTTACAATTATTCAAATAAGTGAAGTATTTAGTTCACATCTGGTACAAAATTACTTTCGGAAAAGTCAAGACTTTAGTTATAAATTTAGAATCATTTAAAGAACGATCTAAATAATTAAGGGTGTTAGGATAACCATCGGATTTTTTTTGTAGGTTAATGAATTGAAAAAAACGTTTATGATCTGAAATTATATCAAATTGGATTTGATTGATATATCCATCATAGAAAACTTTTGAAAGAGTCGACAATTCACTGTAGGCATCTAAATAAAGAGAGTGGTCTGTTTCTGATCTATTTATTAAATATTTTGTCCACATACTGTTTCGGGAGTTGCGGAAATGTTGTGCTGATTTAATATAGATTTTATGTGATTTACAATGTCTGTACAAGTGATAGAAATTTCAAATTTGGAAATAAATATACTCATGGGAGAGACACAGTTGCCCGAGAGAGGGCTTTGCTCTCAATTGCCTTCTCAAGGCCTCGTCGAACAGAGCGCGTTTAAACGCCACGTTGTAATATACAGTAATACATATCCCATGTTACATGAGCGCGTTTTCAACGCGGCATTAAACACCGCGTTGTGATTAATTACAAATAATTTCTTTCATGCCGCGTAGAAAGATTTTTATTTTGATTTATTTTTTGCTTGGTAAATTAAGTGGTTTTGAATTTGTTGTAGAAACTTGTTGAACTTACCGAAATTTTAAAAATGTCATTCAAAGCGAAGCCAAAGCTGAAGCCATTTTAACCATTATTCAAGTTTGATCTCAGCGATGATTGTGTGGTTCTCTGCGTTAATAGCGGAGCCCAGGTAGATAAAGTCTCTAACTATTTCAAAGTTATAGCTGGCTATCACAATGTTTTGTCCAAGTTTACTTTGGACAAGCCCTCATTGACTGCTAAACTGTGTTCTTTCGATTATGTGAATCGGGCCTATCGAGGTATCCGTTCGAATTTTTTTCGATTTCTTCGATCTGTTCGAAACCGGAGAATTTTCTATCTAGATATCCGTTGCCATTGACACATCGAAAAAATGTTCCGATGAAATAAAACGTACATCATCATGCGTTGAATCGTTTCCAGTAAAGATTTTTTTTACAGCGTATTAATTTACGTATTAATTATTTAGGTATTAATGTTACAAATAGTCCCTTGTGCGCGCGGTAATTATAAAATAAAAAAAAAACAAATATTAGGAAAAAAACACAACGAGAAACAAAAACAGTAGAAATGTTCACCACGAAAGTTTAAGTTAGTGTAGCGTTCAATGCCACCAGCAAGATCGACAATGGACTGTTGGCCGACGCGATTGTTTGTTTCATTTTATTTCGTTCCACTACTGATATCTCGAAAGCAAATCGAGTCCCGAACGGAATTAACTTCAGTTTCGGAAATGTTCAGAAGGGCGGCGGCACGCTTGTCGTTGCACGGCTAGGCTCGACGGATTGGGAGTGGTTCTTGCTGCTTCCACGGTTCCCTCCTTATTACTCGCGATTTATAGGGACTATAAGGCAAGTTATGCATTCGTAAAAAAAATTCTACAATCAGACATGACATTACGATGATAGAGAAACATATTTGAGTTAGTGGCAAAATTCTGTCTGTCTGTCTCTCTGTCCGTCTGTACGGATGTATATTGAACTACAGCCTTAACGGTTTGGCCAATCGTCTTCAAACTTTTAACATAAGGTTATTTTGACATTGTGCAGAGGACTTTTTTAAATTAAATTTTTAGCTCAAATATTAACGGTACCTGTCATATAACCGTTAAGTAAAACCTTATTTTTCTCGGAAACGGCTCCAAAAATTTTTATAAACAAAATTTGGTGTACTATTGTAGGTGTAGGTTATTATGTTTTGGTGAAAAAAAAAATCAAGATGGTGGTCATCCGATTTCAATTAAAATATGATATTCAGGTAGTCTCAATAATTTTATTTTAAAATATTTTCGAAAACTTTGTTTTTGTATTTTTTTTCCTTAATTTTTTTTCAAATTCAATATTTGAAAACGGGTAGATGGATTTTTTTAATTTTTTTTTCTCAAATGTAGATTATTTTTTTGCCTAAGTTTGCATTCTTCAATTATATTTTTTTTAATTTTTGAAAAAAGTTTTTAAAATAAATCGTTTTATTTAAAAACCGCTCCACGATAAAAAAAATCACACTTTTTCACATTTTTTAAAGAAATAAAATAGCGTTTAAATTTTTCCACTGCAAACTATTTTACGTACTTTTTCAAATCTCCAAAAGTCAGAAAAATCGAATAAAAACTTTGAAAGTTCCCTTAATATTTTTTTTTTCAAATTTTATTCCAAGCTGTGATCACACATAAGAGCAAGTACGTGCGATCCCAGTCGTGCAATTTAATTATTTTATTTTTACACTTGGCACGATAATTTTGTTTGTCGAACAGGAGGGAACAGTAGAAACGGCAAGAACCTACCCCAATCCGTTGACCCTAGCCCTGCAACGACAAGCGTGCCGCCGCCCTTCTACTGCCCAAAGAAGTTCCCCCATGGAAACCTGCATCGCAACAATGGCCCCCAACGTGGTGTGCTTCTCAACAGTTCGTGGCTCTGGTGTTGGCGTGAAAGTTCTGCACTCTCAAGTAATATGTTCAAGAATTCCCATGACAACGCATCTCCTTGTCCACATCCTTTTTTACCTCAAAGGTATAGGTGAAGTTTTTACCGACCTTCACAGAACACGATGCGTTTTCCAGTTCAGAGGGTCTCCTTTTTTAAGCATCGGGCAAATTATGCTGAGATTCCATTCAACGGACATGCATTCTATTAAAACCATATTTGTTTATGAGTTGGTGCATACTTCTAACCAAACAGCTTTGAGGGGTTCGACAGCCATCGGCTCCGGCGGCTTTATTGCTATTAAGATTAGACATAGCTAGCCTTACTTCATCTAGATGGGGTGTGTTGAATTGTTGTTCTTATTACTGTAATTTCTTGGCAACACATATTCCTTGCACAAAATAAAATTTATAATTTTTTTGATAAATATTTCATCTTCATCATTATTACATGTTTCTGTATTTTGAGAATAATTGACATTTAACAACACATATGTATCTACTTACTTCTCTAATTTGACATCTGTCAAACTCCTGAGTAGTTGAAACATTGTCACATTTGCTAGTGTCGTCGTAGATTACCTCAAAAGAATTGGGTATGTCGTGGAAATAATATAATAATAAAAAAAAACATGAACTTCCCTGTCGATCAAAAAAAGCAAAAGACCAATTTAAGGATTTGTTTAATTTCTCTATAGAACTGAACGTGCACTCCCTTTGATATCATTATTATCTCTTACGAATTGCCCTTTTAATCGTAAACAGATTGTGCAATATTTTTGTGTTCATTTCAAGACAAGGGAATATTATTCATTTTTAAATAGAAAATAAATAAATAACTCGTTTGCCAAGCAGCACCTTCTGATCCCTCGTGGCAAAAAAGATTGATTGCTTTGCAAAAATTCCTCCAGAACAATTGTGATGAAATCAATACTCTTTATGTGGCTTTTTTGTTTCTTTTTTTGCTTTTATTTTACTCTTTTTTCCTATCATTTTGCAATAAATCCGCTTCTGACAGTTGATATTATTTTCGCTCTACTCTGAGAACAACAAAGAGTCAAGGTTTCATTTTCACTGATTATGTGGGCATGAATGATGACGAACGACGACGTTGAATCCCCTCAATAATTTTCCTCCAAATGAATCGAGGTCACTTCAAAACTTTTCTTACCTAGAAAACGCCCTCGTAAATCAAATTGACAAAGGTCTAATGATTGATGAATTAGAAAATCCTGAAAGGCAAACAAAAATGTATCTCAAAACATATAGGTTAGGATATATAGTTTCAACAAGCGCTGCATGACTTTTGATAGTTTGATTCAGAAATACAATAATTATACCTTCTCTTCTCACATGGACTAGATATTGTGATAAATCTGGTGAAAATAAGGTAACCTGTGTATATTTTCCGATCCAAAAAAAAAAAAAAACAATCTAACATCGTTGCATATCAGAGTCCATTTTAAAACTCCAAACTCCATTCAATTACTTTTGTGTTATTGAAAAACTTCATAATAACAACCTAAAGCTTTCCTTGTAAAACAATGTCAAAATGTGCTGCCTACATGATTTTCCAGCTAAAACATCATTCAGATACATCGTCAGGTATGTTCGTTAACAAATTTGTCCACCTCAGGGATAAAAATCTCAATTTCTCACTCTAATTTCAGTCAATTAACTTGAAACCATGCTGGAAGTTCTAGATACTTTACTAAAATATTCTACAACTCAGTGCGAAATTCAGTGTTGTTTTCAGTGCTCGTTGCACATCCAACCTTGCTCCCAACCTCATCAGCCACTCATGTAGTTTTTTTTTATAGTTTTAGATACACAAATGGCAATTTCAACATAGTTCAGTTTACATTACTCTGACGAATACTTATTCGAGAACAGTTCGAGGGTATAGTATAGTGTGTGGCGCTGCATGCATGCGTTCTTATGGGGCGGGCACAGGGGGCAGGCGTTAATTAACATATCTACGACAGAAATGGATTTTTTTTCCACTGTGGAGCGAAAATTCCTTTATAAACAATGATATGACGACTAAAATGGTGTCGGACTTGTTGCAAGAGTGGGAAGTGGGCTAAAGAGGGGGTTATCGACATCAACGACGACGATGGACGAGTTGGATTTATTCCATGTAATGAAAGCAGGAGCTTAAAAGCAAAATTCTCTCTCTAACTATGCCTTTCAAGTTGTTTACTTTTGGGCCACCCTCGTACCTCGTTTGTGTGTAAAGTGAGATTTTTCTCACATGTGCTGCTGCTTGCTGCTAATGCTGCAACAACAGAAGTGCAATAAGCAACAGCTTGACGAGATGCCGTGCGGTATGACGGCGTTTCATCTACATATATAACTACTATACTGGTACAAATAAAAACAACAAAGTCTAAGGAGATGTTTATTTACTTTTGCCTGTGAACATTTGGGAGATTTTGAAGGGTAAATAATGTATTTTTAGAAGAAATCTCTCCGTGATTTACAGTATTTTCACGGGGGCTTTTAAACTGCTTAATTACTCTGGCTGTTATTAATTTAACAAGGCGTGATTGCAACGAGAAGAATATATAATATCAAAAAATGTTTTTTTAGAAGCTTTTGAAAAGTGTTGAAAACTTGCGAAAGTAAAAAGAAATATTTTATTTTTTTATCGGCAAATAGCCAAATGATTGGGCAGGAAAATAAACAAAGTTTTTTTTTATGATTTTTGTAATAAAAGTTGAAAAAGAATGTTTACTGAGTTCGTTAGTTTTTTATTTACTTGATTTGTTTTGGCATGGCAAATATACACACACATACAGGCGTTGGTTAAAATCGAGGATGGACCATGGCCCAGGCCAACATGTTCATCTTCTTCGTCCTCTAACTAATTCGAAACTTTGTTGTGTTGTTGATCTTTTTTCCCTTCCTTAGGGAAGTAGTTCTGACGTTAAATCCCAATCATTATTACTTATTATTACACTACTTTGCTGTTCTCTTTGACTCAATACAGCATCAATAGTTTTCTGCAAAACTGCTTTCACATCTTCTCGACGAGAAATAAGGTGTTGTAAGAAAATCTTGTCGAGCTTTTTCCTAAACTCACGTTCCCAACTAGGCGTTAAACAAGGTACTGATGGAGATTCATCATCTTCATAGGAGCAACAACTGGGATCCGGTCCGGGCCTCGTTCAACAAGTTCTTCCAAAGTTCCAGATTGCTGTCCGACACCATCCAGCTGTATATAGTATCCCCGCTATTGTTCTGAAGAGGTGTTCTTCAACGCTGGCAAAACATCTGCGTAAGTTTTTCTATCGATCCTATTCCTCTGGGCTCTTTCCGAGTGGATGGAAAACAGCATTTGTCCAGCCTATCCCCAAAAAAGGCGAATCTTCTTCACCCTCAAACTATCGAACAATTGCACTAAAGTCCCTTCTTTCTAAGGTCATGGAAATTCTGATTAACTTTCAATTTAAGACATATCTCGAAGAACGAAAACTTCTTAATTACCGGCAGTACGGCTTTCGTAGCAACAGGTCCACTGGTGATCTGATCTGAAAAGTGGAACCAATCTCTCCACCGTTTGGTGAAAGCAAAAGGGCTCTGTTTTTTTCCAACCCTTTTCCTTATATTTGGGCAGGTGTTCCCATAAGCCACTTGAGTTTTTTGGATCGCATCGCATCCGCATTCGTTCTGTAAAGTACAGAGATTCAGTCTTTAGTCGCACAACACGAATATGGAACGCTCTGGTTTTTCTCTCCCATTTTGATAAGCAGAATTTTAATGTCCATCGCCATCTCCTTTTACATTCTTCCCTATTTTCCTCGTGCTCGCACGGTGTTTTTTAACATTTTAAGAGTAGAAAAATAACCCCTTTCTCGCGTGCCTATTATAAAACAAGTAAAAAAGCAGGTATGACATCGGCTCCTAAAACTCCTCTCTAATGCTTGGTGGCTGCAGCATCAGGTCGTCCCCTTGAAATGATGGAGTCTGCATTTCTTCCGTGAGCTGACCGTTAAACAATTAATTAAAGTACACTTCCAGAATGATTGGTGGAGATTGTACTGCTTAAATTAAAAAGAAATTTCAGTTGCTCACAATGGATGGATTTTTTTTACATTTTTCTAATCGCCCTAAACGCTGTGTTTTTATTTAAAGACATTTAAAGCTCCGACAAGATAATAAAACAATCCTCGAATGGAAACAAAATTATAAACCTTCTTCTTGGTTTCTCTTTGCTATTTTATATTTTGACTATTTAATTAGCCATCTATTAATAGTTTGTTTTGTATCTTTCTCTTACAGGGACGACACACAAAGACTGGACAACTAGCTGCCATTAAAGTTATGGACGTCACCGAAGATGAAGAAGAAGAAATAAAACTAGAAATAAATGTTCTTAAGAAATACTCTAATCATCGTAACATTGCCACATACTATGGTGCGTTCATAAAGAAATCTCCTCCTGGAAAAGACGACCAGCTCTGGCTGGTTATGGAGTATTGTGGTGCCGGTTCTGTTACTGATTTGGTAAAATCAACAAAAGGACAGAGTCTGAAAGAGGAATGGATTGCGTATATCTGTCGTGAGATATTGCGTGGTCTAAGCTATTTGCATTCGAATAAAGTCATTCATCGTGACATCAAGGGACAAAATGTTCTGCTTACAGACAATGCTGAAGTCAAATTGGTTGATTTTGGTGTTTCGGCACAGCTAGATCGAACGATAGGCAGAAGAAATACATTTATTGGTTTGTTATTAAAACACCAACAAAGATAAGTAATTTTGAGATATATTTTTTATTTTTATTTAAAGGAACTCCCTATTGGATGGCTCCCGAGGTTATTGCATGTGATGAGAATCCTGAAGCAACCTATGATAATCGATCTGATCTCTGGTCGTTGGGAATAACAGCATTGGAAATGGCCGAATCACAACCACCACTTTGTGACTTGCATCCAATGAGAGCATTGTTCTTGATTCCACGTAATTCACCACCAAGACTTAAATCAAAGAAATGGGCAAAGAAATTCCATGGATTCATTGACACAGTTCTTGGTTAGCCTCAATCCTTGAAAGTTAATTCTTTTGAATATAAAATATTTAACCAATTCTACTATTTACAGTGAAAGACTATCATCAGAGGCCTTACACAGATCAGTTACTGAAGCATGCGTTCATTAAAGATCAGCCAACTGATCGACAAGTGCGAATACAACTCAAAGATCACATTGATCGTTGTAAGAAACGAAAGCAAGAGAAAGAACGCGAAGACTATCCATACTCTGGTTCGGATAATGACGAAGAAGAACCCCAGATTGCCGGTGAACCAAGTTCCATTATCCAAGCGCCAGGTGGTGACACTCTACGTCGCAACTTCCAGCAAATCCAAGAAGGACGAGTGGGTGCAAATGAAATTCAACAACAGCCGCAAGCTAACAGAAATCAAAAACCGCAAGCAGTAAGCAAAATGTCATTGGTGGATTTTCGATTAAATGTATCATATTGAAATATTTCCAGCGTGATCAACGACAGCAGATCGAAGAGCCAGGACCACCTTCGCGACCGGCATTGCCACAAAGGCTGATAGTTGTTCCAGATCCCCCACAACATGCCAATCGTCCCCTGCCACCTACTCCCAAAGGTTCAGGCTCATCTCCGCAATCGCAGCAACAAACACCGCAACAACAGCAACGCAATTCTCAAAATATATTCAAACCAATGGTACGTTTTCCATATCCCTTTAGGTCTCTATTTACAGCCTCATTTCGATGTTTATCACCCGCTTTATCTCTAACTCCCAACTTTTTCTTTGTTTTAGTTTAAATTCGAATTTTCTTTTTTTATTTTCATGTTGAAAAAAAATTGTTTGTTGCTGTACTCAAAAAATCTACTTCTACTTCTATTCTCTGCCTACAAAACAATTTTATACTTGTCCACCTGTTAAACGCTATTTGTTATTATATTGCAACAATATTTAAAAAAAAAAACATTTATCATAAATTTGCTGTTTGTTGTGAAATGCCGTACGGTGCCGAATGAAACAAAATTTTTGTGTCTCACGTTGATTTTTACATATGTATTTTTTCAAAAAAAAATAAATAAATAACTACATACCAAAACAAAAATATTACAACACACACACAATCATATCGAAAATGGAAAACTAAATCGAAAATTGAATCATCAAACATTCACAATCTGAAAACATTTATAACAATTGAATGATTTTTTTGAAACATAACAAAAAACACCAAAAAAATATACAAAAATCCAGCTTCCACCGAGGAGACCTGAGGTATGTTGTTATTGAGACGATTGTTTTTTGTGTGTGCTTTTGTCTTTTGCTATGAAAAAAACATATATTTTTTGTTTGTTGATTTTGTATGCTTTGAACACAGTTTTGAGTGTTTTTGTCATATCATTTTATATTATTATGCCGACATGTTCATCCTGTTCATCATCATATCCAATACGTTTTCAAGTACAGGTTTTTTTTAATTGTTTCGGAAATAAACTTCCAGTGCTAGCAAAGGTAGGCCTCAAATAATATCCACCAAGTTGAAATTATAAAATATACGTCATATGTATAGATTTGTATAGACCTTCAGGGTCAAACTTCATAGGAGACTTTTTGTTTACATAAAACAAGATTTTGAGCGTTTCTATTGGAGATTTTTTTATGTGAAATTCAATCATAATCATCTTGTCCTTAATCCATCATCATATCATGCTTTTAAAACCAACAAATCTTCATTTCTCACATTCTGATGCTAAATATTTGAAGTTTACTTGAAGGATTTGTTGGCGATTTATTTAAAAATACAGCAACCTAATATTGACGCTGGTACATGCCACATGCTGCTACCCAAAATCCAAAGCCCGTTTCGTAAAAGCTGAGGTAATAAAAAAATTGTCCATAATATTGAGACCTCTGGGTCATCAATTCCATTAGTTATTTTCTAAAAGTCTCTCATGATAGGTCATTTCAACTATGTATATTCGAAACATGACACGCCCACAAGCCGCCCACTAAAACATACCACTAGTAAGGTTTTCAGTTGCTTATTGCAGCTGCAAGTTGTCTTCCAAATAAGCTAACGTGCCACGAGTTTTCGTGACGATGTAGGTGATTCATATCTAATTGTTTCCTTAATCCGTTTCCCTTTCCGCGGAATTTCTCCATACTTGATTTTGGAAAGGGACATTATTTTGTTGTTATTTTAACAATGTGGCTCCGTCATATGTTAACAGCGTTTAAAGAGCCTGCTGATGCGCTGTTTAAACGTGATCTGTAACTTTCAACCTGTTTGGCTTTTTACACTTTTTCTCAAACAAATTATTGAATCTTGTATTGCTCTTCTATTTGGCTTAATCTTCATAGTTTCACTCTTATTCGGTATGAACCTAAAACCTTACGTTTGACCTTTTAATTTTAACAAATCTTCTTTTTTCAAGCCTATAAGCAAATTCTTTGTTATCAGGTGAATTTTCAAAGCAAGCTTCGTTTTTCATGCCTTAGAAATTCCAAAATCATTAACCATCATCGAATGCATACAACTCTTTCTGCAGCATCTTAACACGAAAAGCCTTCATTGCATGAAACAAAGATATATTATTTATAAAGAAAATTAAATTATCTGTTTAAATTTGTAAAGCACGCTTATAAGCAAACCAAACACTTACATTGCTCCAAACAATAAATTCGCTTTCGTGTGGATGTATGTATTATTTATTCAAAAGATAAATAACATAAAAATTATTAAATTTAAAAAAAATCAAAAATTTAAATTATGAAATTGATTAAGAAATGTGTTTCATGTGATTTTGTCACATTCACACTGTACTGCTCTCTTCCACCCAACCTACCAACCAATCACCAACCATATCACCACCACCTACCATCTCAAAAAAAAAAAAAAAACGATCCCACAAAAAAACCAATCACCATCTAGGATTTGGACATGTTAGCTGCACAATTAAATGAATTGGGCGTCTCTCAACAGTCACAGCAATTGGTCTCAACTGGACAGCAACAGGCTCAACCCGAAGCACCACCAAGAAATAATCGTCAATCGTCAGCTTCCGTGACATCGTCGTCATCTTCATCGGCACAACAATTGAAACCGGCACCAGCTCCACCTGTTGTTAACAATCATCATGTGCAGCCGGTGAATCCGTTGGATCCAATTGATAGCAGTGATTCGGATAGTGAACCAGAGGAACCGAATGAACGTGGCCGCAATGATGGTACATTGCTTGCAAGTGATCCACCTAAACCACTGTAAGTAAAGTATACATATATATTTATATGAATGTATTTGTGAATGTTTATTGTAAGTGATTATTTCATTGATTTTAAGTCAATTATTTTTAATTGTGGTTATAGCTTTCTATGCTGGAGATCTATTGAAAATGGTTCAAAAATCAATAATTAACATACATATCTGTAGGTATAGGAATAGGCATATTGAAGATCCGTGCTAATTGAAGTTGTTTACAAAGAATAATGAAATAAAAGAAGTTCTGTCATAAAAGAAATATCATCAAAAGGAAGCTTTTTGTAAGAACAACAATTTTCGTTTGATAAAGAAGAAACGAAGCAATGCAAAAGGATCTCAAATTACGTGCAAAAAAATCGGCCCAGCTCAGGGTTGTAAGAAATTTTTGAGGTCTGTCTTCCACTTCCCCTTGGATAGCCACCTTTAGTTCCTGGAGGTTCTCTGCTGGATAAGTCCTATCTCTGACCCTTTTCTTAAACTCACCCCACAACTATTCAATGGGATTCACCTTAGGGCTCCTAGCAGGACATTTCATAACTGGGATTCCGACATTCCCGTAGCTCCTGGTAAACAGCTGCGACAGTGTGCGGATGAGCGTTTACTTAAAACATTCGCCTACAAAACCAGCATATGGCATGACACCATTTAGATTTGTTGTTAGGCCTAGACGAAGTCCGGATATGAACTAAGATCGGATTTTCTTTCAAAGCAATGCCACCCCAGACAGTTAAAGAACCTCCTCCGAATGCCACTCGTTCCTCTTTCTATTTCAGAATGACAATTAGAGAGCGAAACCTAATCCGCTTTATCGCGCTTTGTTGGATCTAGATGCGTTGCATATTGCAACATTGTGCTAAAGTGCGAGAACCTTGAGCTTTTCGTTGAAAATGGTGTCTCGTCTCCAGTTATTTTCACCTGTTGCTGTTGGTAATTCCGAGATGATTACTTCATACTTTTCTGACTAGAAGCCAGCTCCCATTTCTATATAACTTTTTTTTAACTTCATCTGCTTGCAAAATACATTCAACATTTTTTTTTCAAAATCAATGTATAGTAGGGCAGAAGGTGTAGCTCTTATGGCTCAAAGTGGTTCCAAAAGTTTCGAAACTGCAAACTGAATAAGAGTCCATACCATGCCAAACGCAGCATCACAGTACGTATTGACTGCCCCTATTTGCTATTTGCTTCTAGCTTTGCATGCATAGCGAGATTTTTTTTTATAACTCGCACACAAGGGATTCGGGCTACTCTTTTAATGTAAGTGGACACAACGCGTGCTTAGGAAAAATGGAGGGGTTTTAGAAGGAAATGCCGTTCCATATTGGCTTTAAACTTCTGAATATCGTAATGACAAGAGAAAATAGAGTTTAGCAAACCATATCACATTCGAGTTGTACGGCTGAAGAACGAGTCTCTGTACTTAAACGTATTACCGAAATTGTGCTCGAATGAAAATTGGTTGGCATTCCTGGTTTAAGGTGAAATTGTTTGAGGGGAGGAATGCTGCTGGCTATTTCACTAGAACATTGACCGTAGAAGAAAGAGGTGTTATGTTGAATGTTCTCCTTTGAATACTTACTATCCATTCACAGGACTCAAGTGAGTCGAAGAAGCACCCGCCCAGTTTCGCACGTGAAGTCGTTTGAGGTGCTCTTCCACTCGTGTGCGCCACCTAAAACTCGGTCTTTCTGTACTGCGCCGTCCCTCTGGGGTGGAATCGAAGATTTTCCTGGCCGCAGCATTAATGTTCATCCGCAGTTTAAGTCATCTGACATAAAAATAAAGTTGAGCATTGTTTCGTCCTCGTCCACCATCTGAGGCAGCTACCTGACAAAACTCCAAGCGGATCTTATAAGCAAATAAGTTAAAATCCTAGTGCAGAATTGTCTGCTAAGACCCATTTCAGCAGATAAATATCTTGTCGAAACGCTTGGAGTGGCCTGGATGGCAGAAGCTACAGCAGCAATGTCCGAACTTAAGGATTTAGGTTGTAAAACTTTCCCACGCTCGGTAAAGAAGTAATCTACCTCATTTTGGCCCATCTGTTCAGAGGCGTGCCACAAAACGTGCCCCTAAACTCCCATTGAAAGAGAAATACAGAATCCAGTGCCTGATAGCAAGCCACTATCCAATTTCTTGTTTCATCATAAAAAGAGTTCATTATTAACTCAGAAGAAAAGTTATTACATTTTGTTTTGGTAGACCTCCACAAAAGTTTGTTTGTGATGCACATACCGGCAATGCGGCACTTACATCATGGAAGCCGATCATGGAGGCATGGAAGTGTATTTCGTTTTAGTGGCATAAAACACAAGAAATTACCTTCAATTCAAAGTTTTCATACCCCAAATAATGTGTGCATATATACACAGCATCTAAATAAATAAATAAATTAAAAATAAATTAAATTTATTGGCGCGACAGCTCCTTAAGGAGCCAAGGAAGGCCTAGTGACTTATACTCTCAACCATTCCTGTGTGTGTGTTGTTACTCTGCAAGAATGGAAGGGACCTACAGTTTACCGCCGAGTCCGAACGGCTACATGAGATGCACTTTTTCGAGACAAATTTTACTCTTGGAGGTTTTGTCAGTTCCTCGCAAGAGGCAGTACCCCAGAAAAAAAGGTGGCTATGAGCTGGATTTGAACCCAGGTTCTTTCGCTTAGCAGTCCGACACACTAACCACTAAGCCACGGGGAACTACACAGCATCTAGTTTTACATATCAAGTAAAATAAAAAGAATGCAACCACTGGATTAGTTCGAATATATTTTAACTTTTCTTTAAACCAATAAATTAATTTTATGACGTTCTCGTTTTCTGGGGCCCTTTCACTGAAATCTCTGATATCCAGCATTTTATCTGTAATATAAACATACTTATTCCAGAATTAAGAATGCCTTCTTAATGATTCAATTAGTCATATTGACTTATCGTACAAAAAAGGTATTCTCTAAGCTGTGATAATAAATCATTTTTTACTATAAATTACCATACAATTAAATATCCAATTCAATAGATCTCGAAGACAAGTCATTTATTTCACTTCATATACTTAATTCATCTTTAAATCCACTAACTCATTTCTCGTAAAACTAACATAAAGATCTCATTTCCATTTTCCATTTTTTTTTTCTCCAAAATTTACATTCTTTTTTTTTATTTTCCCCTAAAAACCCAACTCTATGTATTATTTTGACTCCCAACTTATGATCATTCTTTCCAAACTTTCCATTTCATTTCATCATTCGGTCATTCCATTCCACACACCACAATCGTTCATTTTGCTTTTGGCTCTCTTGTTTGGTTTTTCTGTGTTGTTACTTTTTTTTGTTTGTTTTTGGATCGTGGTTTTTCTGTTCTTTTGTGTTCCTTCGATTTTGTTAGTCCTGAATTTTCATATAGACCCGGCCTTGGACCCGTCTCAGAGGATACCACCAGCACCCCGGCTTCGCATGGTATTGGAGGTCCACCCAATCGTCCACTTCCCCCAACGCCCGATGATGATGATCAAGCTGGCGATCGAACTCTAATCATGAAAAGGGTGAGTATCCTTAAATCGGTATAGATTCAGTCATGTTTTTCATTTTCAGTTCGATACTTTGATTTGTTGACCAAACAAAATATATAACAAAAAAAAAAAAAATCGAAATCGAAAAATTGGTGATTTTTTCTAGATTAGTTAGTTAAGACAGCATATATTTATTTTAATTTTTATTTTCCAACTAAAACTTGAGGTTGAGGATTTTAAATTAAAAGAATTAATCAGGTATATTTGTATACAAGCAACACAAACAAAATAATATTAACTCTGTACAATTTGTTAAATAATAATGCAAGATTAATTTATAAAGAAAAGTGAAATGTTATGTGTCGTCTGAATGGGGGACTCCAAGTGGGGTTTCTCTTGTTCAGACAAGTGTATCTAGTTATTGCGTTTAGTTTAAATAATATATTTATATATATATATATATATATATACACACAAATATTTACAAGTGGTTGTGGTTCTTTTAGAAATTATCAAGAACAATTTATTTAAAAAAAAACTTAATATATTCAAAATAACAAGTGTAATCAAGCGAGAAAACAACATCTACTTATGTAAAGACAATGGACAGTTTATTTTAATTAATTGTTAATTTTATTTATTTAAACAAAATATATATATTTTATTAACCTAACATAATTTCTGATATCGTTCCTTCTAATTGCTTAGTTTACAAAAAGAAAAGTTTAAATTTTAATTTATTTTTAATATTTATTAATCCTTCTGTTTCTTTCGTGTAAAACAAATCAAAAAATTATGAACAAGTGAATGAATTTCATATAAATAAACTATAATCAAGGCACTTAATATCATACATACACATCAACATAACATGTTGTATATATTGTATCTATGTGCAGAAAGAATCGATCGAAATTCTAATGTGCGATAAAAAATGCATTAATGAAATGTTTACAAAGTATGATGAGAACTCTAGAAACAAGGCGATCGTTTTGAAATCCTGGAAGATCAACTAAATCTTTGCCTTACTTTAGATTCAAAACCCTCGTAGTGGTAGTTTAAGATTAAAAGTTTCTGCATTAATTTGATTTATTTAAATATCTTTACTTAAAATCTTCTTTTAGCGATTAGGATTCAGTGAAAAAATGTAGTTTTTCGTTATACTGGCTTTCAAAAATCGGTCCTTATGTGGTCTCCATGCATAAATTATAAATATTATAGATTCACTGCATCTGGCGGTTGAATATCTGACAGTGTTAGCATACTTCCCTGTTTCGGAGCACCGTCCTTCTTATTTCTGGTTCATACTTTGTTTTCTCTTTTTTCATTATTGATTCAAATAAAAATGCTTTCACATGATCATCTTGGTTGTGAAAATCGTAGCATTTCTATCTCACTTCCATATACTTTGTAAACATTTTGATCACTCTGTAAAAAATCGAATATAAAAAAATAAATTCCAAAAACAAATCTGTACAGAAACTTGAAAGTCAGAAACAAAAGCCAGCATCAGGTCATGTCGGCGGCGGTGAAAATGAGGCCGAAGAATCAGTGCTCCTCCGTGACTGGGATATCGAGAAATTCTTTCCGAATCGTGGTGCAAGTTTGAATCGTTCTAACACAAGTACATTAAAATCGGACCAAAAAATGGTGATGCATCGCAGTAGCATCTCAGAAGTGCCAAACAATGCGGCGGCAGCTAGAAAAGCCGCAGCTATCTCAGCTCCATTAACCAGTATTTCAACATCTGCAATCTCTATATCGTCTTCCTCGTCCTCGCCTGCTCAAAGAAAACTATCACATCCGATGCCAAATAGATCGACAGCAACAGCAACAACTAATAATAGTGCCTTAATCCCAAAAACACAAAAAAATAATAATAGTGCCGTAAATAACAGTAAGAATCACAAAAGACAAGAGTCTGATTCCAAGTTGCCAATGAACTTTGTCCGAGGCTTCCGTCGGGAGAACTCTGACTTTTTTCCGCTCACCAAACGTCATTCAGCTGTGCTTGGCGAACGAATGGCAAATAATAGCAATGGAATTGCTCCAAGTTGCAACAACAATAGCAATACTCCATTGCAACAGCGTGCCAGTGCGCTATTCCAACGCAGTACGAATATATTCAAGAGTGACGATACAAAGGCAAAGCCAGAACTAAAGCCACTTAAAAAGTCCGAAAGCAATAAGCAGATAAATAAATCACCCCAACAGCATGCGATAGTTGATCAGAACCAAAAATCCGAACCAACCAAATCGAGTTGGAGCAGTAGCCTTACAGGAAGAAATCTAGACTTCTTGAGGCCTCGGCGTGAAAAGACTGAATCGGTAATATCTTTGCAAAACTATGCGGCCAGGCAACAATTGATAATGGCTCAACAGCAGCAACAGCAGCAGGTAAAGCATAAACATAAAACAAATTTCGGCGATCAGAATAAACCAAAGCATTTTCTTCTCTAAATTTTCTTCTTATTCTATTTTTCGTTTGATTTATTCTTTTTTTTCTTCTATTATTGTATTTTTTTTTTAATCTACTAAATGTAATTTAATTTTTTTTTGTTTTTTTTTTCATTTTATTCTTACGGCTTTACTCATCCATTACATTCGCTATGAGATTTTTGGTAATAATTCTTAAAAATGCATTTATTTAAAAAAGCAACAGTACATATTAATGTAATTTAGTATCTAGAGAATCCATCAATATTTGTATCTCAACAAGCAATCATTTATAAATATGAAATCCATTAGAAAATTATAAAGGAAAGAAGAAGATTAAAAATGTAAATTGAATTTTTCAAGTTTAGTTCGGTTTAGTTAATTTTACTAAATGGTAGGGAAGAAAAGTAAAATTTAAGTTATCGACTTTGGACCGAAAGTAGAAAGTTATTTTACTGAAATTGTTTGTAGATTCTAATATTAATGTAATGTTGGTTATCCGGATAGAATGCTTCGATCCGGAAGCCAGATTTTCTTTTTTATTTTGCAAAACTTAATCGAAGATTTTGTGAGATAAATCTACGTGAAATAAAATAGAAAGTGTCACTTTTTGTGAAATTCAGTGCTTTGCACTTCTACCGAAATGTTGAATTTAATGCCCGATGATAAATTTAAACATTTAACTACCAAAACTACCTCAGCTGGTGGTGATCCAAACGTATGAAACGTATTCACATAAACACAATTAAAATTGAGAATGTTCAATACAAGGGGGGTTCCGCTCGAAGTCCTTTTATATTTATGGTTTGAATGGGAGAGTGAGCTTTACGTAGCGTTTAAAACGCGCTGTATTTGACAAACCTAGAATTTCCTCGTATTGTTTTTACAACACACTTGCGACAGTTATTCGTTAAACCTATAAATTACAATATTTGGAGTTCTTAAATTGCTTTCTTTTTAACTATCTTAAGCTTTTAGCCTCACAGGGGACCATTTGACTTGGACATAAAAATAGGACGTCTTCCTAAATAACGAATAAAATGAAAATTAATTTGTGTTTTATGGTAATTTACATGAAATTTACTTTAATATCCCGAGTACCCTCCATTATTATCTGAAACTTTTTGGAGACGACCCACGTGGCATAGTCTCTACAAGCTGTTTGCAAGTTTCTTGCAAGTTTCTTGAGGTATAGAATACCATTCCTTCTGAACAGCTTCCCACAATTGGCTCCCATTTGTGAAATATTGGCCGCTAAGTTGTCTTTTAAGCTCGTTTCACAAGTTCTTAATAGGATTCTGATCAGGGTATTGACTTCGCCATAGAACAACAGAAACTTCATTATCTTGAAACCAATCTTTGAAAATCCTCGCTGTGTGCTTAGGATCATTATCCTGCTAAAATTTACATCATAGGGGCATGTTTTCCTCGACAAATGGAAGCATCACATCTTCGAAATATCCCTATATTATGATGTTGTTAATACGGAATATAGGATCGACGACGCCATACCAGGAAAAACATCCCCATACCATTATATGTCCTCCTCCGTGTTTATTTTTTTTATAACCAGGGTTATATTCCTTGCCTTTAGGTCGCCTTACATTACGTCCAGAGTCCGAAGAGAACAAATTTATTTTTGTTTCATCACTCCATAAGATGTTTCGTCATTTTCTTATACCATCGGTTGCTTTCCAATTACTGCAACTTAAAGCAAATTCTTTTCGTGATCTTACGTTTTTAGCCCTTGGTAAAAGAACTTTCCTGGCTATTCTTCCTGGGAGGTTAGCAATTTGAAGCCTTGTTCGGACCGTACGTGCGCTAGTTTCACCTAACGTCCTTGACGAAGCAAAAGGATTTGATTTGGCTAAAAAAACAACGCGGCGGTCAGTGTTAGGTGATGTTTTTTTCGTCTTTCTTCGATTTTCGCATACTAAAGGGGCTTGAAGAGCATTTGTTACAAAATTTTGAGATCGTCCTAGGGCTTCCGCAATAAACTTGTACGTTTTTCCGTTATTTCGAAAACTAGTTTTCTCTGTTCGGGCGAACAGTGGACGTTTCGACGCATATTTAAGGGCTTAGTGTACAAAACTTTTACCTTCGTTTTTTAAATCTTTTTAAACGAATTTTAAACCAAAACTCTGATTTTATTTTGATGAAACCTATTTATTTATTTTTATGACCAACCTCCTCTTAAGCAAAAAAAATCTTATTGCAATTATAAAATGTACTGCCGCTCATCATTGCACTCAGAAAATGATTTGATCTTGATGTCATTGAGAAAAGAATAACCAACCAAAACAACCGCTATTCTGCTACAAGAAAACAGTAATGAGTAAAAAAAAACTGCCCACACCTGTTTTTTGACCAGCTGTGTATGTGCGAACAGTATCATATGATGTCGCCCAACCCGCCAATTGTCGGCAAAAAAAACGTTGAGCTCTGCTTTCGTTTCTGCGATTTAGGTTAGTTAGGGACATAGAACATTCTTGAATAGAAATTCGTGTGCGCTCTCTATTGTCAAAAACTAAAGTTTTTATGTCTCGTCTCTCGTTGAATGGCTAAACTTCATAAAAATTGACAAAGTTTGTATTTGTATATGTATGTCTTTTCAATGACAACATTTTCGCTGCTTTATTGTTCTGCTATCCACCGGGTGGACCACATTATCCCGAACTAATATCAAAACCCAAACCAATACCCAATACTCAAACCCTTACCTTTTTTCTACTCAATTTGCTTCTTTTATTGTTGGTCGCTAGGTATTCCAAAACTTGCAAATCCTCTGGTTGCATTTTGGCGTTGAATAGCAGAATAGGGCAGTATATTTCCCAGATACAACAGAAAATTCCTAAAGGACTCCAAGACTTTAAAAGACTAAATGAGGTTTGATTTGAAAGCGGCTAGCTCGGCGGTTAAAAAAAACATTAGTTCTGTAAATCGTATAATCCTTGGATTTAAGGTTTTTCTTCATAAAAATGTCAGTTTTCTTATCTTAGTTTTCACTTCAAAGCGAGTTGGTTCTCCTATTCATGAAACAGACCTAATATGTGAATCTGTCCAGAAGCTTCGTTCTCAAATAATAAATGAAGTGTTTTCGTGTTTCGAAAATAAACTAATCGATCCAAACAAACCGTTTCATGACCACAACAGATGAAACTGTTCAAAGCTCAAATTTACACAAATAAATCTTCTTTTTTTCTTCATATTTTTGAAATGCTTCTATAACCATTAAAAAAAAACTAAATATTAACCACCTGTTTATAGCATCATTTGCATAATGTTTAAATTCTAACCGCAACCATTAGAAATCAATATTTTGTTAATAATCTTTATAATCGTTAACTTATTTCATAAAAAATCACCAATTATTTATTTCCGTTGCAGATTCGCACGTTTATGTTTGTTTATAATTTTACTTAAACGAAAATCCAACTCACAACGAATTATTTTTTTAATAAATTAATCAAAAAAACAAAGAAACAAAATAATAAATGGACAATTTAAAAATATAAAAACAAACCAAACTTGAATGAGTTGTTTTAAATTTGAACATATTTATATATATGCATATTCTTTAGCATGTGTAAACTATATTAAAATCCCTCTTGTAAAACGCATGTTAATTTTCCAAAAAAAAAAACATGGCTTTTCCTCAGTTGAGTACTTACTTACCCCCCTTAGAGCAACTTATTATTAAAGCTTATTGCGGTTGCCCCTTTCAAATTCTCCTTAAAAAGTAACAGTGAGATCAATTCCATAATCTAAGTAATTTCTAAAGAGCCTCTACCATTTGTAAAATTAAAGCAAAAAAATTAACACAAAAAGTATTTATTTGAATTTATTTAGCGAACAAATGTAAACATTTTATTTTAAATTTCATAAAAAATTGTTTCCATGTTCATATTATATTTAATAAATTTAGTAAGTTGATAAGTAGGAAGTTATGATATTTTTCCATGTATGCTATTTAAAAGCTCGTTTCTTATATTTATAAACAAATGTATAATTTTATTATTTCCCGTTGTTAAATAATTTTTGTGTATTTAATTCCTCGGTAATGTTTTGTGCTAACATTTTTTATATATAACTATAAATTTAATGTTATATTCGTGTATAAATTGTTTACATTTATCGTTAAATATGTATTTTTAACTTAAAAAAGCTAATATTTAACCAACAAACCTGCCTTGGGTAATATTTGAAAAAAAAAAAAACAACAAAGTAACTCAGATTTATATCAAAAAAATCCTAAAGCTAACAATTTTTTTTGTTGATTGTACATTAGTTATTAACCTTAAAAAAAGTACTGAGAAACTACATTTCCAAAACAATGCTTCTTCTTGGAATGCTAATGAGGAAAAGATAAATTATAATTATTTTATTTTTTGAGGAAGAGGGCAATTTAATGAAAAAAAAGCTAGTGGCTGTTTAGAATTCAAATAAAATGAAAATTCAACTACCAACAATAATGATACCCCAAATGCTTAGAATGAAATTCTGCAATAAATTACATACTTGAATATATTTTTTTAGGAATCATCATCATCATACTTTAGTTATTCTTTCAGCTAATAGTGGTGTTATTACATGTGTACCTTCTTAAGTTACATACATTCATATAAACATAGTATTGTTGTTAATTTTCGTTGTACAAATTGAAATTGAAAATTTCGTTTTGGATTATTTATAAACAATAAAGCAGTTTTCACTAGAATCGTAGAACTAGAGCCTTTTTCGAAACCATATTGAGCAACCTTAACTGTTGAGAATTAAAACGAAATGAAAATTCAACTACCGACTTGCAAATAGAGATAAACCATACGTTTAGAGTTCAATTCTACAATATATAAAATATAAACTGGACAGCAAATAAACCGGTGCACCCGGATTTTCTCAAAAAGTTTTATGATGATTAAACTGAATGAAAATTCATTGGGATTAATCAATTTAATAAGTTTTTATTCAGAATTTTTAAAGAAGATTCATTTTCCAGTCGGGTTAATCATAAAATAAAAAAAAATGAAAAAAAAGTTTTTGGTCAGTATAAAGAGTTGCATCCTCTTGCTCGCATAACTGCCAGAATCCTAGTATTCATCGACCTCACTAGCCTGCGAATGAAATCTTGAAGAATTGCATTCCACTCCACTTCAATTGGGATTCGCAGCTCATTTTGAAAGAGGTACCGGGCTCGAACCCGACATTTCAGCTCATCCCTTAAGTGTTCTATCGGATTTAAGTCCGGGCTTCCAGCTGGCCAGTTCATCGTACCAATGCAGACTTCTCGTAGATACTGGGTTACCACATGAGCAACATAAGGCTTATGCATTGTTATACATCAACTGCATATCCTGCCCGAAATACCTCTTGGTACCACATGGTCTGCGAGGATTTCAGTAATGTAGCGATGAGTAATGTAACGCTGAATGAGAGACAAACTAAATGCCGCCCCCAGACCATTACAGCTCCTCCATAAGCAACACTGAGAATAACGTTCTCCAGAGGGGCGATATACTCTGACGTCGATTACTTCCATGTAGACTCACCCTGGTCTCATTAGTGAAGAGTACTTTACCCCATTGCTCTAACGTCCAATCCCTAGGCTCTCGAAGAAATTCAATTCTTGCTCGACGGTGGTCTACCGTTAGTGCTGGGCTGGTTGCAGCTCTCTTTGGAGTCAGGTTCCTTTCAGCAAGTATCCTTCTGAAAGTATCTGAACTTATGAGCACTTGATGTTCATCACGCAGGCTTTGTTGCGTTGAGGCGCCGATTTCACAGAAAAAATAATGAAATGTTTTCTATGTCATCACAAACTCTAGTCAAAATAGAGCAAACTGTTAGCATTGTGCTTGTTGCTTGGATACAGAGCTAACGGTACTTTATAATAAATTTGTAGTCATTTTAACTAATCTCTTTCTTTCTCTCTCACCCATTTAAATGTGTGAGTTTTATACTAACTATTTGAAAAAAAAAATCCAATCTAACTCCAAGGTAGCGACGAGTAGCCCGATTTTGTTGTTGTCTAGTTTATTTTTAGGAATCATTACCATTTATCCCCTCACTAATATACATTTGCTTGTGTTTAGATAAAACAATTACATATTCTGAGAATTTCCCCAGTTTCTTACAACCTGAGAAAATTTTTATTTTGTGATTTATTTTTTGAACTGTGTTCATTTCATGGTCAGATAATGAGATCCTAAAACTATGCAACGAATTTCATACAATTCAACTGAATATTGTGTTCCCCAGAATAAAAAAATTACAAAGCAAATAATTGATTGCTAATTAAGTTGAGTTTTCTCCCACATTATAAGCTTCGGTGTTTCTAGATATAGTAGTTTGAAGTCTTAAAGCTAACATGGACGACCTTTCTTCTTGAATGGTTTCACCTTCTGCATGGTGTTTACCCTCAGGACCTCCTTCAACTAAAGAAATAATACAAGAATTCTTCAAACGATATCCTGTAATTGATCTTTTAATGTACATAGGTACTTGCTTACTATGAGTGACTGTAAGGCAATATAATACTGGTCTTTAGTCAAAGATAAGTGTTCAATTTTAAATGAAAATAATAGAATCAAATTATATTACTTCAGAAAAGAAAACCCGTCATTTAAGCTTAATTGGGTACACATTTTTTTAAATTCACATTTGTAATAGTTTTCTTCATTAAAATAGCTTTTATTTGTTATAAAACGGTTCTGCTTACTTATTTGATTTGTGTTTGTTTACAAAACTGGCGGAATAACAAGAGCTAACCCAATTTAACATTAAAAAAAATGTTAACTAAGATTTGGATTTTAAATTCGTCCGTATGGTACGTATGATATTTTGAACATTGTCTTGAAAAAGTGCATCTAATGAAGCCGTTCGGATTCGGGCGTCAATTGCAGGTTCCTGCAAATAAATTTTATAAACAAACCCTTTTGTGGGCTTTAGAAAAAAGTTCATTAAAATAATTGTTTGTTTTATGTCATTCTATATAGAAAGTGTTAAAGTTAACTTTCTTAACCAAATAAAAATTGTATCAACTAAAAACTAAACATTTATCAACTACATTAAAACATTTCCCTCCGCCAGTGTTGTAAAGAAGTACACTTACCGCTTTTATGGGTTATGGCTTAACATGTCAATTTAACATTTAAAATTTACTCAAACTTGTGTTTGTCCAACTCAGTAAAAATTTCTTTAAAATTAAATTGATATTTTTTGTTTTATAAAATTCACACCATTTACAAAGAAAAAAACTAATTTCCTTATTGGCATTCGAACGACTTCAAAGATCGAGTCGTAAAAGAAAAATCATTTTATTTTTTTTTTTTGTATTAATTCCACATCAATTTGGTTATGAGAATTTAAGATCAATTATGCTAAACTCTAAAACAAAATTATATTTATTCATTCTGATAAAAATTAGAACCGAAGCGGAGAGAGTAGTGGCTTGGGTACTCCTGGAACTCGAACGAGTAGCGTTCTGCCAGACTTACTTAGTCAAGCATCGCCAGCAACGCCACCACGCCATGATAAATCCTCCAGTGAAGAGGTAAGTCTTCCGTTTCTTTTATTTTCAAAAAAAATGTGTTTTTTGTTAACTTGTTCGTATGTGTATTCGGTTTATATATACAAAAAACGATAATTTTTCTATAATTTAATAAAATATTTGTGAGCTTTACCATAGTACCATCAAAACTAAGAAAAAAAAGCGACAAAACTTAGCTTAAAACTTTAATTATTTGTTGTTTAATTTAAAAAAATAATATTTTGATGTTTTTTTTTAAACAAATGACAGTGTTGTGTGACTAATCATTTGGTTTGGACTTTATTTTAATTACATTTTTTTTTTTGTTTTTACATGTAGTATACATTTTTAATCATCTTAGATATCTTAGGCGATAAAATAATAATTATTAAAAAAAAAACAAGTAGCAATTGAGAATAATTTTGTGATTAAAATTGAAAGAGTTTAGCATTTTGTGCATATTTATTATTATTTTTTATTATTATTATTTAACTCTTACCCCGATGAATGTACTTGGAAAGCCAACGTGAATGAGGTTTTAATATAACTTAACTCTATTTTTGACTAAATTGAATGTTTACAAAACAACAAAATCTAAAAAAGAAAAAAAAATATTTTATAACGAATTTTATTCTTCATTGTGTTTTGTCTTTCCGCGACGTTTGAGCTGATGGCCACATCATCGATACCAATAAAAAAATCTCAATAAATGAAACTTAAAAAAAATAGTAAGTATTTCTCTCAAAACATCAACCAAAAATATAAAAATTTTCAAATAAACATCAACAAAGCAATATATAAAAAATAAACAATTTCCATTGATTGTTTTTAATATTTTTGTTTGTTTTCTTTTGTATAGAATACATTTTATTCTTTTTTTCACTAAAACAAATTAATTTAACAATTAAATAAGAAAAGTAATTGAGAAAAACTATTTTTCGTGTATATGTTGTCAAAAATCCATTAAATGGATTTATCTTTCTTAGAAAAAAAGTTTCCTGTCGTATATTTTAAAATGCATTAACTTTCTTTGGTTTTTTTAATTATATAAGTAAAATTAATTTCTTGTGTATTTTATTATTAATTTGCCTCTTCGTTCGGCATTGTCTTAATATGCATTAGAAGAGTATATAATTTCTCTTTAGCATTGTGTATTGTGTGGAAAAGTTTTGTTTTACATATTTGTTTAAATAAAAAATTGATTGTGTTTACTTAATTTTGAAGTAACACAAATTTTTCCTAACATGGATAGGAGTATGTTTAGCATGTGTGTAACCATTCCGGTTTCTCAGTGTTCGATATATATTCGTATGTTGTTGTTTTTTTTTTGTTCAGTTCTTACTTGTTATCGAAAATATAATTTAGGCACCAGAAAATATGCACTAATATGTTAAATTAAAATTGTTTTATATACATTGAGTTTCATTTCATAACATTGTAATCTATTTAATCAGTCATACCGGCAAATGTGCAACACATTTATTTAAAAAAGTTAATTAAATGCGTGACTAACAATATAATTATTTATTTAACTTTAAAAATTGTTTGAATTGTAGTTTTTATTTAAAAAAAATAACTTAGATGTTTGAATTATTTGGGAATAGTAATTTTGATAAGAAGTAAATAACCGAAGTATTTGCTTCAAAAATCTTATACAAAAAAATTCGAATTTGAAAGCTGATGATTTATTTTGAACTGATCAGCACAGCCTATTAAACACAAAAATCGTCAGAAGCTGCATTGTTTCATGTCTTTACCGTTTTTTTTATTTGTTTTGATCCAAAACAATTAATCGTACTTGCTTCAAAAGAAATTGCATTTCTTCCTTTCTCATAGATCGGAGTGAAAATGGATCTCAATCAGGGTTGCCAGGTTTAAAAAAGCAGAATCGCCGAACTTGAAATAAAAATCGCCATATTTATTGTATTTTTGCACTGCTTTCGATGTAAACTTTTAACAATTGAACGCAATGCACTGATCCCAGTGCGCATTGGGGCAGGGAACATCGAACAAACCTAATCATTTCATGGTTTTAGTTTAGGGGGAGAAAAAAATCGGGCATGTCAACTAAAACGACAAACTGACACCAATACATTGTAAAGGGGAAAATGTCAGTTTAAAGTTAGTCAAAAAATATTGAATTTTTTTTTTACTTAATGTCAACTAAAAGTCAACTAAATTTTAGAGCCAATTGATCAATCAGAGAGGCGTTGACTGAATTTTCGTGGACGCATTTAACGCCAGGACTGTTTTGTAGTGTCAGAATTACTATTTCGATAACTCCATTCAATATGCAGCAATTATCTTTTCTATTGCTGCATACTGAAAATTAGAAGTGAAAACAAGAAAAAATAAAAAAATATGAGAATTTCGATTGAAAAAAATTAAAATCGTAAAAAACGACTTTTTTAGGAAACATCGCCAAACCGATTTTCGCGTCGCCAAGATAAATTTCAAATCGTCCGTTTGGCGATCATAGCTAACTCGGTTCCTAGTTTCGCACGAGAAATTAGCAGAGTAGCTCTCCCATTTGCCTGAGCCACCCGAGTCTCAAAAAAAACATTTTCAAATATCTGGTTTCTATGTAGTATTAGATTATAGTTATATTATAGTTATGTGTGGCGATGTTGTAATTTTGCACGTTCTCCATTTAATATCCACCTCTAAGGGTGCTTGACTGTCCCATTCTGATTTGTAGCCAGCGAATCTTGAGAATGTAAAGGCGATGCAATTCCCGAATGCCTGCATTTTTCACGCAATCTTCTTCTTTAAACGACGATTGTTATAAACTCCACTGGGGTCAAAACTCTCGCTTCTCTGGTTCGCCCTAAGACTACATGTGGCATTCGCCAGGTTGACCTGAACATTTCGGCAGATCTGATTGTTTTATATCTGAGGCCAGTTAAATGCAGATATCGTTGCATTTGTTTGGTGCAGGAGTTTTGGCGCCTTCCTTTCTTGCGAGTCTAGCACTTGATGTTCATTGTCTAGATGTGATCTCTCCTTTAGTCACCTTTAACGGCATGCGGGGAAGTGTGCCTGCTCTTCAGACGTGGATCTTCAACGGCAATATATGTTAAGTTCGTTAAATTCTGACTTTGACAGCATCATCAAATGGGGATTAACAAATCGTGTAGAAAACACAATGCTGTCTTCAGTCCCTAAAGCGAAATATACCCTCGTTACCATTACCCATGAGCGGCACTTGCTACGCTAAAGGAAATTCACCAGACTGCTGCAGATTGAAATGCAAGGTGTTGGTATCCCCGACACGCTACGAAGCTCGGTTAGTTCTTAGTGTAGATTCCATTTCTCCTAGTTTTTGACTTGCGTTTCAGATAATGTAAGACTAGTTTTTTTTACAAAAAAAAAAAATTGGTAAAGTCACGTCAGTTATTGCAGTTCTTAAGATTCCTCTTCTTGAGCGACTTAATCCTATCTCATTAACTGAAACAACTCCGCCGAACCTAATTATACCTAACTGTGCTTAAAACCAAACGCACACAAACAAAACATAAACAATTTTACTTAAAATCTGGCAAGCAATTCGCGAGTCTAAAAAAAGTCAAACGAAATTCCTTTGTCCAGATTTATAAGAAAAAAATACTCATATTCGCTAAACATACTTCTTTCTATTCATCAATCGCTAACTGCTTACATTACATACTGCTGGGTTCAATTGAAGTAAAAAAATGGAGTAAATTCTCTGTTGTCAGCTGACAGAACATAAACTTTGTCAGCTTAACTTACGTTGGACCTAATCAATGTGTTTTTCTTTTATAAAATAAAATACTTTTCACATTCCATTGACAAGACAAAACCTATTCTTATTCAGATATTATTTTATTCGTTATTGTTTCATTCTTTTAATAACATGGCGTCTGGGAAAGACTAATCACACGTATCTATTATTATTTTGTCATAATAAAATTATTATTTTTAATGTATTTTGATTTAAGTCTAGTATCATCGGTACTTTTGTTTAACATTCAACTAACAAATAATTTATATTTAATTTGCTTACAATTGAAACTATCATAGATGAATTTCATAAAAAACGCATTCTCCCACTTTCTTTTGTACTTAAAAAAAAACTATTTGCATGATAATAAATAAAACAAAAAACTAATGCAATGAACTAAAAAAACATTTTAGCCAAGAAGAAATAAAAGCAACCTAAAAGCACTGTTAAAAACATTATTGCTTTACTGCGAGTGAATGATAAACATTTTCTTGAAAATAATAATCGCATTTTTGCACACTTCTAGTATCGAGCGGCCGTTAGTTCATCAGTCCATTCCACACCTTCCAAGTCGTTTATCGCGTCAAATAGTTCGCCACAATCGACTATTTCGTCGTCGTCTCGACAAAATAGTCCAAATCATTCGATTACAAAAACTAGATCGAGTAGTAGTATTAATAATAATAAATCAATATCACCACCTTCACTTCCGCCCCATGCCTATGCTCTCCAACAGAAACAAAGGAGCTTCCTCACTTTCGGATTTGGTGCCGGCGGTTCGGGACCGTCTCGTCGGGAGAGTCATGTGAACGTTAATGTCACTCCAACGTCGCACGATGCCTCGAGTGACACTCCGGAAATTCGCAAATACAAGAAGCGTTTCAACTCGGAGATTTTGTGTGCTGCATTGTGGGGTGTCAATTTGCTGATAGGTACCGAGAATGGTTTAATGTTGCTTGATCGATCGGGACAAGGAAAGGTATGTAAAGTGGAAAGAAGCAAGTGAGTTTTCCAAACATTGATTTGTTTTCAGGTCTACCAATTGATCTCACGTCGCCGATTCCAACAGATGGAAGTTCTTGAAGGACAAAATATTTTGGTAACAATATCTGGAAAGAAGAATCGTGTACGCGTATACTATCTGTCATGGTTAAAGTCGAAAATCCTTAGAACCGATGGTCTCTCAGACGTAAGTAGTTTTTATTCTCAAAATGAGGAATTTTAGTAATCAATTTTTTTCTATGTTCTTTACTTTCAACAGCAGGTGGAGCGACGCAATGGGTGGATAAATGTCGGAGATCTTCAAGGTGCTGTACATTTCAAAATAGTTAAATACGAAAGGATTAAGTTCCTAGTGATTGCATTAAAAGACTCGATTGAAATTTATGCGTGGGCGCCAAAGCCTTACCATAAATTCATGGCATTTAAAGTAAGAATATTTGTTTAAATTGTTTTGTTTTTTTTTTTTGCTAACAATTTTAATTCTTGTAGAACTTTGGTGAACTTGAACATCGTCCTCTGCTAGTGGATCTCACAATAGAAGATCAATCCAGATTGAAAGTTATTTACGGCTCAGCCGAAGGTTTCCATGCTGTCGATCTGGATTCTGCTGAAGTTTATGATATCTATCTTCCTAAACACGTATGCCAATTCTAGATCTATATTTCAGCTACTGAGCAATAATGGTGCGTTTATTTTTTTTTCAGACTCAGGGTGCAATCATACCGCATTGTATTGTAGCGCTTCCAAACTCGAATGGAATGCAATTACTTCTTTGCTATGATAACGAAGGAGTTTATGTGAATACAGTTGGTCGAGTATCGAAAAATATTGTTTTACAGGTAAATATATGTTTATTAAAAAAATCAATTATTGTTTATAGAAGTTAAATGCGTAATTTTGTACATATAAATTAAGAAGGAGGTTTTCCTTTTCGTACATAATACTTTCGTCTAAGTGCGAAGGTTTGTTTTCGGTGTTCGCCCTCAATATGTCAAACACAATCAACTCATAAAACTAATGGTTTGAAGTGAGGTGAGGTTTAATTCCCAACACAACTGAAAAAAGTCGGAAAATGATCCAAATTAGGTAGAAAGTGATGTGAATGAAATGTGTACATTTGGTTGATCAAACTTGTATTTGTACAAATTTTGTGACATGACTTCACCTGAACTCACTTATTGGACCAGCCTTGCATCGCACGCTAGAGTCGCGAGAGAAGTGAAAGCCCTTGATACACCCAAATATGCTGGTATTCGAAATTCTGTACTCTGAATAATTTTTCTTGAAAGCCGACAGGGCTGCGTAAGCTCTTTTTATATGTTGTGCTGTTCTTTTCTTGATGTCGTTTGTGTAAGGATGGAAAACCACCACCTTCAGCCAACCTCGGCCTCAACCAATACAAGTTCCTCTGATGTTAGAATGTGAGCTCTGGCTATTCTTTCAAGTTAGTACGATGTTAAGTGAGTCTCCTGTTTCGACGTTAAAAAACATCAATATCGACAAAACGGCGTGCATCTCCTCACAAGTCTCTCAAGATAATGATTTTAGTAGTCATGCCAAGACTAGACATAAGATCATAAATAGCTCAGATCTGCAGGCGCAGTTATGAACATCTTTAATACCGATTAAAAGACGAACGATTTAGAATGCATGCGGTTTTCCAAGTTCTCTTGTTGGCCCATAAATACACTGATATGGACCTATTAGGTTGTTGGATGGCTTAAGCCAGATTTCTATTAAAACATTTTGTCAAGTTTTACCTCTTCTTAAACTCAGATGCACCAGCTCGATTCACGTTTTACCTTCCCTTGTTGGTCTATAGTCCGTGTGGACCTGGGCCTCAACCAAGAAGCTTCTCCAGACAGCTCCTTCTACCTGCGTTCTAGTTTTGCACGTGGAGTCGGTTGAGGTCCTCTTCCACTTGTGTGCGCCACCTGAGTCTCGGTCTTCCTCTACTGCGCCGTCCCTTTGGGGCATTGATGTCCATCCGTTCTATATGACCTTGCCATCTAAGACGTTGAATTTGTACTCTTTTGATTAGGTCTGTATCGCTGTACATCTCCGGTACTGTTCTTCATTGTATCTTCTTCTCCACTCTTCGTTAATCCGCTTTTGACAGCGTCCATGCACCATAGAGCAGTACTGGGATGATAAGGGTCTTATAAAGAGACAATTTAGTTGCCCGAGAGAGGTCTTAACTACTTAATTGCCTTTTAAGCCCAAAGAAGCAGCGATTGGCAAGAGTTATTCTTCGTTTGATTTCAGCTGTGGCGTTGTTGTCTGAGTTAATAGCGGAGCCCAGGTAGACAAAATACTTCAAAGTTATAGCTGTCTATTATGATGTTTTGTCCAAGATGTCAATTTTGGGTGTCTCTTCTTGATGACAGCATATACTTGGTTTTGCCTTCATTGACTGCTAAACCCATCTTCGCCGCTTCCGTCTCAATACTCACAAAAGCGCTACTGACATCACGCTGTGTTCGTCCTATTATGTCAATATCTTCAGCTTATGCGAGTAATTGGACGGACTTTTGAAAGATCGAGCCTTTGGTGTTGGCGTGAAAATTCTGCGCTATTCTTTCAAGTATGATATTGAAAAAGTCGCATGACAGAGCATGGCTTTGTCTAAATTCTTTTTAACTTCACAGGTGTCGGTGACGGAACTGCACATTGCTCTATACAACTCGTCTCTATAAATGCTGTCGTTTACGGCTTTGAAATCGATAAAAAAGGGTGCGGGTATCTTCGTTCTTGGGTTTTTCCAAGATCTGCTGTAATTTCATTTACTTCATCCAGAGGTGGTGGGCGGAATTGTTGGTCTACTTCGCCCAGATAAAATGGCCCATTGGAAATTTTAGCCATTAAAATTAATGCATTCACCTATCTCGGAGACACTACCTATCTATTGTATGAGAAAGGTCTCCATCCCAGAACGTACGAAATAAGCGTGTAGATGCTCCAAATTTCAATGTCGATTTCTAACATTTATTTATAAAAGGGCACATGTATTTTAAACCCTAAATGGCAAAAACCTTATTTCACTTTGAATAACAGAACTGATTATGAATATACTCTAATATTAAACTTCTTAATATTTTTTTAGTGGGGCGAGATGCCAACATCAGTAGCCTACATTGGTACGGGCCAAATTATGGGCTGGGGCAATAAAGCAATTGAAGTAAGTTCTTCTTTTTTCTGTTGTCTTGTCTGTTTTTAAAAATCAAATCAAAAATCCTTATTTCAGATTCGTTCAGTTGAAACCGGTCATTTGGACGGTGTATTTATGCACAAAAAAGCTCAACGTTTGAAATTCCTTTGCGAAAGGAATGACAAGGTGTTCTTCAGCAGTGCCAAAGGTGCTTCGTCGTGTCAAATATACTTTATGACACTCAATAAGCCTGGTATGGCTAACTGGTAGATAAGCTAAGTCTAAAGAAAATCGAAAAACAAAAATAAAACAAAACAACATATTCAGAGTTTAAACAAAAGAAAAAAAAACTACAAATAAAAGAGCAAAAAGAATAAATAAGATGAAATAGAAGTAAACACAAAAAGCAACAACAACAAAGTTATAAAACTAATTTATATTATTAAACGCATTTTTTATTAAAAAAAGGAAAAAACAAAAAAAAATATTCTTATAATTATGATTACTTATTATTAAAAAAAAAATATAAAATATATATATTAAAAGTGAGAGTGCAAGATAATAGAAAGGAAAACCACAATTTTTATCATCGTGTGTGTATAAAACGCAAGTAATATTAGATCAACAACAAAAATAAAACAAAATATAATATCAAACGCTTTTTTGAATATAAATGAATAGTATACAAAGAACAGTCTTTTTTTATGAACTTTTAAAATGTTTGCCTCTTTTTTAATGGAATATAATTATATTATTATTATTTTCTTTTTTTTATTTTTTATTGAATATATTTAAAAAGTAATAAATGTTTTTTTAATAAGAAAAGAAAATATTATTTCTTTTAAATGAAAAAAATTGGCGCAATTATTTTCATAAAATTCGCATATCGTCTCGAAAAACACGAATTGTTAGACAAAACTTAATTTAGTAAACTAACTAGACATTTGTAATTACATGTGACACTAGTTTACATTTAAGAATACTTAAACTTCAAACTTTTTTCTATCATTCAAATTATTTTCTTTTTTTATTATTGGCAGTCCCACCAAAATTTTATTTAGCGGTATATCGTACATCCTCTTCATGTTCATATTCCACATTTGTGTATCAATTTTTGTTGTAAATTACAATTCCGACTAGTTTTATGTTCAAAAAATTATAGTTTCTTCGTATTTATGAATTTATCTTGTTTTAACCTTGTATTTTAGGCTTGAGTTCACTTCTTTGCTAGTTTCTAATTATTGTAACAAAGTTAAAATAAAAACCAATTATGTGAAAAAATGTTCTCCTTAAACTTTCCAACTGATCAATGAAATCTCAAAAGGAAAAACTAACCATAAGGTAAAAATACCTGAACTTACTTACCCCTTACCCCTCTGAGCTATATGTAATTAAAAGGGGCTTTCAACATATAGGGTTGTGTAGTAGCTCGTAAGATAAATTTTAGATTAAAATTCTTCAAGAGCGACAATACGGTTCTAAGGCCATAATAAGAAAATGGGAAATAACTTATAGAACCATTGTGCGCCTGCTTTGTGGAAAGTTACTTTTCGTTTCCCCCTTCAAAATATTTACTTGCAGTATCAAATAAGTGCATGTAATTCATTTTTCCCGAATATGTGTTTTCTTTCATTCTTATATTGTTAGTATTGTCTTTTTTTTGTTTTATTAAAAAGCCATTGTAAAAAACGTAAGATAAATAAGCATTTAAATTAAATCATAAAAAAAAAACAAAACAAAAAAACATTTTACACAAAACCGAATAAAATATATTGTTTATTGGGCTTTTAAATTCAGTAAAATGATTAAAGTTAATATTTTGTTCTTTTACTTTTCACCTTTCTATGTATTTCTGTGTTAACTTAAAATTAATTTTTTCCTAAAAAAAATTTAGAAAATCGAACTTTTTATTTTATTACCATTCGAAAAAAATCGATAATTAAAGCAAGTTTATATAGAAAAATAAAATAAATGTATTTTAATACACATATGTGGTTTTTAAATACTTTTTTTATATATAAAATCCGATTATGTATTTTTTTTTTTGACAATGTGCTTAGATTTATTTAAATGTTGAATTAATTTTTTGTGTATATTTTCTTGGAATTTATAATTGAATTTAGATAAATACAAAAATATATATATCCTATATACAAACAAAAAAATGTATTTATGTTTTTAAATTGTTTTCGATTTTCATTGATTTTGTTCCAATTTTGTGTTTTTAGTTTTTCGTTGCTTACGTTTTTGTTGTATTTTATTTTAGGTTGCTAAAACAAGCAGATATGTTAATGGAATCTTTTTGGGAAAGCAGGCAACAAGCTACAAAGGGATGTAAGAAGTGACATCCGAATGTGTTTAGGGCAGATACAATTTTATTTTTTTAGTATTATGTATGTAAACAGTTTTTTCCAAATAAAATCAAACCACCAAAATATTTGAAAAATGTACATATAATTAGAATGTTTGTTTGTTCTGGATTGAATGTATTATATCCTGTCTAACGAAAAGTAGTAGGACCATTCTGATTGTAATGGATTACAATAAACTAGCTATTTCAAAACGTTGCTGGATAGCCATGCCTATCATGCAATCATCATCATCATCATCATCATTGGCGCAACAACCGGAGCCCTATTCCTGAATACGAGTCGCGTAAGTTTTCATGTGAGATCGACAAATTTGTATTCTCCAACACGACTCACTAATTATCGGTATTCCCCATCTCGAATGTCAAACTTTGAATGACACTCGAATGAAACATGCCTATTCCATAACTCAAAAGTGACGCTTTTTCTGTGAGAAATCATTCATGTTTGAAAAGTATTTGAGAGCAGCAAAAATTTAGGTAAAAACAAAAAAAAGACGTAAGTTTTATTTGCAATTGGTTGCATTTAGAAAATAGCAGCTTTGTGTTCATCAAATTTAAATAAAAAAAATGATTTGGTACATTATGAATAATGAATTGTTTGAAAAAAAAAATTATTATTTTTTTGGTGGTAGTAGGTATTTGGCATAGACGACGATCTGGCGTTTGTTTTAAATTTGTGCTCCATTACTCGCAGCAAATATACAAAAATTATTTTGTAAAACATCTCTGTACTTATCATATTAATTTTTTTTTGCCTTTTACGATTTAAACTGATTAATTTACTATCAAATTACATTTAACGATTAGTTCTCAAGTCAAAAGATTTTTCTTGTGAAACGTCAAGTCAACATTTAGTGAAGTAAGCTACAATTCAAAGGGTATGTTCAACATTTTCATAGTCATGTCATGTTTTTTGCTCTCTAGAGTTGTGGAATACCGATTCTTACTCGACTCGACTGTGAGTTTTCGAGTGTAATCTCACTCGACTCGTATTCAGGAATATGCCCCCTTTGGATCCGGTCCGGGCCTCCGTCAACAAGTTCTGGCCTACGCCATCCTTCCAACGCAAGCAAGGTCTGCCACGTTGTTTTCTACCATACAAAGAACTGCAAAAGACTCCATGCGAGCTAGGTGCCCAGCCCACCGGAGTCTACCATGCTTTATTTTTTCCACAACATCTGCTGCGAGGTAGATTTCATACAACTCATGATTGTACATATCTTCTCCGGAATCGTCCTCCAACGCACACAGGGCCAACAATTCTCTGCAAGAATTTCCTCTCGAACGCAGATAAGAGTGTTTCGAAGCTCAGGAGAAGAAAAAAACCCGATTTTAACAATGAATAAAAACAGTAAATTTAAAGAGGAAAAGGCTAAATGCTAAAAACCATCTTTCACATTTTATTACGTCTGCTCGCATTACGGGTTACATTTCAACTGGACTTCTTAAAAGAAAATTTCCCTTTTGTGAGAAGATGAGAGATATAAGATGAGAGTGCCTTTTTGTAAGCACCCAAATCTCGGATCCGTATATGAGTACTGGTAAGACCATAGTCTTGCACAGCAGCAGCTTGGTTTTTTATAGTAAGGTCGGTAAGCTTTCTGGATATCAAATGCCTTGACAAACTAAAGTAGGTTCTGTTTTCGCGATTATCCTCTATCTCAAAAACGGTTGAGCATCTGAAAAATATTTGAGACAAAATCTGTCGAAATGTTTATTCTCTACATTTTTCATCATAGTAAACATCTTTTTAGCTATGAAAGCCGAGATAATCGCGAAAAATCTATTTTTGTGACCTTTAACCTTGACGTTCCAGACTCGAGATTTTTGGAGACATTTGAAGGTGTATAAGAGTGAGTGGTTGGGTGCTGTATGAATAGGGTAGGCACTGAAAGGCATCAAACTGGTGATGCACAGTCGCTGCAACTATATCGTACACATCAATTGTGCTTATTTTACCTCCCCGCGGTAACCACCGGGTACTGGTCTGTCCATCCGGACATTCCTGCTAAACTTATAAGCGCGAGTGTTGAACACAGAAAAAATAGCAACACTATAATGCTCTGCTTTAATGACTGTTCTGATCGATTCGCAGAAGTCTTGCACGAGCCCCTCAGAAAGAGGACGTACGGCGGATGAGCCCAACCAATTGGACCAACGGTGGCGTCAACAGTCAACGAAGCAGACGCCCTAATGAGCTACTTCGACGTATTTGGAGATAAGGTCATTAGGACAATTCAATGCAAGTCAGGGCATTGAAATAGAGATGGTGGCGGATGAACCCTTAATGGGCCAACGGCAGCGCTCATATCCCCGAAGTGGGTTACTGACTCCGGATTCTCCGGTTCCTTTTGTCCAAGGAATCCAACAAAGGACCTGGCCCTCCAGGTTGGGGGTTGTGCGTGGGGTTAACAACCCTGCCACGGAAAAAAGAAAAAGTTGCGAAGCGACCAATAGCCTCGGAAAAGGACGGATTTACTGTTGACGACCCGGAAAAACGAATCAAGGACAACGACCTTCGGATCTGCACGTGGAATGTTAGAACTCTTAACAGACCACGTGCATCCAAACAACTAGCGGAGGCCCTAGACTGCTACAGAGCAGGAATTACTGCCATCCAGGAAGTGCGATGGAATGGGCCGGGCAAAAGGAGGATGAAAAACTGTGACGTGTACTACGGTGATTGCGCAAGAAGACCACAGCGTTTATTTGGGTGCGGATTCGTCATAAGCGGTAGACTTAGGCAAGAAGTCTTGGGCTTTCGACACGTAAGTGAGCGACTTGTGACAATCCGTATCAAGGCTAAATTCGCCAACATTAGCCTAATATGCGCTCATGCCCCCACAGAGGACAAAGATGACGCCACCAAGGATGACTTCTATGAGCTCCTCGAAAAAACCTATGAGCAATGCCCTAAATACGACGTTAAGATCGTACTAGGCGATTTTAATGCCAAAATAGGTAAAGAGGAAATCTTTGGTAGGACTGTCGGAAAACATAGCCTACACGACACAACGTCTGAAAACGGACTTAGGCTAATTGACTTCGCAGCGGCACATAACGTCACCATTGCAAGCACACGGTTTCTTCATCTCGATATACACAAAGGGACTTGGCGACATCCAGATCAAAGAACCGTCAATCAGATTGATCACGTTGCGATCGATGCAAGACACGCCTCCAGTATCTTGGATGTTCGCACCTTCCGAGCAGCTAACATCGACTCGGATCACTACCTTGTTGCAGCAAAGGTAAGAATGCGAATAACCCGAACTCCACAACAACGGAGTAATACTGTGAGGAAGTATGACGTCGGAAAGCTGCAATCGCAAGAAACCGCCAGAACCTATGCCGATCGAATATCCCGTAACCTCTCAAGAAATCCAGTACCGCCAGCATCAAGTGCCGAAGATCAGTGGCAACACTGCCAACAAGCCATCAGAGATGCCGCAACTGATGTGCTAGGTTTCACCAGACCACCACCACGAAACCTCTGGTTTGATGACGAATGCAGGCAGGCTCATGCAGCCAAACAAGAGGCATATAAAGCGACGCTGCAAAGAAAGACGAGAGCTGCTCGCGAGCTTTACGAGCAGAAAAGACGGGAAGAACACCGGCTTCTCCAAAAGAAAAAAAGAGAGCATGAGAAGCGCGCGATCGAAGATATTGAGAGATGCTACTCCAGGAACAACGTGCGGAAGTTTTACCAACAGGTAAAAAGAACATGCCAAGGAAAAAAATCCCGCACAGAAGCCTGTAGAGATAGGAATGGAAACCTCGTAGTAGAGTCACAGTCGGTGCTGAGTACATGGAAGGACCATTTCTGCAGACTGTTAAACGGCGATGAAGGCCAAAATCCCGCTGTCAGGCAGAATGAACCATTCAACATGGATGATGACAGACAAAACTTCCGTCCACCTGACCAAAATGAAGTAAGGATAGCAATATCTAAACTCAAAAACAACAAAGCTGCTGGACCCGACGGATTACCCGCCGAACTTTTTAAAGCGGCCGGAGATGACCTGGTGGAGTGCATACACCAACTCATCTCTAAAGTTTGGTCAGAAGAAAGTATGCCTGATGAATGGAACCTCAGCATCGTTTGCCCGATTCACAAGAAAGGAGACCCTCTAAACTGCGCCAACTATAGAGGAATAAGTCTCCTGAATATCGCCTACAAGATCCTCTCTGCCGTACTATGTGAACGCCTGAAACCTTTCGTCAGCAACCTGATTGGCCCCTATCAGTGTGGTTTCAGACCAGGAAAGTCCACAATCGATCAAATGTTCACGCTACGGCAGATCCTGGAAACCACCCAAGAATTCCAAATCGATACCCACCACCTCTTTATCGATTTTAAGGCCGCGTACGATAGCATTTATAGAGACGAGCTATACAGAGCCATGTCAGGTTTTGGCATTCCCACAAAACTCGTCCGACTGTGCAGGATGACGATGGAGAACTCTCGCTGCTCCGTCAAGGTTGGTTCCGACCTCACAGAAGCTTTTGACGTCAAAAAAGGATTCCGACAAGGTGATGCGCTATCGTGCGATTTCTTCAACTTAATACTTGAAAAAATTATAAGAAACTCGCAAGTCAATTGTAGTGGGACAATTTTTTTCAAGTCTGTGCAATTGCTAGCATACGCTGACGACATAGACATCATTGGCAGAACTCAGCGAGCTGTCACTGGAACGTTTGCTAGCATTGAAGCTGAAGCGGCTAAGATGGGACTAGCAGTCAATGAGGCCAAAACGAAGTACCTGCTGTCCACAAAAAGGGACACACAACACCGGCGGATTGGACAAAACATCACAATAGACAGGTACAACTTTGAGGTAGTTAGGGACTTTGTGTACCTCGGATCCGCTATAACATCTGACAACAACATCTCGTCAGAAATAAAGCGAAGAATTACTCTTGCCAATCGCTGTTTCTATGGGCTAGGAAGGCAATTGAGTAGCAAAGCCCTCTCTCGAAAGACAAAGGAGACTCTTTATAAGACCCTAATCATCCCAGTCCTGCTCTATGGCGCCGAGGCATGGACTCTATCTAAAGCGGATGAAGATATCCTTAGTCGTTTCGAGCGTAAGATTCTTCGGAAGATTTTTGGCCCTATCTGCGTTAACGGGCTTTGGAGGAGAAGGTTCAACCAAGAACTATACGAGCTGTACAGCGACATTGACCTGGTCAAAAAAATACGCATATCACGTTTAAGGTGGCTAGGTCATGTAGAGCGAATGGACAACAATGCTCCGGCTCGCAGGATCTTCGATTCCATCCCAGAGGGTAGACGCAGTCAAGGAAGACCTCGCCTTAGGTGGCGCGCTCAAGTGGAGGACGACCTCAACCAACTTGGAGTGCAAAACTGGAGGCAGCTAGCCAAAGACCGAGTTGGCTGGAGAGGCATGTTGGTTGAGGCCCAGGTTCGTCCCGAACTGTAGCGCCACCTAAGTAAGTAAGTATAAGAGTGAGTGTCCAGCATATTGTCTCATTCTCTAATTTGACTGGACTAAAGTAAAAAGAAATCAAATCAGAAGATGACGTTTTATTGGTAAAGCAAAGATCAACATTTATTATGAATCAGCAGGCGCCCACAAACAACAGCAAGTTAGGAAAAAATTATATCGATTTTCTCCTACTTTCACCAGGCCCTCTCCATAGTCCCTACCCATTTTTAAGTAGATACAAATACAAATCTGACCTGCACCATTTTGTTTTTATGAATTGTGATATCCCAATTAAACAATGATTTTAACTTGATTTAATTTCAAGAATTAAATTAAATAAATAAAAAAAAATTAGCTCGGAGCTATCACGCCAATAAACGTATATTAAGTTATTAAGTAGGTACCTAACCTACCTACATTTAAGAAAACCTTTAGATTGCTATTTAATCAAAACAAGTTTATACCTGGAATACAATTTATCATTTCGGCGATTTGTAACTGAGGCAATCTTGCAACAAAAATAAAACAATATTTACATTATGTAGATGGATTAAGAGTAAAAGAAAGTTATGTATACAAAAACATATATATTTAAAATGATTGCAATGAAAGTACAAACAGGAAATATAAATAACAAGTTATTTCGTCAAGAGATTCATTTGTCATCGGTTAATTTTTTTTTGGCAAAAGGCCCATACCACCACAAGGATGCTCGCCTGGAGCTTTGTCTGCAAAAGCATTGATTCCCATAGAGAATGTTACTTCTCCGTTTGCGAATCGTTTGTTGTGATCAGCTATTTTAACTTTGTTATCCATGTACAATTTGCGACGCATTTTTTCCTCTTCTTCGTCTTTATATTCTTTGTTAAATTGTATCTAAAACAAAAGTATTATTATTTACTTTAAACGAAACATCAGGGTTTAATATTTACTTTGTAATTCTCCCATTCTTGGTCAAGTTCGTCAGACATTTTTTGTTAGTTCTTTGCAAATTCGAGGGGAGTTTGGAATGGATCAATTTATCACTACAATGGACAGTTCTCAAAAGTTAAATAAATAATGGACAGTTTAAAAAAAGCCAATTAAATGATTAACAAAAATAAACAGGAAAAACAATAGGCTGGCTTCTGCTATCTAAAAAGTCAAAACAAAGGGAAATGACTCATATCAGAAAACTGATTGCAGTTTTGGAGTTGAGTTATTTTTCGTGGGGTTAGGTATATATATACAAAGGTGGGGTAATGTTTTGCACTCAAATTGTTTAGAAATCGAAAATTGAGAAAATGAACAGGTCTGTCGGAATATCAATTTCTGAGTTTTTGAAAAATAAATTAACGAAACTTATTAATTTGCGCACATTTTCAATAAATCGAATATTTATTGCCTGTCATCATTGTATATAGAATCTATAGTACTATCAAGATGGGTATTTCACCTAGCGCCATCTAGTTTCGCTATCTCGCTTTTTCTCAGTGTAGACTTTTAGTCGGGGAGATGAATTCAACACATATGCAACGTTAGAAATTGACAGAACGGGAAAGATGTATATAAAGTGTTATGCGTGAAACAGATTGAACAGCACCAGCGGCCGCCATTAATTTAGAACCAATGTATTTCAATGGCTCAAATTAGATTAGACCAGCACCAGCAACGTCACCAGCGTCGTTAGACCAAAGTCCTAAATTTGCTGTTGCTGTTCCATTGCTACCAACTTTGAGCAAGTGAAATTCAGGGGCAAAAGAAAACTTGGTATACTTTTTTATGACACAAAGTGTCAAACAGAAGTAAGAAGACGATGCTGGTGCTGGTAGCAATGTGTTTCAATTTATTTTGCTGGTCAGCGTGCTGTTTGGTGTTTGCTGTTGACGGTGCTGGTGCTGTCGCTGGTTCAATCTGCTTCGCGCTTTAGCAGTTAGAGGGAAGCAAATTATAAAGTATTTTTTGTGTTATTTCTTTGTTATTTTCTGATAATGAGGGAATGGAAGATAGAAATTTAGACAGGTATGTGAGGAGTTTTCATTTCTGCCTTGAAAATACACTGTTTTTGGGTACGTTTTTTATAGATACGGCAATAGGATGAAATTTACCTTTTTAACAATTTTTGTTGAAATTTGATATTTGGTTTGGTTTTTTTGTGTACAATTTTGAATGTTTGATTATCATATCAAGTTTTTTAAGTCTGAAAAAAATTAATTAGTTGAAGTACCTACCTAGTTACTTATTTTACAAATAAAACACATTGTTTGCAGATATGTTAGAGTATCTTCACCTATCACGTCAAATATCTAGTACTAAATCTACTACTAACTACTAAATATAGTACTAAATTTACTACTAACTACTAAATATAGTACTTAATATACTACTAACTACTAAATATAGTACCAAATCTACTACTAAGTACTAAATCTAGTACTAAATATAGTACCAAAACTACGATAGTACTAAATTCTAGTACTAAGCACACAAAATCTAGTACCAAAATACTATTGTACCAAGAACATAGTAACAACTGGCACCAGTTTTATATTTAACTAACGTTCGAGATTGAACAATATTTATATTAAGACTTTAAACAGTCGAATCCGAATATGGCAATATTGGTAGTTGATTTTGGACAGAAAATACAGAAATGACAAAATTTCTTGAAAAATGCAAAATCCAAAAAATTATTGAAGACGCACAATATTGGTTTGTTTACGAAAAATCAAAGGGAAATCCATTAATTTTTGTTTCCCTTACTCTGCCATACCATATGGTCTAGTGTCACTTTTTGAGCCTTTCACTCGTACTTATTATTCATTATTCCTGCAAATGCTTGTAATCGTTCTAACTCATACGTTTCTGAAAATATAACGTACAACCTACTCTAAAACCCATACAAATGCATATCAAGAACTACTGCAGCGCTATTACGGCAGTATGTCGCTAAACTAGATGCTGCCTGATGGTAGTACTATAGTTTTTATATACAATGCTGTCATATAAAAATAGTTTTATTAAAATCAAATCTTGGATTTCGTCAGAGATTTTAAAATAGTGTTCGCAATTAAAATTTGGAATGAGCATGGAAGTGAAAAAATCTCAGATGATTTTACTGTCTTGTTACACCTCGATATTAGGCGTTTTTCTTTATTGACTCAGACCCCGATTGCGGTTGTCGATTTATTAATCAATACTCGACTCTTTTCGGTTACCGGCCGTCAATTGCAGTTTTTCATATTGTGAAAGTCGATTTCGATCGACATTCTTCGGTTTGACATTAGTGCATAATTTTCTGATCGACAGCAGAGTTTGGATGTCTTTTTTTGGTTAAAATCTTATTATTTTATTGAAATTGCCATTTTAATGTTAAATAAGAAAAATAACATGCTTTACAGGTCAAAAGAAATTGTATACAAAAAAACCAAATGAGCACTTTGGTAAGGGTAATGAAAAAAAAAATGAAGACATAGCAAAAGGGCTCTGTGTAAAGTCCCAGGCAAAGATAAGATGGGAAAAATTTTCTTTGGAATTTTTTTGGGATTAAAATTTGATTCATATTTAATTAAATTGAATTAAAAAAAACGCAAACCAAAACTACAAATACGAAAATTTATTTGTAAGCAAACTAATGAACTGTCAAAATCTTTATATATTCACAATATATTTTTACATTATTCACAATAACATATTATTTTGTCGATCGTGGTCCACAATACCAAACACACAACCTAATCGAGGCAATTGACAAATGGCGAGTCGATTGGTGGTGGACAACCGCAATCGGGGCCTCAGAAAAGGCCTCTGAACAGAGTTCAAGTATTCAGAGCATACTTTGATCGTTCTCAGAGCCACAGATTTCTTTTTGAAATACGTTCTAGGACTTGGCTTCAATTATGGTTGGGTCTTTAATGGCTAAGAAAAAAGTCTCCACAAAGTTTATCGCTTTAGAATATTAAATACATTCTTTCACAAGATAAATTCTGAAATTTGTCATTTTGGGTGCGAATAATTGAAAAAATGCAATTTCTTGATGAATATTTGTATTTTGAAAATTAAATTAAAAATACCTGAAACAGAAAATCAAAAAAACAATTTTCCAACGCGAAAAAAACACCTTTGTGTTTTTGTTAATAAGAATTATATGTAAAGTATATTTCACAAACTATCAAAGATTTGTAAGACAGCTGTTTTCTCTCCAACTTCAAAATAAAGCGCGCCTTTTTAGCAAGGGTGGGTAATTCGAACGATTTGATAGTCTGACTGATTGACTGAAATTTAGATGCTAATATGTCCTTACGCAAGCTCTAATCAACGTATTTTTTTTTTGTATAAATAAGGATTCTTGATTAGAGACATATTAAAGGCTGCGTTATATGAGTTTATAAATAAAGCTGATATTTTATATAATTCAAATAAAAATGAAATGAAGAAGGCGTAGATAAGAGTCGACAATGTCGTAAAATAGAGGAATGTTTTTTTTACTTCAATGTAGATGTTAATAGTTCCAATTTACTGTGACGTATATTTCCACTGCTAGTGCAGAGAAGTTTGTGGGTTTATAAAATAGTTGGCTTAATGGCGTCTTCCTGAGATAATAGTACAACATGATGGTTTCATCAGAGCTCGAGTCTTCCGGTATCCATGACGACACTGAACAAACTAGAAATTTCGATTGGTGATGAGTTTTCTCGTGTGTGGAGTCAAGTCATTGCTAATTCCGTAACTAGTTGCCAACCGATTTAGTTTTTATCCAGTTGCATTGTTATATAAAATTAATGGCGTGACAGCTCATTAAGGAGCCAAGGTCTAATGACTTATACTCTCAACCACTCCTGTGTGTGTTATGTGAATCTGTAGGAGTGAGGAGTGGAAGGGACCTACAATTTACCGCCGAGTCCGAACGGCTACATGAAATGCACTTTTTCGAGACAAATTTAACTCTTGGAGAATTTGTCATTTCCTCGCAAGAGGCAGTACTCCGTAAAAGAAGGTGGCTATGAGCGGGATAAGAAAGGGTGTTAAAAAATCAAATTATCAGCTGAATGACTTCAGTTTTCATCAAATCGGAAGCGTGACATACCTGTTATATCTTATCTCGAGGTTGGCGAAACTGATAAAATTGACATTTGTCATTTTTCTTGTGTTTTCCACCTTCTCTTTCTTTTCTTTTTCAAAAGGCTTTCGGTACGTGTTGTATTGCTAAAATAATCTCAAAATATTACTAAATATCTCAATCATCCATATTTTAAATAACATTAATTGTACTGCAAATTATTATTTTCACATAATCCATTGAATATTTAATCAGTTTCTAATGAATATACCCACCAAAATATGTTCAAAAGTTCTAACCCCGCATTGCAGTGTATTTTGTGAATGGCAACTAATGGATTCTTTTTTTCAATATCACAGATTATAAAAGAAGCCAACAATGGGTCGCGTTATTCGTGCACAACGTAAGGGTGCTGGGTCAGTTTTCAAGGCCCACGTTAAGAGACGTAAGGGAGCCGCCAAACTTAGGCCTTTGGATTTCGCTGAACGTCATGGCTACATCAGGGGTGTAGTTAAAGTGAGTTTCTGTTGAATGCAACACACCAAACGGGAATGTAAACTAAAATGATTTTCTTCTTCCACCAGGAAATCATTCACGATCCAGGTCGTGGTGCTCCATTAGCTGTTGTCCACTTCCGTGATCCTTACCGTTACAAGGTCCGCAAGGAGATGTTTATCGCCCCCGAGGGTATGCACACCGGTCAGTTCGTGTACTGCGGACGTAAAGCCACCCTACAAATCGGAAATGTCATGCCACTTTCCCAGATGCCTGAAGGTACAATCATCTGCAACTTGGAAGAGAAGACCGGTGATCGTGGCCGTTTGGCTCGTACCTCTGGCAACTACGCTACAGTAATTGCCCACAACCCAGACACAAAGAAGACCCGTGTCAAGCTGCCGTCCGGGGCTAAGAAGGTTGTCCCATCCGCCAACCGTGCCATGGTTGGTATTGTTGCCGGTGGTGGACGTATCGACAAACCCATCTTGAAGGCTGGTCGTGCTTACCACAAGTACAAGGTCAAGAGGAACAGCTGGCCTAAGGTACGTGGTGTTGCCATGAACCCCGTCGAACATCCCCACGGAGGTGGTAACCATCAACATATTGGTAAGGCTTCCACCGTTAAGCGAGGAACTTCTGCCGGTCGTAAGGTCGGTCTTATTGCTGCCCGTCGTACCGGTAGGATACGTGGTGGTAAGGTTGATACCAAGAAGGACGCTAAGTAGATGTATTCCCGTTGAGATTGTGTACTTTTATTTTAAAAAGAAAGAGTATCAGTGTGCAAAGTAAAATAAAAAAACACATTTTTTTAAATTAAACAGTTTTATTTTGAAGATGGGATGTCATTTGTCCTGGAGCTATATTTACAATTGGAAGATTCAACTTAGTGCGGGTGAATGGAGGTTATTTCGTAGTTTTCTGAGAAAAGCCAGAAGTGGAAGCCTTGGAATAATTCCGCCAGTAGAGATAATATTTGTAGCGCAATCAAAGCACTGAAGGCCAACAACTTGGACCTGCTCCAACTCATAAAAATGGGCTAGGTCTCCGACGAGTGGAAAAAGTGAAGGTCTTCGAGCTTCCGAAAAGGAAATTCCAATGTGCAAAAACTAGAGGGGGTTTGCGTTTTGCCTGCTGTTGCCCAAATAGCAAAGTTTGTCCTCAAACACATAAGAGAACATCTAGAAGCCAAACACGATGCCGAACAAGCCGGTTTCCGGCCTGGATCCTCATGCATTAATCATGTCAACATCTTAAGGATCATAATTGAGCAGTGCGTTGAATACTGATCACCGCTAAGTCTAGACCTGATGTTCAAGGGAATTTGTTGGTTCCCCACGGATCTAGTGAGTAAGTTCCAAAGAAGTTTTGGAAACTTCATTAATGTAGCAAAGTCTAGGTTCGATATTTGGTATGATAAGTAACGAACCTCTGGAGTTATCAAAACCGATGTTTTTCGGAACATTAAGCCAGGCTTAAGTAAGAATTCTACAACCGTCAGGTTTAATGAATACCTAGCCGTTCATACACAGACCAGACCACGAAGAATCAAACAGAATATTTAGTATGAGCAACAAGTGGATGTGTTATTTTGAGGTTAGAAAGGCCTGCAAGTGTTCAGATATAAACCTTTATTTAGAATCATCATTGGCGCAACAACAGGGTTCTTCCATACATCACGATATTTGGCCGACGCCATCCAATTGCGCATCCCAAGATTTCCGGCAGACGGTCTTTGATGTTAAGGTTTCTGCATTTAAAGATCCTGGACAGACTATAGTAGATTCTTTTGAATTTTAGCAGCCGCCCGCTTATTTCTTCTTCCATATTATTATCGGCTGCTACTTTTGACCCTAGGTAGTTAAAGGACTGATTGTTGGACCAAAACTTCTCGCAGATGCAGCCACCATGTACTTGGTTTTCCCTTCATTAATAAGCAGCCCCAGGTTTTGAAATCGTGGAGTCTTCTTCTTTGAGCCGATCGTTCAACAATTCACTAAAGTACACTTCCCATCGTTGCAGAATGTCTTCAGGATAGGTCATCAGATTCAGGTTTCCTTCCGTCCTTACAGTATGTGCAGCAACTCACGCCTGGTCGGACCTTGTTCTCTATTTCTTTCCATTTCACAGACAATGTTTTCCTCGAATGTTTTGTAATCTTTATGAGGCTGAGGTTATTAAATTTTGCGGTTCCGTAAATTGTTTCCTTGTCGTGTTTCCGAAGCTCCTTTTTTGGGTTCTACTTATGAACATCGTAGCCAAATGACGGTCGAAACAAAATTATGTTCGATCACAGCAGTAGCAAAGAAAAAATAAAATTATAATTTCCGTACAAAAATAAATGATTTATTTCTCCCTTGAAATTCACCATAAATGCATTCCACACAAAAGATCATCTTTTATGTAAACCTTCAAAATCGGCGTACCACTGAATTTGCGCCTGTGTCAATGAAGACTTCTGATACCGCAGAACATTTTGAAAGTTCCCCATAGTTATGTGTTCTACATCGATGTTCTCTGTGAACGCATGTAATGCAGCTTCGTTGCACAAATTGCATATATCTGCACCTGAAAAGCTTGCAGTTGCCTTTGCAATCTCTTTAAGATCCACATCTTTATAGAATGGCATTTTTTGACTGTGCATTTGAAGGATTTGCAATCGTGAATCACTATCGGGCGCTGGAACATGTATTAGTTTGTCAAAACGTCCAGGACGCATTAATGCATCGTCAATCATTTCAGGGCGGTTAGTAGCAGCAACTACCAGAATACTATTACCAGTAGGAGCTGATGAAAACACTTTGACTCCAATGCCATCCATTTCGGTGAGAAGTGTGGAAAGGATGCGAGTTTGTACGTCACTCTTAGAGTCTGCAGTACGTTTTCCCACTAAAGAGTCTATAAAAAGCCGTTTTAATACAAACAACATTTTGAATCAATCAATGTCAACTCCTACCAATCTCATCAAGAAACACAAGACACGGCGAGTTCTTGCGGGCAGTATCGAAGATTTTCGAAATGTATTTCTCAGAGTTCCCAACGTACGGAGAATAGACTTCAGCTGCTGATGTTGGAATGAATGTCATATTAGCTTCGGTGGCTAAGCATTTGGCTATGGTTGTTTTTGCACATCCTGGTGGTCCATATAAGAGGATGCCTTTCGGTAGACACAATCCAAATCGTTCAAATGCAGCTTTTTGTTTGAGACCCGCTAACACAGAAATCTCTAGAGTTTTTTTCAGCTGTTCCATTCCTGCAATTGATTTAAAGTTTTCATCTGTTTTATAGACTTTAACGTCAGTTCCAGAAAACGAATCAGGTTTCATCTACAAATAGAAAAATAAAGAATGAGAAGCTACAAAAGAAGAGAATGTCTAAACTGACTGTTTTTAGGTTTCTTTTTAGAATCACAGGGAACTCTTCGTGTGGTGTATCTTTGCGGGCCAGCTCCCGGCCGATCGAGTTGATAAGGACTTCCAAATCGGCAGCAACAAAACCTTGAGTTTGCTTAGCTACAGTCAACAGAAGATCCTTGCTTAGGTTAAGACCTCTTCCGTGGTATGACTGTTTTAACATTAACTCAAAGACAACAGCTCTTTGTTCCTCACTAAGGGGCGGTATATTTATTTCTATACCAAAGCGACCAGGCCGTCTGAGAGCCGAATTTATTGATTCTGGTCTAGAACTGGTGGCTAAAACAATAATTTTTGTTGATTCCATCGAATACTGCAAGTTATCAAGTAGAGAAACCAGTTGTGCCGATATTCGACTTGAATTCAGAGAATCACTGGAAGAGTTTTTGCTAGTTGATGGACAAATTTGGTCAAGATCTTCAATGAGAATTACAACTGGATCTACAATAGTTTGTCGTTAATCAGAATTTCTAGAAAGTAATTGACTTACATTACCATTTGGTTGATAGCGTTGAATAAATAGTTTTACGGAGTGGAAGATTCTCCTTAATTCAGCTTCGGTGTCACCAGGATATTGTCCGAGAACATTTGCCGATCGAATGATGTAACAATTGCAATTATTTTCAACAACCAAATTCATGCAAATTGAAGTTTTTCCAGATCCGGCTGAGCCAATTAAGAGAGCATTTAATGAAGGTTTAACCTTCCAGCTTAGATTTTCATAGACTGACATGTTTTCTATTAACTGCTGTAGTTCTCGTTGAGGCGCTTCCATAGCCACAATACTACTAAAAAAGCATTCCTCGCCTGAAGTTTGTAATTTCACATTCGATGCAATGATCTCGGTTGCATCTGACACTGTAAACACATTGGATTCCTTGGACTGAACTTGCACCTGAGTGATTCCTAGTTCTTGGAGTTGTTCCAACTCGATGAAACTGTTATTGACAAAGTAATAAGGCTGTAGAATCTGTTTTGTCATTTCAACTAAAAGCGGCCTGTCGACAGTTTCTATTTGAAATAGTTTTTCATTTATGGTTAAAGATAGATTAACCCGGGTAGTCGGTTGGACGCTGTTGTTTAAAACTTCCAAAGATGTCAAGCTGCTGTTAATAGTGTTTTTTATCGCTCCTACTTTGACAGTTTTGTCCAACCAGCAGTATTGTGAATTTTGTTGATTTATCATTGGATAAATGCTACAGATATATTCGGCTCCAGAGGAAAGCCTACACTTGGCTAAGGCACCGGGAAGAGTTCGCTTTGGAAAGAATTCCGGAGGTATTAGGCATTTTTGATAGGAATATGATTCTAAATCGTTGAGGGGTAAAACTTGTAGATTCATAGCCAAAGGCAAGTGGAATTTTGGATTATTTTGAATGCAGTTTCTGTTGAATATTGAATTATGAACAAAATGTTGATTTTTTGTTTGCTTACAAAATTCTGATAACTTGAACTGTCAAATAACAGCTGGAGAAAGCTTTCATTAAAAAGTAGCTTTGTTCGATTTCGGTACTGGGGTGCAAGCACGAACTCTAAACAAAACAATTTTGGCAGCACGTAACTTGAAACGAGTTTCATTAGGGGTATTCATTCAACAAAATAAATGTATTTGATTCTTTTTTTGGTACGTCAGATCATATTTTTTTCATCTGAAATATGTTGACATTTTGATGAATTTTAGCTTGAGTTTTTAGAGTTGCGCTTTATAGTGCATCTCCTTTATCATTAGTTAGTTTTAAGTGTACGTTAAGTTGTTATTGCAATGACTTTAACGTCAAAATAATTATAAAATAGCTCCATGAGCAAGAGCTTCTATACCTGCAAAAGAAAAAGAAAATAATTGTAAGAATACAAAATATTTAAAACAAGAGAGCCATACGTGATAGTTCTCTATATACCACTAGAGTAAGAAACAGACAAATGTACACAATGTAAATAATGAGAAAGAAAGACTTAATAAAATAAATTGAATTAAAATTGATCTGACATATGATCGGAGACCAAAAAAAGTTTTTCGTTTGGTAACAGATCAATTTTTTTTTTGATCTCAGATCATATTTCAGATCAAATATGAAATCTCATTTTCAATCAAGATTTAACACACATTTGCACACACACTACAATTTGAAATTTCTCAATGTAGGGAAAGTCAATTAACGTCAGTTTGGATTGAAGTACACCTGTAGCGTATTCACACCAAACCATAAACCACATTTAACTCGTTTTCCTCAAAACGAATACCAAAAACGACTCGTTTTCGATTATCATAAACGACATGTTTTGCAAAACGACTCGTTTTCGATAAAACGATTTGAAAACGAGTTGCAATACAAAGATGAATCAGTCAAACAGATCTTTAAAAAAGAAAAGCTGGTGTCTTCTTGTCAAAAATGTGTAATTAATTTCAGAAAATTCTTAGCAGCGGTAACTTTTTGCATATGCTAGTTTTCAAATAAAGAATAGAATTTATGTATGAGTTATTTTTATTTACAGAAAATGCAAATGAAGGAACGAGGAAGTTGGAAATATGGCGTTTGATGATTGATGGGCGGGCAGTTCTCAACAAAAAAATCTGTGATGTTTGTGTTGTGTGAATAGTGTGTTTAATAAAAAGAATATTTTGCTGTTAAATAAATACGTGTTTAAATGACATATTTTTTCCTTTCTGAAGTGTTTGGGCTGTGCTATTGGAGCAAGAACTGGCAAAAAAAGGAAGGTTGGGTTATGTGTGTTTTGTTTGGCTATTTCCAAAACAATCAAAATGTTGAACAAAAACGAGTAAATGTTCGGCGTTCGTCTTAGTAAACGAGTAGCCAAAACAAACTTGGTGTGAAGAGCCATTAGGCTAGGCGCAGGTTTATATGTATACCGGCCGATTCAATAATCTATAACAAGTCACAAAATTCTCGCCGATCGCAATCGGCCGTGTGCCTAGCCTTATACTACGTTTTCATTGGAGTCGAAATTACCTCATTTGGAAATTTGCAGAAAAGTGTTTTCATCTAAGCTTGCTAATTTCGTTTGGCACTTTCTTACTTGCGGTTATAGGTACTTTTAAGGAAGGTTTAGGATTCGTAAACAAAATGAGATACAAGTCAAACATATATTAACGATTATAGAGTAGCCTATTTTTCCTACGTAAATGTTTTCTTTCAAATATCTAGCCTTGCACTGTGATTACGCATATAAAGCAAGTACATGAGACCCAGTCGTGCCCTCTTACTTTTTTTTATTTTCTTCTTTGACTCTTTCTTATGTCAATTTGACGTTTGTTATAGGACCTTGTGTGATTCAATTGTTTTCAAATAAGGTGTGTTCAATTTCACATTACATAAATTGCAACCTAATTTCGTCGAAATTAGGTGGAAATTAGATAATTTCGAAATGTAATTTTGTATAGGAAATGAGATGAAATGAATCAAATTTGGAAATTTGATCCGAAATTAGCTGATTTGCTCTAATGAAAACGTAGTATTACTAACAAAAGTGTACGTGCACTAGTAGATCTTATTAATTATATATTGTTTTTTTATTAAAAGAATATAAAATTCTAAGAAAACAATTATTTTTCGCTTTATTATAATTGAAAATATGAATGTAAGAACAAACTTCTTAAGAAAACAGAAAAATAAAAAAGAATTACAAAAGTCTATGTAAACAAGAATGATGTAGGTACACTTTTTTTTTATTTATAATTTTTATTGAATTCACTCACAAACTGGCTCTCCTGCTTCATTCGATCTTTTCTGTCCCGTTCGGACACAGCCCTACTAAACCGAAGGCGCTCTCCTCCGCCTTGTGTGAGGATGTACCGATCATAAAGGACCCGCCGGTCTACGGTTCTTCGTCTGATGTGGTAGATATGGTAGATAAGCGGAACCGCCAGTCTATCTTGAACAAGCCCGCACATATCAAAATGAAGGAATGCCTCCGGCGGAATGAAACCGTTCAAGCGCACACTTTCAAAATATTCAGCATTCGGATAAAACGCTCCAAAAATCAAACTATTGCGCCGAAGACACTGCCTCTCGAAAACGCGAATCTTTTCCATTTGAGATGGAGCAATGTTGAACCAAACAGGACAACCATAAACGATCATCGGCCGTATGAGGGCCATATAGCAAATTACCTTTACTCTTTTGTCAAGACGACTACTATAAAACAGTCGTTTTGTCTGTGCGAAGGCTCCTCTGGCTCTGGTCAGCGCAGCACTTATATGTCTGTCGAAATACAAATACTGATCCAACCAGATACCTAGGTACTTTACTACAGTCTTGCTCGTTAGTTGCTGTCCGCCCGGTCCAACAATGACCATCTTACGCCAATTCATGCGAGTGTCCCTTGAGGCCCCAGCCAATGGGGTCCGAAACAGAATGGTCTCCGATTTCAGGAAGTTGATTTTTAACTTCCAGTCATCGCAATATCGCTAAATCTTGTCGAAGTCACGCTGCAAAAGAGTTCTGATGATTTCAACCTTTTGGGCCGTTCTGTACACAATAACATCGTCAGCATACGCAATTGCCTGAGTAAGACTACCTATCAAATCGCTGCTCCCTGTTGTAGACCATTCTTTATTTCAAATGTTGAGGTAGAAGTTACATTGCCACTTTTGACAACAAACTTTCTACCGTTGAGCATATCATGAAGCATATACAATAATGGTTTGCTTATAAAAGTCTGGATAGCTTATGATAAAGACCCTCTAACCATACGGTATCGAAAGCCTTTTCCTAGTCAACCAGAACGGCACCCGTGCATTGTTTTTTTGATTTGTTCCATTGAATATCAGAAACGAGCTTAGACGCGGCATGAATTGTGTCATGTCCCGCCTTGAACCCAAACTGATTATTCGGAATGATTTTGTTATGCGCAGCCCACTTAGCCAGAGCTCTATTGATTATTTTTTCGAATATCTTGCTTATGCTTGGAAGCAGACTTATCGACCGAAGATTCGACGGATTGGAGTTGTCCTTTCCCTTTTTTTCGGGAGAGGATGTACAACAGCTGTTTTCCAACGCTCAGGGTAATATGCATTATTCAGTGCATTGTTGAACAGTGTGGCATAAATGTCAATGGCTCCTATCGGTAAATATCTTAGTACAAGGCTGGAAATACCATCGATACCTGCAGACTTCTTATTCTTTAATGAATCGAATATGAGCTGGAGATCCATCTTCGCAATTAACAAGGAACTTGGCCCTGTTTGCTCGGCGATTATAGCGTTTGCCAAAAAGTCGTCATTGAACCGGGTAAACCACAATGTCATTCCGGAGGTGGAAGTGATGAAGTTAGGCACTGTTCTCCAGGTCGTAGTTTGGGCGAATGCTAGCATTCACCTTCTACACTTGCTGGAAAGCAGCCCCCACTGTCTCCACTTTCTCCTGCGGATCTTCGATTATAAAGAAGTCATCATCCAAGACGGCTTCCTCTGGATCTATTTGTGCTGACAAGAGTACGTCTCTGTTATCTGTTGTTTTTTGGAGTTTAAGACACGGAAGGTCATTTTGATCATTTTTTCTAAAAATCTTATTAATTTGGGGAAACATACTCGGGTCGCTGGAATTTACGGCCCGAATTTTGTTATCCCAATACTAAATAATAGACATTCTATAACTTTCTTTAATCAATTGATTTATGTTCTTGATTGACGACTTGAGTGTCCTGATTTCCGGATCGTGCGGATCAGTGAATCGTCTGTATAAGATTTTGAGTCTTGTCAGTAGACTGCTTTTTTGTCTGTGTAATGTCGTAATAGTCGCGTTTCTGTAGATGTTATTTTGGTCACGTTCCCTATATTTTGGTATAGTTCGTTCCATTGTTCGTTTTATTATTTCGTCCATCTGTTGTAGATGTTCGTCGATTTCCGTATTTGTTAAATTTCGATTATTTGGTGGGGCTATGTCACTCGAACGTAGTTCTCTCGCTAGGGAATTGGTGAAACGAAACCAGCGCATCTTACTGTAATTGTAAGAATACACTGGAACGTACTCATCCAATTCCACGAGCTCGTTCGGAATCTGGATTACAGCAGCGAGTCCGCAGTGGTCGCTGTCGTACTCTACTGTCTGTAAACAGTTGCGAGGTTTTGTTAACAAGTGTACCAATTATTATATTACCTTCAGCTATCACACAAGACAAATACAACACAAAAAAGACATTCCTCAGTTTTACGAGGTTAATTTTTTTCATTTTACACGGCAAAATCATGAGTTAAATTTATAAAGCGTTTATTCGCCCTAAACTCGAGTATAACTCCCACCTCTGGGCAGGTGCTTCACAAACATCGCTTCACCTGCTTGATAGAATAAAAATCGAGCGTTAAGATTGATAAGAAATAGAACTGCTGCTGAAACAATTGCCCCTCTCGAACACCGACGCAAGGTTTCATGTCTTTCCTTATTTTATAGTTTCTTTTATAAAAAAATTTCACTTGAAGTAGCCAGCTGCATTCCTCCCCTTAAGTTTCTCCCGTAATACTCGTCTCGCAAGGAATGCTCATCAGTTCATACTTGAGACCAATTTCGGACGTACCGTGAAATATAGGGATTCTTTTTTTAGCCGAACAACACGAATTTGGAATAGTTTGCCCGGCGGGATTTTCCCTTGCCATTTTGATCTGCCAGCATTCAAAACCAATGTTAATCGACACCTCCTATCTTTCCCCTCCCTATCTTCCTAATGCCCGCGCAGTGTGCTCTACATTAAAAGGGAAACAAAAAGTCCCTAGTGCGCGCGTTAATTATAAAAAAAAACGTTTTGTGAAATCTTCGTATTTGAAGAATTTTAAATTAATTAAATTTTTAAAAGTTAAATCCAAAATAAATTAATAAAATGGTTTCCATTACAATTTTTATTTCATCTGCACTTAATTGATTCATTGCGTTTAGTTAATTTTTTATTTTTTGAGGTTAAAAAAGTTTCCCTATTTTGAAGCAAAAAGCGTTCTTTTACTTTTAAGCGAATTTCCTATTTTCTGAGTTTTCATCATTGAAAGAAAAATAATAGGCTGCCATTTATGTAGAAATAATAGACTGGCACACAGACATTTCTTGTCACCAACTTTCTTACGCGCTCTATGATGGTTATTTCATGTTTAACTTTTATTTCATTTTTTTATAATCACGAATCCTAAAATTGCCTTAAAGGTACCTATAATCGAAAAATAAGAAAGTGTCAAACGAAATTAGCAAACTTAGATGAAAACACTTTTTCTGCAAATTTCCAAATGAGGTTATTTCGTCTCTAATTAAGACGTAGTATTAAGCTACTCTATGATCGTTATTTTTTACTTGCAATTTATATGTAGGTACTATGCATTCGTAAAAAAAATTCTCACAATCAAACATGACATTACGATAATAGGGAAGTCGAAAAAAGTGGGTCAGAAAATTCTGTCTGTCCGTCTGTCAGTATCGATTCCTACAGCTTAAACGGTTGGGCCGATTTGATTCAAACTTGGTATATAGTATTTTTAGAGTACTCTACCCGACTGTTTTTCGAATTGGCATTCTAGCTCCAAAACTAACGGTACCTGCCATATAACTTTTAATGAAAAACTTATTTTTTTCGAAAACGGCTCTTACCATTTTGATAAAACTTTCTGAATGGTGTTTTCTATGCAAATCTATCTTTTAGATTTAAGGAATTTTTCAGAAAAAGTTTTATAACGGTACTTCCGGTTTCTTAAAATCAGACTTTCTCGTTAACTAATTGTCGAATTTTGATGACATTTTCAAAATATGTACCTAGTGTTTTATGATTTGAATAATATTGCTAATTAAAATTTTCAAAAACACTTTTTTTTAATTTTTAATATTTTTTTTAAAAAAACTTATTTTGAATATTTGAAAACAAATCTATAGATTTTTTTTTAATATTTCTCCTAGTATAAACTATAGATTTTTTTAAATTGACACACTCAAAAAAAAATTTAAGATATGTTTTCAAAAAGTTTTTCAAAAAAAAAAACATTTTTCAAAACTATAGGTGGATACGATCCGTGTCTTGCGACAACTTAGGAGAGCAAAGGGAAAAAGAAGAGTCCGTATCCTGAACAGCGGGTTAAAGTGCCTTTGTTTCCGTAAACAGACATCGCAAATGTCACCGAAAACAAGAGTTATTACCGAAGAGGGAGAAATAAAATAAAATTGTTAAGTGTCACTGATTTTGTTCGTGTTTTCCTGAGTCTGAAACTTCGTCCTCTTCTTCTTATTCGTCTTTTTCTTTAACCGACGATGGTTATGATCTGGACTGGTTGCAGTCCTAAATCTCACAAAAAAAAAAAAAAAAGTTTAACCTTTTAGGCTCATCAGGTTGACTTCAGAAAACAGCAGCAAGCATCCAGGCTCTGGACTCTGCTATGTATTAGGCTAACTAAATCCAGGTGTTTTTGCATGTTTGATCCAAGAATTTTTGCTCCTACTTTTCTTGGATGATAGCGGCCAAGAAGCGCTATCGTAAATAAATTTTTCAACACATGCCGTACCCCGTACAGCCTCCATTTTACTTGCGATTTAGGTACTAAAATGCAAGTTATGGATTCGTGCAAAAAAAATCTAACAAACAAACATGACATTACGATAATGGAGAAGTTGAAAAAAAGTGGGTCCGGAAATTCCGTCCGTCTGTCTGTCTGTGTCTGTCTGTTCGCGCCTCTACAGCCTAAACGGATGGGCTGATTTGCTTCCAACTTGGTATTTAGTATTTATTTGGCAGTATCTCGGGGGGTGTTTTTCATTTTTGCTCTAGGTCGAAAAATAACGGTACCTGCCATACAATTTTTAACAAAAAGTTTGGTTTTCTCAAAAACGGCTCTAACGATTTTGATAAAACTTTCAGGGTGCTATTTTTTTACAACAATACATATTTCAGTTAGAACGATTTTTTTGAAATTTGTTCTATAACGGTACCTCTCATATAACCGGTTTTTTCAAATGCGGTTTTATCGTAAACTATTATCCCGATTTCAATAATCACAGGAAGTCATTTATAATTCAATTAATATTGCATTTTAAAATTTTCAAAAACTTTTTTTTTCGATTTTATAAAATTTGGTTTTCGAAATATTTTGAAAATGGGTTGATTGAATTTTTTTTAAATAATTTTCCCAGATGAAAACTACAGATTTCCTTATAATGACATACTAGAAAAAAATTTAAAATATTTTTTTCGAAAAGTCGAACGATCTTCAATATTTTTTTTCCTCGATAGACATTTATTTTTCAAATTTTATTGCATACTTAGTTTTTCTGAGAAAATGAGAAGTTGAAAAAAAGTGGGTCCGGAAATTCCGTCCGTCTGTCTGTCTGTGTCTGTCTGTTCGCGCCTCTACAGCCTAAACGGATGGGCTGATTTGCTTCCAACTTGGTATTTAGTATTTATTTGGCAGTATCTCGGGGGGTGTTTTTCATTTTTGCTCTAGGTCGAAAAATAACGGTACCTGCCATACAATTTTTAACAAAAAGTTTGGTTTTCTCAAAAACGGCTCTAACGATTTTGATAAAACTTTCAGGGTGCTATTTTTTTACAACAATACATATTTCAGTTAGAACGATTTTTTTGAAATTTGTTCTATAACGGTACCTCTCATATAACCGGTTTTTTCAAATGCGGTTTTATCGTAAACTATTATCCCGATTTCAATAATCACAGGAAGTCATTTATAATTCAATTAATATTGCATTTTAAAATTTTCAAAAACTTTTTTTTTCGATTTTATAAAATTTGGTTTTCGAAATATTTTGAAAATGGGTTGATTGAATTTTTTTTAAATAATTTTCCCAGATGAAAACTACAGATTTCCTTATAATGACATACTAGAAAAAAATTTAAAATATTTTTTTCGAAAAGTCGAACGATCTTCAATATTTTTTTTCCTCGATAGACATTTATTTTTCAAATTTTATTGCATACTTAGTTTTTCTGAGAAAACTTTTAAGCTAATTAAAAAAATTAATGCATTTTCTAAGAAAAAAAATATTTTTTTTATTATAATAGACGTGTGGTTTTCAATCTGGCAATACTTTTGTCTTTTTGACAGCTGTCACTTGATTTATGCTCAGTTTGGTTTGCCATTTCATAATGAATAGACTAACTCCCGAACAAGTTTGCAAATTGTGCGCAAATTTATTACCAAAGTAATGGTTTGTTTCGGTGGAGCAGAGCATTGAAAAAGACCCGAATAAGTCCATCCGCCATCGCGCGCAACAATTGGAGATGTGCCCATCCACTTTATGGAAGATTTTGCGGAAGGATATTGGTTTGCAGGCTTACAAAATCCAACTCGTGCAAGAATTGAAGCCGAACGACCATCAAGTTCGGTGATGGGCCCAAAACGAGAAGGCCACCGATCCCGATTTTCACAAAATTGGACCTCGGCTGGAATTTATTCGAGCCAGCCGCGGCGGAAACTTCCCCGAAATCATTTTTTAAACATAATGCAAGCCCTTATCAATCAAGCTAAATTCTTGGACATAACATTAAACTAATGTGTTTTATTTCTTCTTGAAAACCACACGTCTAAAAAACACCCTTTATATACATACATTTGCAGCCACTAAGCAATTATCTAACATAAGAACAAGTTCGTGCGACCCAGTCGTGCATTTTTTTAAATTTATTCGACGATGTGACCGCACATATGAGCAAGTACTTGCGATCCAGTCGTGCAATTTGTTTATATTTTTGTTTGGATTTCATATTTGTTTTCAGAAAAAAAATTACTCCAGACGATAACTATTTTCTATCGATTGAAAAAAATTGTTTTACACGAGTTTGAAATGTGTGTGCTGTCGATTCGAACGATACAACCGAGGACAATCGATTGAACCAAATTATGTGCTGCCAATGCTCGATTGTTTGGAATAAACTCGATTGTATCAAGTTACGTGCTGGTATCCCTGGTGTACCACGAAATTGGTGTTTTATGTGACATTTTTTACCTCCTTGTTTATGCACTGTGTTTGATGTGAACACCGGGCTCCACTGAGTGCAATCTCATGCGTTCCAAGTTTTTTCTTGTTTGTCACTGCTTAAAAAAAAACAATATTTAAATGAAAGAAATGTCAAAAAATAGAATGTTGCACTGAGCTGTTGGATGTTAAATCAAAATCGGAGCAGCTATGCAGTTTTTTGACAGTTAGACGTAATGCACTGACATTCCACAGTGCGCATTGGGGTCGGAAACATCGAACAATTGATACTGGATTTGTTCGGAAAAAGAATGAAAATAGTAGGTGTATTTCTTAACTGTTTGACGAGAGCATTGAGCCAATTCAGGTTCTTAAGATTTCTGAGATCTCCAGAAATTTCCTGAGTCACTTAAATAGAGCTGACAAATTGTCTGAACAAGATTTCCTGTCAAACACCTTAAAACTTTGTAGCCTTTTTCTACCAACAGAGATCTTGTTTTCGAACTGAAATTAAGCAAGCGTGTCGAAAAAAAATATTAGGACTATTTTTGACAGCAAACTAGATTTTTTTTTTTCAAAAATCGTATTCAAGTTTCTGAGAAAACGCAGATCTCGGAGATCTGAGCAATTTGAACTGGTTAAATCCGGCAGCATTAGATTTGCAGAGTAGAGCCGCCATGTCACTGCAATAGCCTTTTGTGTGAACTTTGCGATAATTTTTTATGAGTTTTGGAGAGTAGACAATAGTGACATATCGGTTCTACCTTTAAACTAAATGCTGTCTAATAATACATTCTCACCAAAATTAAATCTCGTATTTCGACAGAGATTTCAAGATTTAAAATGGGTTTCAGACCAACAAGAAGATTTCATATGTCAAAATTAATATGAAAGTCTGGGATGATACGAAATGATTTAATTGTCCTCGTTGCACTTCAATTTTGTTGTGTTCAGCAAAACAAAAATTTGATTGCTGAATACTTAAAAAAAATGTTAGATTCGACAATCATATATTTCCAATAAGATTTCGGCGAAATCTCGCATTTCAAAATTTCCAAAACAAATTGGGACATTAAGGGTTTTTGCTTAAAACCTCATATTTCGGCTGAAATCCAAGAAAAACTAAAATTTGCAAATTTACTATTGCGTTTGGTAGTGTAAAATGAAAATAGCCATGTGCTTGGACTTTTACCTATCGGATGAAAAATATTGTTCCACTTTTTGTTAGTTGCTCTCTAAATGCTCTATAATGAACAGAACTTTGTTTAAGTCTTATAGGCAGCACCTTCTGAAAACTCTTTTCAACAGCTGTCAGTTGTGATTGCTAACGGGCAGCGCGATTTTCAAAACAAATAACAAAATTAATTAAATGCAATTTCATTTAAAAAAATTATAACTCAAAATGGGAAATAATGGTTTTGACGAATGGGTAAGATACAAATCACATTTTGTGAAATTTTAATTGACAAATTTTTCCCATCCTAGGGAGGGTACATGAATGCAAAAATAACGAAGCTAGAGGAACAATTTTCAAAAGACAGTAACCCTTTTCGTAAGTCGAATCTCTTTGCTGGGATCTCTATCTTCGTGAACGGATATACGAATCCATCATCTGGCGAATTGAAACAAATTATGATGGTACACGGTGGCACATACAATACCTACGAGCGCTCCCATACCACGTTCATCATTGCTTCTAATCTGCCTGATGTAAAAGTTAGGAATATGGACACCTCTAAGATAATCAGTGCCCAATGGGTTGTGGATTGCGTGGCGGAAGGTAAAGTTGTAGACTACACAAAATATTTATTGTACACCAATCAGCGACCCAAACAGCCGAAGATAAGCTTTGTTCCTTCAAGGAAGCGAAAAGAGGAGAAGGATGTTGAAACTACTGAGGTGGATGATGAAAAAGTTGCAAGTGTTCTTATGGACCTTGAAACACTGAATTCGCAAATGAAGCAAACTGCTATACCAAGTGTCATGGACGAGACGGCAATTGCCTCGACGTCAAATGCTTTAGTTCCTAATCGTAGTGTCGATACCGATGAAGTCATTCCCTCGACGTCACGTGGTCTGGTTGCTAATCGAAGATTCGGCGATGAGACTGCAATTGCCTCGACGTCACATGGTTTGGTTGCTAATAGAAATGCCACAGCTGATCGGGCAATTGCCTCCACCTCACGTAATTTGGCAAGGACTGCGGTGGATCCCAAATTTCTTTCTGAGTTCTATAATAATTCCAGATTGCACCACATAGCCACATTGGGAGCAGGTTTCAAACAATACGTGTCCGATCTCCGTGAGTCAAGCTCAGGTATGTTCCCGGCACGCGAAGATCTCCGTCAATGCCTTCCCAGGGAAGAAAACTTCATTAAGCAAAACCAAATCATCATGCACATCGATATGGATTGCTTCTTCGTCTCAGTGGGACTCCGTTCTCATCCTCATCTGCGTGGTCAGCCAATCGCTGTGACGCATTCCAAAGGAGGAAATGCAGATGTACCTGTTCATCCAGAAGCCGATCGCAAAGTCGAAATGGATCTCTTTACCAAAAAATTCGAAAACCAGCTGCACAACAACATTCTGTCAGACAAAGTGCGTGGTGCTTTCGAAGGGAAGCTGTCACTGTCTGAAATCGCATCATGTAGCTACGAAGCTCGAGATAAAGGCATCCGGAATGGAATGTTTGTTGGGCAAGCCCTCAAGCTTTGTCCAAATCTTAAAACTATTCCATACGATTTCGAGGGATACAAAGAAGTTGCATACACCTTATACCACACAATTGCTCAATACACTCTGGACATTGAAGCCGTGAGTTGTGATGAGATGTTTGTGAATCTAACTGAACTCATCAATGATTTACAAGCAGACCCAATGGATTTTGTGACCTATGTACGACAGGAAGTACGTGACAAGACGTCGTGCCCTTGTTCTGCTGGCCTTGGAGAAAACAAGCATGTTTTAAGTGCCTGATTTGTGTGAAATAAATTCGTCTAATAGTTTTTATATTTATAGGCTACAGGCAAGGATGGCAACCAAGACGGCCAAGCCCGATGGACAGTTTTATCTGGGTTCGCATATGGTTCAAGAATACATGTCCAGTATCTCTATTAAAGACCTTCCAGGCGTGGGCAGCAGCACAATGCACACTCTGAAGGAGATGAACTTGAAAACATGTGGGGACCTCCAAGAGATTCCCCTTAACAAGCTTCAGACAGCAGTTGGAAAGAAATTTGGCGAAACTCTGTACCATATTTGCAGAGGAATCGACAATCGCCCACTGGTCTATGGCCAAATTAGGAAATCCGTCTCAGCTGAAGTCAACTATGGCATCCGATTCAAAACACAAACAGAGTTAGAAACATTTCTCCGGCAACTCTGCGCCGAGGTGCACTCTCGTCTCACTGACATCAAACGAAAAGGCAAATGTATTACCCTTAAGCTTATGGTAAGAGCCAAGGAAGCACCTGTAGAAACTTCAAAATTTATGGGCCATGGTGTGTGTGAACATCTCACCAAAGCCGTCTCGCTTTCAGATTTCACCTGTGATTTTGATATCATCACTCGGACAGTCCTAACAACAATGAAGGCTTTAAATGTTCCTCCACATGAGCTAAGGGGCATTGGGATTCAAGTAACCAAGCTTGACGAACCAAATGAACCCAAGGAAAAGAAGGAGAATGTTATAAAAAATATGTTCAACAAAGTACTTGAGAAGCAACAAGAAAATCAACCGAAATCCGAAGAGACAGCAACTAAAACGGAATCAACGAAAATTGAGAACATAACGACAACTCCTAAGAAATCAACTGGTTTAGCAAATGCAAAATCGAGAGGTCGTCCTCGTAAAAAGCCCTCCAAGATGCCGAATGTATTAGGGATGTTGCAAACTGCCGCTGCGAATCAACGATCAGTTCCGTCGACGCCAGAACTCACTAAAGACATGGATCCTACAGTTTTATCCGAATTACCTGAAGATATTCGCAAAGAAATCGTAAATCATGCTCGGAGGCAAGCGATTACGGCGAAAACGAAGAAAAAACCAGCCCCAGAAGTGAAAACGACGAAAGAAGAGGACGAATTTCTCAATGCGATGCCACCAGAACTACAAACAGAAGTTAAAAGGCAAATGGGAAAGAAAGAGGAGACTAAGGAGACAACCCCTGCCCAAACTGAACCAATAATTTCCCCCGAAAATATATTCCACCAACAAGAACGAATTCAGTTGCTTCTCGAGTGGGTAAAGAGCTCGACCTTACCAGAAGATTACGATATCCAATTGATAAGTGAACACGCTACAGAATATGTACGAGCGAAGAAGATACATGATCTGTACGACCCTTTAATGTACCTGTGCAGGTTGGTTATTGGAATTACAAAACAAACAATTTGTTAACGTGTGTTTTCCTTATTTTGTTGAAGGATAATAAATCGTTTTGGAGGATGTGGCTGGCACACGGCTTTTAACGTTATTATAGATGCCGTTCAGAAGGAAATGACCTTAATTTACGGCAGCATGTTATATCTAAGATGCACCATCGAGTGCAAAAAGTGTCCAACACTATAAGACTGATTTTTGTTAAGATTTTGTGTAATATATTATTTTTAAGCATTTTAAACGTTTTGTGTTGTTTATGTTAGGTTTGGCAAACGTTTCTTTCAAAAGGTTGTGATTCTAAAGCATTGAGGAAACACAAAAGCAGCAAACGCGGGTTGTAAACATCGACTTGGATCACATCAAGTTAGTGCAAAACTTCGAGTACGGATCTCAATGGAAGCTGTTAGGCGATCAACAACCACGCAGAGGAAATTCAATGTTGAACGACTCAAATCAGAAGCGAGCGCCACAGCCTATAATAATCGCGTATCCCTTGAGCTAGCGAGAAATCCCCCCGACTGAAAATATGAACCCCGAAGACCAATGGCTTGCGTGTCAACAAGCTATAAGAAATGCAGCGTCATAGGTATTGAACTTCTCACAACCACCTCCGAGAAATCTCTGGACTCCGAATGCTTAGGCAAACAAAGTCAAAAAGTAATAGATACACAATCGATGTTAACCATTTGGAGAGACTACTTCAATCAGTTGTTGAATGCCGATGACGGCCAATATCCCGCCAATAATCAACCTATATGACAACTAAGAGCTACACCCGCCCGACCAAAATAAAAGTAGCCATTGCCAGATTAAAAACGACTAAGCAGCTGTTGCCGATGGTCTACAAATCAGTGGAAATGCTTAACGTGAGCACCTGCCGTTTACGGGCTTAATCTGACGGTGGGCCCACCCCTTTTGGAGTCACTTTGAGGCGCAACAAAGCCCCTAGAGTGGTTGGTCAGACCACCCAATTCCTAGAGTGGCTTGCCAAACCATCTCTATTTGCAAATAATGAATTTATTATGGTAAATCCATTCTCCTTGCTACGGACCAGGGCATCTGTATCTGTATCTAGTATCAAGGTTAAATAAGACAGTGAACACACACTTCTATCGAAGCCGTGCCATCCTCCCAGAAACCACAAGTACCTTTTTGCTTCCGCATTTGGATTAACCACCATGAAACTCCTACTAGGGGGCCAACCGCAATTTTAACCCATGATACCTATTTAACTGGTACCGTGTAAACTGCCAGCAGACAGGACATTTAGAAAGCTACAATGGATGCCCAATGAGAAAAAAGAAACTTGCTGAGAGAAGGTAAAATCGGCAGCCTAAAAACAAGAGACACATGCTTTTGCAGTACAATCAGCAACTAGAACTATTGTTAGCGGTCTTTCGTACGCCAACATCGCAGCAGCAGTCGGGCCGACCCCCAAACTCGTTGGACGAATACCTACGAAACCAGCTCAAAAGCCAGGAAAAAGCCCTCACCACAACTCCCTTACAGAAACCAACGGCATCAAAAGCAAATCATAATCAAGGACCATCAACAACGAGCAAACAGATGCCGAAAGAGTCAACGTCATTCAATATCTTCGAGGATACCGAAAGACTATTTGGAACAGATCTCTTCTCCCTTCTCCAGAAGGCAAAGGAAATAATTCGAAGCAACTACGGTACTTTGGATGATAAAGATAAGACAAATATATTGGGTCAACTTATATTCAAATTATTTAATATAAAAACCCAACTTTCGATTGTAACATATAACGTTAATTCTATTTATTTCACAGCCAAATGAATTTCTCTATCTGTTTTTAAAATCCAAAAAATTAGACATTATTTTCTTACACATCCTACAGAGAGGACAAAGGAGCGAGCGGCAGAGGAATTCTATTCAAATCGAACCTCAGGAGCGAAAAGAAAAGTATAACTGGACTTAGATGCATGGAAAAAACGACAGTAGTCACTAAACTGACCAAGTCTGAGTATACATCAAGTGCAACTCAGCAAGAAGCGACATACATCACGATCTCCACATCATCAACAACATCTTGTGTCATTGGAGGAGACTTCAACGGTCGACGCCCTCTTTGGATGGATACCGCGGAATCTCACCAAGGCAAAGCAATTGTTGACTGGCTACAAGGAAATCCCGAGCGTCACACTTTGGTTTTCGTGTCTCAACCAAAACCAACATACCCTAAACTCCATCTCATTTCGATTTGATTGTGGTTACCATCAGAGACCGATTACGAGTATGTTGGAACATATACAAGCCATATATGCTCACAGACAGAGACTCCGCAAAAAGCTTCAATGGATACACCACAGGTTGTTCAACAGAGAGAACGACGAGTATAGACGCATATACTCCGAACTTCAATGAACCAACACCATGTTCAACCAGGCAGTGAAACATCACCAGGAGGATGAATTCAGGAAAGACTTGCGAACATCAAACCGGGACCCGATGCCTTCAATCAAGAAAGTAACCAGTTCGTTGGAAAAAGAGCTCGATGTCAGATACTTTAATGCACGGGCAACATTCTGCAACAACACCAATTGAAAAAGCAGAAGCTTTCGCTAAGCATTTTGAGCAAACCCTCAAGGATCGCCCACCCTATCACCTTCTTGAATTCATCGAAGAAGTTAAAAACAAGTTTGAAGAAGTTGCAGCCTCTAATACTTTAGTCACCAACTTTAATGAGGACAATCCTGCACTTAAACCAACTGGAGATGCTTTTACTTCCATCGAGAAAGTAACTGACATAATCCACGGAGGAAATTCTAAGAAATCAGCAGGAAATGATGGGATTTCTAACTTTGTGCTTAAAAAGCTACCAAATCTCGTCATCCTACTGCTGATGATCATCTTCAACAACTGCCTGAATAACAGCTACTTCCCCAAAACATGAAAAACGGCAAAAGTGGTGCACGTTCCGAAGAAAACAAACAGGACTAGCGTCGATGGATATCGGCCGATTTCGCTTTTATGCTGTGTCAGCAAAATCCTGGAGGGACTTGTCCTGAGAAAGCTTCATCATTTTTTCAGGGAAAGGGAATCCATACCTGAATGTTAGTATGGTTTCCGAGCACGACACTCCACCATCCATCTGCTTCTTGGACTGCACTCCGACGTGACACACGGACTCAAGAAGAAAGAGACGACAGTCGCCTGTTTACTGGACATCGAAAAGGCCTTCGACACAGTTTGGATAAAAGGACTAATATTCATACTTTCAAGTCTAGGACTACCTGAACACTTGCTAAGATTAATCAAAAATTTTCTAACCCATAGATCCTTTTATGTACAAATAAACAAAGAACATTCACGAAGAAAGACGATCAGCGCTGGAGTTCCACAAGGTTCCAAGTTGGGCCCCGTACTTTTCAACCTTTATACAGCTGACCAGCCTACCAACATCCCAGGGACGAAAACGAAGCTATATGCCGATGACTCCCTAACATATGCAACCTCCATTTCACCAGAAATAGCAGCCAGGAGAGTTGAAGATCACATCAGAAACTTGTGGGACTACTACCTAAATGGGCACTAAAGACAAATAGCGATAAGAGCGAGTTTATCTGTTTCAGAACCCCAACAACAGCAACAAGAGGTCGAAGACGTTTCGCTATTAAGCTATCAGACAATACAACAGCAAAATATTTTGGGGTGAATTTCACTAACCGCTTCAAATTCAACAAGCACGCTTCATTTATGCTTAAGAGAGCCAACTTCTCCCTACATCTGGTCCACCCGCTTGCTTTTTAGGAGAAGAAACGGACTAAGCACCAATACTAAGCTCCTCATCTATAAACAGCTTATCCGTCCAGTTCTGACGTACGCTTGTCATATTTGGTTCACCATATCACCAACATATATGAAGAAGATCGAAGTTTTTGAAAGGAAAATTCTCCGTTGCTGTACAGGTCTACACCGAAACCACATTACAAGGAAATATGTCCCAAACAAGAAGCTATGTGACGACACCAAACTGATCCCAATAAATCAGTTCATGGCAAAGCTCTCCAAAAATATTTTGAGAAACTTGGAGGACCAACCCAACTTGGAAATCCAGCAACTACTCCAGCAACAACTGGAGCCCAACCATCGCTACCTCAACATTCGAGCCATCACAGACGTCCAATTCGAGGATATAATGAACAATGACGAAGCCCCGTTCTACGAGAGAACGATCAACGGACAACAGAGGATAAGCAATACCGCATCCTAACCCCAATTTTTAAAACCAATGAAGACAGTAACTATAAATAAAAATTTCAATCAAAAGATTATGCAAACAAAAATATGATATAAGTATTTATTATTATTATTATTTTTTATTACCAAATAATTAAAATCACGTGATAATATTAAGCTTAAGGAGCCTAGAAGCCAGGACTATTAGCTCTAAGGTATATTTACAAATTAGATATTAATGTTTGCTTCTGCTGTGAAATTCGATATTTCTACTATGTTTTATTTTATTTATATTAGGGTTTCTTAAAATGTCATTAATTGAATCATTTTCAATTTTTTTTGTATAATGGGTGATAAAACGGAACAGTTTTCTAGAATATGGTTTAAGTTTAAATTAGTATTGCAGGAAGGACAACTTGGAGGGTTGTTTTTTGTGAGGAGTGATTGATGAGTGGTGTGGGTGTGTCCCAGTTGTAGGTGAACATAGTTTGAATTTTTTTGTTTGGAGATGATGATAGGCTGTAGTTTTTCAGGGTTGAATTTCTTATAGTGATGTTGGTATAGATTCCATTCGTTTTTAAAGTTGGTATTTATGGCGTTTTGTGCAGCTCTGAGCAGATCTAGTTTTGAGAAGACGTTGAACACATAGACATAGATATCTGCAATACCAGCGTTCTCATTTCCCTGGATCCCAACGTGTCCCGGAGTCCACATCAGTTTGATATTATTTAGTGATTTGATTAGTAGATATCTGATTTCGGCTATTAGATTAGCATTGTTTTTGGGATTCTTGATAGCTTCAAGAACGGATATACTATCAGAGCAGATTATATATTTTCCTTGCCATCCGTTTTCAAATAGAACAGCGAATGATGTATTCTCTGCAGTTTTTGATCCATCAGTGAATATGAATTTCCAGCCGTCAGATTTCAGATCTGCCGATAGACTTGAGAAGAGTTGGCATCCGGACAACCTCTATTGGCCTTGAAAGCTACTTGATTTGGGCTGATAAGTTTGTTTGTTTCCGCAAACCAAAGAAGGTGCTTGGCAATAATTTTTTCCATGATTTAGACAGGCATGGTATAAGGGAGATTGAACGATATCCTTCGATTGAATGCTTATCCTTTTTTGGTCTTGGAATAAGAATAATTAAAGCGGTTTTCCAGGTCTGAGGAATTATAGAGTTATTGAGTATGTTGTTGTAAAGGTGGATTATTCTCTGTTTGGTTTCTAGTGGAAGGTTTTTCAGCATAGGGTAGGAAACCTTATCTCTACTTGGAGTCTTGCACTTAACTTTGCTTAGTGAAATCTCAAACTCAATTAAAGTTATGGGTTCATCAATGAGTCTTGCTCTCAGATTTTTGGTTTGTAGGGGAGGGGGAGCATTCATTATTTTTGTTTTTTCTTCGATAAATGTGGAAAAAAATTATATTTTCAGAAGACTTTAACCAAGTTTGTGCAAAATGGTTTGAAATTTTTGCCCGATCAATGATCAGTGATGTAGAATCTCTAGTCAGCCGACGGATATTTTGCCATATTTTGAGGGAGATGAGTTGGGAATAATGTTTGAGGTGACCTCAGAGAAACTTTTTACTTTGCTGTCCTAAGCATTCGTCTGAATTTAGAATTTGATATAAGTAAAAATATAGCATTTTATAGAGTCATCTGACGTACATCAGGCCCCTGTTGTTGAGCCCACATAATTCATTTTAGTTACAAGTTAGTTTAAGGCCAATTGAACATACATTTTACGAAGTAATAAAAATAATCTAAAAAAAAATACCTGGTACCTATTCTTCTTGTCACCCCGCCTAGCCAGCTAATTGCTACTACACCGTCCACGTAGGACCATGTGTAGAGCGCTTAACTAGACTTGATCTTGGAAGACTTTTACTTCCGGCGACCCGAACTAAGAATAATTCTTACACCCATTCTATAGGGCTGTGGGATTAGTGGACTCTTACCTAAAGTACCCACAACCATAGGCCAATGCTGCCCCCCTTACCTATAGGGGAAGAGATTTAGCTGAATCTTACTGCCGGCGCTACCCTTTTCATAGGCCTATAGGGGAGAATATTTCAGCAGCCTCTTACTGCAGGCAAATCCATACCCATAGCCAATGGGCTACAAGAGGAACTTTTAAAACACGCTGGATCTTATCCAGCCAGGTGCATACACCAACTCTTCTGGAAAATATGGAAATTGGAATCTCATTATCATCTGCCCGAACCACAAAAAAGGAGATGGACTACTCTGCACCAACTATAGCCTTTTAAACATCGCTTATATGATCCTGTCCAGCGTTTTATGTGAACGTCTTAAGCCGATAGACCAAACCTACACATTACGCCAGATCCAGGAGAAAACCCAAGAATTTAACATCCAGATCCACCATCAGCCTATGACAGTGTAAACAGGGACGAACTGATCCGAGTCATGTCTAGTTTTGGAATTCGTGCTAAACTAATACGTCTTATCAGGATGACGATGGATAATGTTCGCTGCTCAGTCAAAACTGGCAGAGATACTACTGATACCTTCGACATCACCAGAGGGTTACGACAAGGATACGCACTGTCGCGTAGTTGTTTCAACATTGTGCTTGAAAAGATAATACGCAACACCCAAGCCACCACATCAGGCACTATCTTTAAAAAATTAACGCAGTTACTTGGGGTTTGCTAACGACATTGATGTGATAGGAAGAACCAAGCGGGCAGTAACCGGTGCTTTCACTTCCATGGAGTCAGCAGCAAACAGCATGGGAGTGGTTACATACGAGGACGAAGTATATGCTTTTATCAACAAAAGTCCATTCCCACCACAGAATTGGTCAGAACGTGACGATTGATAAGGTATAACTTTGAGGCAGTCAGTGAATTTGTCTGCCTGAGCTCTGCTGGGAACACGACCAACAACATCAACACAGAAATCCAACGTAGAATCACTCTTGCTAATCGCTGCTAGTTTGGAATGAGTAAGCAATTGAGGATTATAGCCCTTTCGAGAAGAACCAAGGAGACGCTATATAAAACACTCATCATCCCGGTCCTGCTATATGGTGCAGAAGCATGGACCCTTTCCCATTCGGATGAAAGCCTCTTGGGGGATTCGAGAGGAATTGATTGTCCTGTTTACGGTCAAGTTACAAACGAGCGGCGAAGAAGATACGACAACGAGTTGCACGTGCTGTACTTCGACATGAGCCTGGTCAAAAAAAAATCGTATCCATCGGCTAAGATGGCTCGGCCATGTAGAACGGATGAACATCGGCGCTCCAGAGCGCAAGGTCTTCGACGCCGTACGTCAGGGGTTAAAATCAATGGGAGACCTCATCTCCGATGGAGCGACCAGGTAGAAGGAGACCTCTGACTGCTTGGTGTGCAGAACTAGAGACGGCAGGCTAGAGCTGGAGGGGCATATTGAACCAGGCTCAGGAGCACCACGACAGAAGTCAACAAGCTGTACTAGAATCCTTCACCCAGATCAAGCAGGAGGCACAAAACCTGAGGCTGCATATTAATGAAAGGAAACCCAAATACATTGTGGCTGCATCTTCGAGAAGTGTTGGTCCAACAATCAAGGCCGTGGAGCATGAATATGGAGTAGTGCAATCCTTGGGTAAAAAGTAGCAGTCAATAATATTATAGAGAAAGAAATACGCTGGCGGCAGATAAAATCCACCAGAACCTGTTATAGCCTGTCGAGGCTCTTCAAATCAGAAACAAAGGTTATCGGGGATCTAAGTCGTGTGTGCTTACTAAAAGGCAATCTGATTTCTTAATCGCGTTAAAAAGGTTAGTCTTACGGAGAATTGATGGCCCCGTCTGCAAGGGAATGAATTCTACCTCGAAGTAGGTGTGGAAGCCGGTAGTCTCCGGTGGGCTGGTCACCTAGCTCACATGAGCGAAGAGGAACCAGTTTGAAGTCTTTTTCAGTTCTTTCTATGGCAAAATACAACGTGTCATAACTTGTTTGCGTTGGATGGATGTAGTAGAACAGGACGCCCGAAGCCTTGGGGTGGGCAATTGGATGGCGTCGACCAGCAATCGGGATGTATAGAAGAACTGGTTGGATGAGGCTGCAAACATTGGTGGGGTAGAGTATAAATGCAACTAGGGCCAAAGTGGTGTTCACATGTAATTTTGTCTTTATTTAAATTAACAATAAGGTTTATGAAATCTAATATAGATGAGTATTAATAAATTGCAAAATGCAAGACAAAACAAAAACTTAATCAACTATCCTCGTCGCCAAAAGTCTCTAACGACAGCTTTAATCGTTCAAATACCTCATCAACCATGTCCATGGATAGTTCCCGACCCTCGGCCACAATATCAGCAAATATCGATTTCAAGAGTTTATCAGAACTGCAAAACTCAATAATATCCTCTTGGTTGCACACGAGTTTGTCGCCTTTTTGGTGAAGTTTATCCTGTTGAACTTTTACGTTCCCGATTATGTTTGAATCCTTGTCAAACATAAACAACTCTTTCACTACTGAACTATGTTGTGAACTTGTTGAGGTCGAGGGATTTTCTGTTTGTGGCTCAATCGTTTGTTTACTTGTGTTGGATGAACTGGCCTTTTCTTCTGGAATTTTTACCTCATGCGGAATACCATGCCCCTGAGCTATATCTTCACTTTCTTCGTATGTCTTTGCCATGAACATAGTGTAATTGAATGCCATGTTTTTTCTTGATGGCTCATCAGAATTTTGGGTTTTTGTTATGATGTTCTTACAGACATTGCATGTATATTTGTCTTTTTGTATATTAATTTGGCCACATTGCTCATGAACTCCCGAGGCACCACATACACAACATACCATTAACTTCCATTGTCCACTAAAAAATTCACGACCTTTTGTGCAGATACATTTTTCTGCATCACAATGGGAGTACCCCCGATATAGATCTGTATATCGAAGAGTTTCGTTATTGTCCCAGTATGCTTCGCGATCGGGCACAAACACTCCATGCTTGCGCACATCATTGCGGAATTCTTTTCCGGTGCACCAAATACAAATCAAACGATAGCCGGCGCCCAGAGCGTATTTTCGTAGACAGTTGCGATGGACGTAGCCGTTTTGGCAGCAGTAAGCACGAAGAGTTTGTGTTGGGCTAAAATTGCCAATGGGATCCTCGCAAATCCAACATGTCGATTTGGTTGGTTTTGTAAGCTTCAGTTCGTCTTTGAAGGGAACATGCTTATGGCAGTAGGAATGGAATTCATTGACAAACTCAGAGACGCAATCATTTTTACTGCCACAGATTTGATGGAAATACTTTTTGCATATGAAGCAGGCAATAGAGGCATATGGTTGCTTGCAATAGCAACAAGTCTGTTTTTAAAGGGTACTGCTGGTCACTGGTTAGGTGGTGTGAAATAAGAAGCACTTACCCTTTCAGCGCAGCTCTGAATTTCTTTTCGAATATCACGTAACAGAAAACCCAAAATTCCCGATTGATCTAAACCTTTTTGTGGTAGATGCGTGGAGAGAAGCTGTTTAAATGAAATTAATAATTTATTTCTGGATAAGATAAATTCATACTAACCAGGCAATAGTAATGGACGGCAATTCCAGATTTCTTCATGAATTCTCCATAATTCACAGGATCATCTTCTGCAATTTGGCAAATCGCACATACCGGCATAGTTTTTTTTAAGGTTGCAAATTAAAATCGATTGTTTAATTTAGTTATAGGACAATTTGTTTATTAATTTTTGCAAGCCAACGGTTTTGGTTTTTGCAAATTTGTGTTTATAGTTTGTATTTGAAGTATTTAAGTGATACCAAAATATTGTTTTACTTTGGAAGCTACTATTGTGAATGTAAAAATTAATGCATTCGACAGTATTTATAAAATAAGTAGTTCAGCAACATGTTTCGAAACATATTTTATTTAGTACAGACGCAGGAATTCTCTGATGTGATTGTTTAATTTTAGCACCTTCCTTTTAGCATCTTCAAGACCATGCACTTTATAAAATCTTGAAATGCGAAAATAGTGGCAACAGTCTTAAACTTAAAAGGTTGAGCCCTTATGCTATGTTCCCATTGAAACGAAATCTCGGATTTCAGCCGAAATAAGAGATATCATATTCATTTCCACACGTTTTTGGAATTACAAAATGCGAGATTTCACCGCAATCTTCTTAAAATCTTATTGGAACAGCTAGATCAAACAAATACTGTGTTCTGACCAAAATGAAATCCTGGATTTCGACAAAGTGATTTCAAAATGGTTTTCATACCAACAAGAAGATTTCACATATCAAAATTTGCAGTGGCTAAAACACAACCACGCTTTAAGATCGGTTTCGCCTAACGTTTACAAGTTCAAAGATAGGAAATCAATACATCTTATCACAATGTCGCTTTGGCTTCGACGTTACGTTTGGTTCGTGTACAAGATAAGGTAGCGTGACTCAAACTCGAAGCTGACAGTAGAAGCTGGTTGAACTTTTGCTTACTTTGACAGAAAAAACAAAAACAAAAACCGAAATTTGGAATTTGTCATTCAAAGCGAACACAAAGCGTGTGAAATGTAACGAACGACGAAGCCAAGGCCTAAGCGAGATTGTGTTTCAGACATTAATGAGAATAAAATCTGAAATGATTTTTATCTCCTTGTTATACCTCTAAATTATTACTTCCAATGAGATTTCGGTGAAATCTCGCATTTCGAAATTTCAAAAGCGCATGGATGTATTCAGATTTTAGCTGGAATCCTTGTATATCAAATCTATAGTCGTGTCTTCAGGCAGCATCTAGTCTGCAATAGCTTTTTCTGAGAACATGAAATTTATTTAGATTACAATTAAGTGAAAATGTAAATATGAATTAACTTTATACTAGTTTTAAGCAATCTGTAAGAGGAAACTAGATAGATGAATGAATAAATGAAATGAAATGATACACATTTGTATGGGGTTTGGAGAGTAGAAACCAAGAAGGTAATGAAAGAGTAGGTTGTATGGTTTGTTTGCAAAAAGTCATTAGTTAGAATGAGTACAAGAATAGGCAGGAATAATGAATAATAATTACGAGTGAAAGGTTGAAAAAGTGACACTAGACGATATGGTATGGTAGAGTAAGGGAAACAAAAATTAGTTGATTTCCTTTTGATTTTTCGTACACAAACCAAGATTGTACCCCCGTATAGTTAGCAGCATTATGTCGGGAATTTTGATTTTTTGGTGCGCCGAATTTGGAAAACATTTGGAAAACCATTTTTAGAATTTGAAAAACTATAGTTTAAAAGTTATTAACAATTAAAGATTTGGCGTATAGTTAGCAGCACATAGAAACAAAATTAGACTTTTTGGTGTCAATCGATGGGGAATTGTTTGGAAAAATTTGGAAAACCATTTTTAGAATTTGGAAAACCTTAGTTTATTAATTAACAAATTGTAAATAAACCATTCGTAACGTAACGTGGCTGTTGCTATTAAATTAAAAAACACTTGCACATATAAACCCAGTTTTCTTGTCCCAAATTCTGTCGCAAGCAATTGACAGCGAAAATCAAAACAAAAAATCCAATTTCATTTTCAAGGTAGATAGATTTTAAAATGCCTTTGTTATTTTATTTTGTAATAATTTTCCGTCTCTCAATAAATTTTTGTTCTAGCGCTATTTCATCAAGCGATGACGATGTACAGATATAAGGAATGTAGTATCCGATTCAACCGATTAAATTTAATGGTCGAATGCCGCTATCTAGCCTGTCTTCTCACAATGGCAAACTCGAAGAGCCACTTCCAACTACAAAAGTCTGGGTATACAGGTAGCCATTACTAACATGTTATCCTTCCGGCAAATATCAAATGAACTATTAGTATCATTGCTAAGGATACTGATGACACAGAAAAGCATTTGCGTGATCAAGAGGAGATGGTACAAGGCTCCGATAGAGAAGAAGACAGTGCCAAAACTCTCACCTTTAACTATTTGGCTGTTGAGGAACGAGAGGAGAAGCACCGAAGTAGTCAAAAAGCTGCTGTTCGCACAAAACGCAAATGAAGTTGGTCGAGAAAAAAAAAAACAAAAAAAGAAAATCAAATTAAAGCGAAAACGAGCGAAGATTGAAAAAGCAAGTGGAAATTTAAGATCTATTCAGATTTCGAAGATAAAAAGTGCAACCGAGTTTATCTAGCACAACTGGCGCTATCAATCAGCTGGCATTCTCATCGGATTTGGAGAAAATAATTATGAATTCGCCACCAGATACCCAACAAACACCAGGTTGCCAAGAGGAAGCAGACGAGATTATAAAAGCAAAAGAGCGGAAGTCTAAGAAATACAATCATTTGCATTTGAAGAACCATCGATACAAACAGTACCTCCGGAATTGCCACCCGTCTAAAAAAGACTGAACTTATTTGTGGTCGAAATTGTCTGAGATGCGGATGAAGACAATAGTATTCCAGATGGGGTCAAGATGTCGTCAACATCTTCAGGTGGTGAATCTAGTCAAGCCAGTCCAGCAAGTCAAGTTGCATTGTAGCAAACTTTTTTGCTACCGCCTATAAGTTTTCAATTCCAGTGCTCCAGTGAAATATGGTCCAGGTCGACCAAGAAAGGATTCAATTCAGGCACAAAAGAAAAGGATGAAAAAAGGTCTGTTCTCTTGTACTGCCCAAGAAATGTTTTTACTTTATGAATTACTCACGCGTGGAATTGACTGCATTCGAAGAAGCTACGAGTAACATCTACAGTAAGATTGCTACGGTTATTGGTTGAACGACACTCATTGTGTGGATCACTGTGTGACATGAAGAAACATCCAACCGGCTGTGCCCATACCGAAAGCTACTACAATCTCGACGTCAAAGACAAGGCCAAGCATTTGGAGGAGGAGGAGTGTTAGTAAATTCTGCTTTACATTGCATATACACACTTCAAGCATAAATCTTCAATCATTCATTTTACGTACATTATGAATTGAAAGGACGTAGAGTTTCTTATCGTTCGCTTTGTATTTTGTTTAGTTCAAGTAATTTGCTCGTCTCTGTCCTGAATAGGTATAAACACATCAATGTTAGCTACTTGATTAAACAAAAATCAAAAAGTTTTGATATTTCTTCAAGCAGACACACAACATATACATGTGATATTTTCACAAACACAATATCCCATGCTTGATGAGATTTTGACCTGTTTGATAAAGTAAATATATTATAAGGACGAAAATATTTCGTACGTTCCATTCTCCAACACCCTAAACACACATCGGACGACTCTGATTTATCCGATCTAAGTGAACTCTCCAAAGTGTCAGGCAATAAATAGAAGCCAGTTGCAGCAACAAAACCTACCAATTGGGTAAAAAACAAATTCATTCGTGTGCGAATCCCTGCGATCCATTATCGCAGATTCTGCCAAAAAGAGGTAAAATAAAAATCTTTTTTTTGTTCAGTCAATTCATTATTTTTTATTAATTCTTATAGATAAAAGCAATTTGGCTCCAACGGCTGATGATAGTACATTTCACATCATTCCAAATTCAGCACAGATTTTCGACGGCACATACAATATTCAACCTCTTAACAACAAAATTCAACAACAATTTTCTTCATCTACAATGCGAGAAAATTCAGAAAAAAGAATGAAAAATTAACAACAACAACATGCAATAACAGAGTCAATAAATGGTGTATGTACATATTTAAATATTGGAATTTCAACAACAGAAACCGTGAAATAAAATTATAATTATTACTGAAGAAATTCTTATATGAAAAAACAAACATGATGTGATAAACACATAAAAATAAAAAAACTACTCGATTACTGAATGCAAAATATCAATAAAGGAAACCAATTTTTTAGTACCTACTCCTTCCTTCCTTCCAACCTGAACCTTATTATAGGTACATAATATCATAAATACCTACTCACACCATAAGTTTTTCGTTCCATCAAACATAATTAAGCTATTTTAATTTATTTGCTGATTTCTTAGGAATCTTTATGCCAGTTGTTCAATTTTTTCCATACTAAAATACAAACCAAACTGAAAAAACCTTTATATCTTTTTATTTTCAAATATTATATTATTATAAACAGGAAACAAGTGGAAAGGTAATACACTAAACAACTGGAAAAGCTAACAGTCCTATATACATATTTATGTGTTTGTCTCTTTGTCGTGACGAATTTTCGTTTCATTAAGCTTCAATCAGGTTTGCATCCGGCAAGACACTGCATTCAAAAATTCCTATTTAGAATGAAGTTTCAAAAAAGTGTCTTTTGAAAACCAAATGCAAAGATAGTGAGAAAATTAAAAAATAAGAATAAGGATATCTCCGAACCTAGAAGTCCTAAAAAGAAAATAAATACATTTCCAGAATCAGGCTTGCATCCGGCAAGAAACTGCGTTCAAAGATTTCTATTTATAATGTCAGTCTCAAAAAAGTGTCTTTTGAAAACCAAATGCAAAGATAGTGAGAAAATGAAAAAAAAAACACAATAAGGATATATCCGAACCTAAAAGTCCTAGAAAGAAGATAAATACATTTCCAGAATCAGGTTTGCATCCGGCAAGAAACTGCATTCAAAGATTTCTATTTAGAATACAGTCTCAAAAAAGTGTCTTTTGAAAACCAAATGCAAAGATAGTGAGAAAACTCAAAAATAAGATTAAGGATATCTCCGAACCTAGAAGTCCTAATTATAATTTAGGTACAAAAATTGAAGAGAAGCTTTTTAGCCGTTAAGGCCAAAAAACCATAAATTCACATGTACATACGTATACATTCAAGCAGACAGATAACTACATAATTTTTTACACTGTTATATCATAGTAATGACATGTAACATGTTTGATTGTTATTCCGATTTTTTTCATATTCATGATTCCATAACCTGAAAAAATAGCTCTTCAAAATATTACAAACATTGTTCCAATATATTGGACTTGCAGGAGCCAACTTCACGTTGGTTTCTTACAGCGCTTGAATCAAACCAGTTGTCAAAATTTCAATGAAGAAGCGTACCTACATCGGTAGGATGCAGAAGGACAATTAGTCCCTCTATCCAAAAAAAAGTATACATCAACAATATATTAAATAATAAATGATAACTAAGGTTTACTTGTACCAAATTTTATATAACTATTTTTTTTTTATTGCAAAACTTTATACTGTTGCTTATATTATTCAATTTAAAAAAAGTTTGGAAAAAAATCACATCATAATGAACTTCAGTTACACTCCTTGTTCATGTTCTATATACGCTTATTGAAAATTATTTTCTTTTGTAGGAAGTAAATGTGTAAATTTAACAATGTATGTATTTAAAAAAATCGACTCAAAATCCTATTGTGGCTTAGTGTGTTTTTTTTTGGTAGTCCGAAATCGGTCTTATATATACATACATAGAATATAGATTTCAAATAAATTTATTTTGAATTCCATTTGTTGTAAACATTTTTTTTATTTTCAGAACATTTAAATGTAAGAAGGCCAAATGTTGTAGTTTTTAGTATTTGAATTTGAATTCAGGCTGCAATTTTTTTATAAGCTGTCGCTTCATTTTCATATTTGAGTAATGTGTTTGTCTTCTTGAGTAGATTCTCACTTCAAGTTGAGAAGCAAAATTCCCTTCTCAGAATCGTCCAGAAGTTTTTGTTGCAGTGGAACGATTGCAGAAAGATTCAGACGACCAATTGAAAATGCTCTAAAAGAAAGAAGTATTAATATCAAAATCCTCTTCCGATAATGTGTGAACTTATGTTAAATTCGTTTTTAATTTTCATAATTGATCTTAGATTTCAGATATTTCTTGCAAAAACGAACATGAAACGAGTTTGATTTTCTTTTATTAATTTTGTGAGATTGTGAGTACCAGTTAACAAACTTGCTGTCGTACTTTTTACACTTCACAGTAATTTGCAAGGGCATTGTAAGCAGACATAACACAAGTACAAGGTAAAAAAGGATTTGTTTCGATTTAGAATTTATTTAAAATATCAATATGAATTAAACATTGAAAAATTATTTAATAAAAAAATGTGAGAACGAATGTGGTTATCACTATTAATATACGTATATATGGGTATGTTACTCCATCAATATAAAAAGTTCATTTTGTTATTGTAAAAAGGAAAAAAGCTGATTTCATCCATGTATTCCGGGTGTAAATGGCGCTCGCCAGATCGCTTGTTCTTTAAAAGAATAAACGGAAAACAGTATAGTTTAAAGATACACAAATTTGTTTGATAAAAAGTCTCTCATCAGGCAACATATCTACGTCGTTGTCGTCTCCCGATTGTGATATTAGTTTTTTAAGCAAATTGGTGGAAGCAAAGGAACTCCGTAAATTATTTCATTGAGATGTTGTGTCCTTTCTACAAAATTAAACTGTTTATCAGTTTTATTAATGATAATGATCACATCGCTCTTATTGCCACTACACAATATTCGTTTAACAATTTTCTTCAATGTTCATATTGATACATATTTTAATAAAATTTTCTATCGAAACCAATTTTTTGTACCTATAATTTGTTATCTGTTTGTTAACAATTCTGTTTAGACTGGCAAAAGACACGACACACGACAGAAAGTTGTCAAAAAGCGCTCACAAAACTGCAAAAAAAATCAACCTCGTTTTATGTTCGTTTTTACAAGAAAAATCTGAGATCAAATCTGAAAATTAAAAACGAATTCGACATAAGGTAATTTATTTTCCGATTTCTAAAATGAAAGCTTCAAAAACAAAATGAATGAATGAATGAATATTTATTTGAGTCTTTTAGGTTACATTTGCTGTCTTATTCTAAAAATACATTCAAGATTGTCAGTTAATAAATGGAAAGATAAGCGGCTATAATGTATGGCCTGCTCTTTTGACTGCTTTGTATTATATTTATACAATGTTCGCTTCATGGCATTCGGTTATATGATTGTTCTACTCTTGCTCAAAAAAGAGAGATAAATACTGTTTTTTGTGGATGTTTTTGTTCCACTTTACATACTACATAATATAAAAAAATACCTAAATATATACATATTAACATAAGCTAAGATAGCTATTAAGTTATACATTTTCTTTTTATGTATTTAAAGCGAGAACGCCTTATGATTTAATTGGTATCTTTTTGGCTGATAACCTGGTCGGTAATAATTTATATTTATAGCAACGATCGCTATAAGTTGAAGTTAAACATTTTTCTTTTAGAGCGAGAACGCTTTATAAGGTACAAGTTTCTAAAAACAAATATTACTTCACTTTTGCTACCACTACAATGGATTTGAATAAATATAATACATTTTTATAATATACTTATATCGGTTTTACATTGTTTGTTTTGTTTTACAATTATGTGCCAGTCCAAATTGTTGCTTTTCCTCGGTTTTTGTTTGTTGCTCCTACTCAATGCGTATTGTTTGTTTTGTATGACAATTATGTGCCAGTCCAATTTGCTGCTTTTCCTGGTTTAATGCTTCTAGCGGTTAATTAATACAGTTTGCTGTTGCTATGCTGTGACCGTTAATAATGTAACTGTAACCACTGGGTGTCGGCATTTACAGTTGCAGCGTTTTCCCTTCCAACGCTGAATTGCACGTTATTGGCAGTATCACTTTGGGAAATTTCCTCGCTTTCGGGGTCGTCAAGAAGGTTGATAAATTACAGTTGCTGTTGCTGTGCTGTGGCCGTTGTAACTGTGATTAACAATTGCTGCACTTTTGGGCGTGTTGTCACGTGTTTTAATCTTTTTAATTAGATTTAATCGAACTGTTAACTGTTGCTGGAGTTGCTAGTTGCTGGATTGCTGTCTGCTCTCGGCAAAACAGGTCCGCCCGTGAGGGCGGTCCAGACCGAACTCCTTCAAAAACAAAAATAAAAATAGAAACTGACATAAGATTGTCAAAATCGTGATCGCGCAATTTGGGACAGGAAGTCCCAATATACTCGCGTTAATTTTTTAGATCGATAGCGTATAGATAATTTGATATAAATCCGTTTTGCACTTTGATGAACTGTAAACTTAAATAAATGTACGATATTTAAACAAATGTTAATAACTAATTAATTAAGGTTTTCCAAATTCCGGAAATTTGTAAGGAGTTTACTGAAATAATTCTTAAATTTGGAAAACCTTTTTCAGAATTTGGAAAAGCATATTTAAAAAGTTATGGACATTTGTTTAACAGAGATATTTTTGAGAATTTTTCGTATGAGTAATTCTTAAAATTTTAAACAATTGTTTATTACTAATTAATTAAGGTTTTCCAAATTCTGAAAATTTGTAAGGAGTTTATTGAAATAATTCTCAAATTTGGAAAACTTTTTTTAGAATTTGGAAAAGCATATTTAAAAAGTTATGGACATTTGTTTCACAGAGATATTTTTGAGAATTTTTCGTATGGGTAATTTTCAACTAATAAAAAATTGTTTATAACAAATTAATTACGATTTTCCAACTTCTGGAAATTTGTAAGGAGTTTACTGAAATAATTCTTAAATTTGAAAAACCTTTTTCAGAATTTGGAAAAGCATATTTAAAAAGTTAAGAACATTTGTTTAACAGAGATATTTTTGAGATTTTTGTATGGGTAATTCTTAAAATTTAAAACAGTTGTTTATAACTAATTAACTAAGGTTGGAAAAGTTTATGTTTAAAGTTTTTGATAATTTAATTTTTATCTACATTGTTTCTTGAAAATGTTCAACATTTAAATATACGTTAATAACTAATTTATTAAGGTTTTCAAAATCTGAAAACTTCTCACGAGCTCAGTCACAAGTTTTAAAAATATTGAAAATTAGTTAAATGAAATAATTTCATTAATTTGATACTTTGAGAAATTTTTTAACATATAAATAAAGAAGATTAGCTAATATATTAAGGTTTTTTGAATTATAAAAACTCATAAAGAGTATTAAAATTGATTTCAAAATTTTGCAATTACTCTTAAGAATTTGAAAATTATAAATTAATTATTCATAAACAATTATTTTTGCGTTGATATTTTTTAATATCTTACGAATTAATAAAAAAACAAAACTCGTTTTTACTGGCAGATGTAAGCCCGTTTTTTTGTCCCAACGTGTCCTAATGCGTTACGTTACGAGTATTTGTTTATAGATTCTGTCAATACTTTTACATTTTTGTTGTTTATTATTAAATTACACTTTTCCAAATTCTAAAAATGGTTTTCCAAATTTGTCCAAACTGTTCCCCATCGATTGACACCAAACAAGTCTAATTTTGTTTCTATGTGCTGCTAACTATATGCCAAACCTTGTTAATAACTTTTAAACTATAGTTTTCCAAATTCTTAAAATGGTTTTCCAATTTTTTCCAAATGTTTTCCAAATTCGGGGCACCAAAAAAATCAAAAATTCCCGACATAGTGCTGCTAATGATTGCTAATGCAATCGACCCCGCCCTGCAAACCCTGAATTTTATTTTGTGTATGTGAATACGTGTGAGATTCGTGTGAGAAGCAGCCAATCAGCCATAAGTTTCGTGCCCACATTATATGCAAACGTATTAGTAATCTCATAAGAAATGAACAGGGACCGATACACATAATGTAGCTGAACGGGTATTTTTCAGTTTGTAGACGAAGACAGAATTATTCTCCCAATTGTCGTTCTTGTTTCTTTTTTCTATGATTCATTTAGTCCCCTTTTATACACATAAGCATATGACGCCGATTCTTCTTCAATTCCCTTTTCGGCACGCCTGTAGCGACAGTGTATGACAAACATTACTATTTCCTTACGTTTCTTTATTTAAACGCTGTCGCTCTTAATTATAGCAAAACATTCATTTAACCACAAAGAAGATAATAATAAAGCAAGCAATAAAAATAACAAACGAGACTGAGGGAATCGCAACAAATTCTCAGTCCCTGAAGTGTTGTGGTCGCCACTCTCAACTCCTTCGTCTAAATACTAAGTCACGCTGCGGCATATCCTATGTGTATAAAAGAAGAATTACTGATCACAAGGCCAGAAAACTTCGAACAAACGAACTTTTTTCTATTATCATACATTTTTTGAACACATCTTAAGTTTGAGAGCCCTTGTTACAAGTGTCAACCAAACTTCAAAACTGACATTTGTTTGGGTGGTTTGGAAAACTGAAAAAAAAAACATATTCCCAATCGATGGTTTAACCCGTTTTCTTTACTTTTCGCCATCAAAGTCTAAACAAATTTATAAAATATGTTAACCATCGGTACTCTAGCCAATATAAAACACATTCTACAAAAGGATCTATTCAATAGCACTGGCGAACGAGTACTTTCTGTGGCCACAGTCACAAAAACCTACAAAAAGAAGAAGGTTTGTTATCTGTGCATCGTCACAACACCTCCTCCCATTCCAGTGGTCACTGTCTGCTTGGTAAAACTACCCGAAAAGGATGGTGACTATAAAAAGAAACGTTGCTGGCAACTGGACGAAATTAAATTCTTCGATGGCAAAAGCGAAGAATTCGAAACTCACGAATTCGATGTCCAAGTGGAGAAACTCTACAAGTGGTATGCCATCAATTTGCATGAACGACAAAACTTCATCGCCGTGTTATACAAGCAAATCAACAAACATGTACGGTCTAATCGGGCTGAGTTCCGGAATGTCCCGCCTGCCTGGTTAACTGAAATGTCACCAGAAAAAGTTGCAGCAATCGGTGGCGGCAACAAGGCCATTGCGGACATAGAAGATGACGATGCCGAGAGTCCCGAGTTCCAAATGATATCCGATAAGGAGGCAACAGAACTAATGAAGCTCTTTTCTGAGTGTGACTTTGCCATCAAAGATGCGGAGACTTTTATCGAACAATTAAGCAAGGAATTGCATGATTTGGATGGGGTAACATTGTACCAATTGTTTCAGCTAAAAGTTAACTCTTTTTTCTTTGAAATTTAAAGGCCAACGTCCAAAGTGTACTGGCTTCGGAGCAGCAAGTCTTCATACTAATGCAGCATATAGAAACCGCAGTTGTTGAGGCTGAGAAGTTCGAAACGCGTTTAGATGCTTATGAAGAGATTTTGGGCCATGTTCGGGAGACCATGGAAAAGATCGGTGGCAAGAATGCCATGATTGAGATTGCAAACAATAATAATATTAAGTTGTTGAAGGAGTTAAATCGAGTTATTGTGAGTATTAAATGCTACATCTTCCCAAGGAAGATATTTAAATTCATTTGCTAAATTTCCAGACTCAACTTGACCTCCCCTATCCACATCAACAAGCACTCGATGACCCTGAACTCAAAACTGCTGCTGGTAGAGAAGCTGCCATCGCAGCAGCTAAGAGCTTGCAGCAAGCAATGAACAGTGACATAGATCCATCTCTGTTACGCCTCGAAGCTGTCCAAGATCAACGAAAACGTTTTGAAAAATGGAAGGCAAAGTTCTCCGCCACCGTCAGCCGTTATGTGAATAATCTATTTATTCACTTGGGCAACGAGTTCGGAGATACTCCACTGTCTTCCACTGAACTTGTTCTTCCAAAGCATTCTTCAGTTCACAAAGAACTCGTTGCCTACACAGAACTTATGCATTGGACGAAAGCAATGGATCGCAAGACTTATGATGGTTTGACGAGAGTCTACACAACATCCCTGAGTAAAATCTATGAACGGGACTTGCGAAATTTCTTTGCTCTGGTACAATCAAATCCGTTTATTTAAGACAGTAATGACTTCCACCCTCCTTAGGCTCGTCTTCAAATTTCCGAAAAACTACGAACGTCTAGAGAGGATTTAGATAGTTCGACTTCCTCGAAGAAATCAGCCATCATCGTGCCTTACGGGACATTAGGTGTCAACAAGGAGTGCTGGGCAAGCGAAGTGGAGACCACCGATCGTGAAAAATTCGATACGATCTTGGAAAAAGTTCTAGCCGAGCTAGAACCCGTTGCCTTACAAGAGCAAATGTTTTGCATAAATTTCTTTCAAATGGATGTGATAAGTCCCACGACTAAAAATACTCAAACAACATTGGATGCCCTTGAGAATCAACCCGAACCAAAAGAACCAGATTCAAGTAGTTACAGTTATCAATATTTTCATAATAAAACTAACTGTTTGTGTGTGTTTCAGGTAATATCTTACCTCAGAAGAAAATCGACCGGCAAATCAACGAAGAAGTTCGCAAACTGATGATAGCCTTATTCGGGTGTCTTGAACCAGAACTCATCAGCTTTATACAAAGTTTTGAAAAAATGGATAGCTTGTAACTGCATCGCGGTTTTCAAAAAGTTTAAACTAATTTGTTTCGTTTCAGCTACTCCCTATACGTTTTTGTTCGGCTGACTCAACATGTGATGTCAGCCCAAGACACACACTCATTCCTTAGCATGACATTCGCTTCGGCCTTGGTTCATGTCAAGCGAAACTTTGATCGATTTATGCAGCAGCAATTGCAGTCAATTAAAGATGCGAAAATGCCCAAACGTTCCAAATGTGGAATACTTCCTTATGTGGAAAACTTCGAAGACTTTGCCGAAACGTGTGAGGGGATTTTCCGTAAATCCGACAGACGAGCCGACATGGAGAAATGGTACCTGCAACTGGTGAACACAATATTTGATTATATATCGATTCATTCCAACGAACATGCCAAAACGCCGAGTCAAGTGGTCAAAATGGAGAACTATCATCACATGTATTCGTTGCTAGCTCAACTCAAAGTGCCTGGACTGGAACCGCTTAAGAAAGATGGCAAAGCCAAGTATAATGATGCTTTGAAGGCATATGTGACCAAATATTTTGGACGTCCCTTGGAGAAACTTAATGTAAAATTCAATTCAAATACTTTTTTTATAGAAAATAACCTCGTTTTTTGCAGCTATTCTTTGAAGGTGTCCAACAAAAAGTAGCCCAAGGCGTTAAGGAGACTGAAATTAGTTACCAAATGGCATTTTCCAAGCAAGAACTGCGCAAAGTAATCGGTCAATATCCAGCCAGGGAAGTGAAAAAAGGCTTGGAAAATCTTTACAAAAAAGTAGAGAAACATCTGTGCGAGGAGGAGAATTTACTTCAGGTTGTGTGGCATGCAATGCAAGAAGAATTTATAGCACAATATAATTATCTGGAGGAACGTATTCAAAAATGTTATGCCGGGGCAATGATCAATTTGGAATTCAGTATTCATGATATACTGACGTTCTTTTCGGATATTGCTCGATCACATTGATTTTAATAGAATCGAATCGAAATCGAAAATTATTTTATACCGTTATGCCGTGGAGGGACGATTCCATAGTATTAGTGCTTAAAAAGCATTAACTGTATTTACACATAAAAAACACACAAAACAATTATTTACTGTTAAGTGCAATAGAAAAATAATAAATATATATATGTAAAAAAATATTGCAACGAAAAACTAAATTTGAATTTTTAGCCTTATTTCCATTTTTATTTTATCTATATTATCTGGCCACTAAAATTGTCAGTACAGTTTATATAGAACGATCACCTCTCGCTCTGACAGCGGTGAAATCTCCCTGAACTTTGAGGGAGAGCGCAAATATTTCAGGGTTTCCGTAGTGCACATTGGTCTTTAAAAGCTTTAAAAAGCAAATTGTAAAAGCTCTTTAACAAGATTCGAAGAAGAATCCGTCATAATTTGCATTAGCGTAGAATGATGTGCTTGGGTTCAAAACACACCAAGGGTGTTGTTAACATCAAAAATTTGTGGGTCAGTCATTGGTTGGGTTTTAATATCAGTGGATAATTCAGGAAGTAAAACCACCAAATGGCATCATTTACAAAAATAAGATTCTCTCATAAGACTATAGAATCACGGTCAACGAATTGCGTCACCAAATTTTTATTTGTCCCCTTCTGATCTGGCTACAATTTATAAAGCGTTTATAAGCCCTAAACTCGAGTATATTTCCCACCTCTGGGCAGGTGCTTCGCAAACATCGCTTCACCTGTTTGATAGAATACAAAATCGAGCGTTAAGATTGATAGGAAATAGAACTGCTGCTGAAACAATTGCCCCTCTCGAATACCGATGCAATGTTTCATGTCTTTCCTTATTTTATCGTTTCTTTTATAAACAATGTTCACTCAAAGTAGCCAGTTGCATTCCTCCTCTTAAAAGTTTCTCCCGTAATACTCGTCTCGCAAGGAATGCGAATTTCGGACGTACCGTGAAATATAGAGATTCTTTTTTTTAGCTGAACAACACGAATTTGGAATAGTTTAGCCGGCGAGATTTTCCCTTGCCATTTTGATCTGCAGGCATTGAAAACAAATGTTAATCGACACCTCCAAATCTTTCCCCTCCCTATCTTCTTAATGCCCGCGCAGTGTTCTCTACATTAAAAGGGAAACAAAAAGTCCCTTGTGCGCGCGTTAATTATAAAAAAAATGGTATCGTCAATGTTGACACTTATTTCTTTGACCGTGCAATACTAGCTTTATGCACAAAAGAAGCACCTAATCCAAAGAACACATTTTGGAGCTTTCAGCAGAAAGATTGGAAGAAATATGCGGGATTCTCCTCTGCCTGCTGCTTCTTCTTTAACTGAAGATTATTATGATCTCGACTGGGACCACAACTTTCCCACTTTTCAGCTTTGCGCTTAACCTTTACATGCAGAGCCTCCCAGTTTTGGATTGTTCTATGCCTGAGGACACCTAAATGCAGGTGTGGATTTATTTGATCCAGGAGTTTTTTGCGCCTGCATTTCTCCCTCATAGAATTTTTTTTACACATTCATGCTGGGATTTACAAGCTCATATGTGGGAAAGTTTTAAGGTGTTTAAGTGTTTTTAGCTGGAGACTCACTTTGATATTCTTTGTCTAGATATGATTTCTTCCTTAGTAGCCTTTAACGATAAGCGAGGAGGCATAGACTGACTGTTAGAAGAAAGAAGATGGTCATCATCAACAACCGGGATCTGGCCCGGGCTTAATATAGCACACCATCCTTCCAGCGAAAGCAAGGTCGACCACGTTTCTTTCTAACATAAAAAGATCTGAAAAAAGATGGTTCCTCTTCGGTCATAGGACCTAGATGCCCACCGGAGTCTACCGAGCTTTATTTTGCTTTCTTTTTTCAAACACATCTGCTCCGAAGTAGGTTTGAAACTGAAACTGAAATGATATAGGTAGAATCATCTCCAGAATCGTCCTCCTCCGCACACGGGGTTAACAATTCTCCGTAATACTTTCCGCGGTTAGGAAATCAGAGTGGTTTTTAGGAAGCACCACAGTCTCAAATCCGTAGGTGATTACTGGAAAGAATAGTCTTGTATAGCTGCAGCTTAGTGTTATAGTAAGAATTCTGGATTTGAAGAATCCCTACAGACTAGACTAGCTTGTGATAGAATTTAGCAAACACGCGTATTTCTTCCTGCAAAGTAATATCGGCTTCTTTTAACCAAGTTAGTTAAGGGATTAAGCTACTTCACATTCTTCTCGTAGATGCAGCTACCAGCCAGGTATTGCCTCTACTTGGTGACGATAGTCCCCCTTATTGACGTGCTAGAGTCACGGATTGCTTTCCTTAACGCCAATATATCTTATAGAATGTATCCCCCAAACCCCTATAATTGCTGCTGATTTCATGTATTGCTTCATATAGTGTTGGCCTTCCATGTTTGATCAACTCGGCACCATCGACCCCCGAGGCCTTGTTTATTTTGATCCGATTAGTAGTCTTTTGTATCTCCTCAATGTTTGGTGGCTGCAGCATAAGGTCAAGGTAAGACAAATATACACAAATAACATTGCTCGAAACCTTGCGGGCTTTAGAAACACGTGCGAGTTCTGGAAGACTGTTCGGGAAATCAACTACAAGCCGAACAGACAAGTTGCTGGAACACTTGAAATGGATGACTTGGTAGAACACTTCAGGATGCTAACGCAAGACAATTTCTCCTTTTCATTTCAATTTGCTAGACCATATATCGAGAACGACGAGCTAGATACCACATTTTCTTGTTTAGAGGTACAAACTGTCTTAAATGAGCTACGAAATAATAAGTCTCCGTGATCGAATGAAATACCCCTAGAATTCTATAAGTTCAGTACTTTCCTGTTCCTAGAAAGTCTAACCAAAGCTTTAAACCAAGCATTTGATAGCACCTGTTAACCAGATTGCTTCAGAGAGGCTATTAGCTGTCCTATTTTCAAAAAGGCTAACTACAGGGGCATATCCTTGCTGAATTCTTCAATGAAAATTCTGGCTAAACTTCTTTCAAAACGGCTTTATAAATGGGTTCAGTGTAACAACTTGTTGAGTGAGTCACAAGCTGGCTTTCGGGAGAATTATTCAACAATTGACCAAATTTATTCGCTTACTAACATAGCTCAAATATTTGTAAGTAGCAAGAAAAAGCTTTATGCTTTCTTTATTGATTTCAAGGCAGCATTCGATACCATAGACAGAAAAGCACTTATTTTGAAGCTGTACAACAAAGGAGTCTCGACTAAGTTTGGAAACATTGTAGAACTTTTGTATGATTCAACAACTTCTGCGGTTGTATATAGAAACAAAATGTCGGAGCAAATTCGAATAGAAATAGGACTTAGACAAGGCTGCAGCTTAAGTCCTCTTCTGTTCGCCCTGTTTATCGATGATATAGAAGAGGTTTTGCAAGGGGGAGGACGGGTTTCAGATGGTCTTTTAATCAAAGTACTAACGTTCGCCGATGACATCGTTGTCCTGGCTGAGTCGCCTGGTAGTCTCCAATTGATGATAAATAGATTGTTCAAATACTGCAAGGAATGGAGGCTCCAGGTTAATCTCGCAAAGTCAAAAATAATGATCTTCCACAACAGTGGAAGTCGTAACTGTCGCAATGAAACGTGCGAAATCCAAAAGTGCCCTAAATGCAACTTGAAAAAGTGTGATACAATGCAAAGATATTGAATACGAAGCCAAATATCGCATTTTTAAAACAACAGCGAAAGCGATCATGTCTTACGCAGCTCACGTTTGGGGTCATAAGCAGTTTGAAGAAGTGCAACAACTCTTGAGATTCTTCCTAAAACGAACGTTGAGGCTACCAAACAGTACGGATAACCAAATCCTTATGCTGGAGACAGGCCTTTCTCCTTTATTCATATCAACACTTAAAACGCAAATTGACTACGTACTCAGAACAACGGAGATGGACGACAGTCGATTACCAAAAAAAAAAATAACAATGCTTGTAATCCGAAAGAAAATATCATGGTTTGAGTCTTGGAGAAATTAAGCCGAGTACTGGGACTTTCACTTTCACTACAAGATGAATATGGACAGGTGGAAAAGCGAACTTTATCGCCTGATTAGTTTGGTAGATGAAAGAAAACGAGAAGATTTTGGGAAAGCCAGAAGCTCGTCTCATAGGAGCATATATGCGCAACTGAACTACAACTTGTCAACTAACAACTACTTCAGGGCGGAGTACTCAACCGATCTTATGTCACTCATTTTAAAAGCACGAGGATAGTTACTCCCCCTGAACTACTTACCGCATAGAAGCGATTTACAAGAAACGTGTGAGCTATGTAACCTTAAAGAGAAAGAGGACGTATTTCACTTTCTGGGTAGATGTCCGATACTTTTGGAAACCAGAAGAAGTAAAATTGGAAAGAGTTACCTTATTGAAGCTTATTAAAATTCTTAACGGGGAGTCTGATTGGGAGGTTCTGTATCAAAACATTAAGATAGCACTTGGCTACAGAAAACGAATTATAAATGAACTTTTTTAAAATAAATTTGAAACACTTTAATTATATTGTATAAAATATTATTTGCCAACTGGCAGACGGCGATTGCCATGTCATGTGATGAATGGAAACCAAAATGTTTTTATATTATATGAAATAAAATCATTTTTTGAATTGAATTGAATTAGCATAAGGTCTTCCTCTTGAAATGTTGGACTCTCCTTTTCATTCATGAGCTGCACATTCAACAATTCATTAAAGTACATGTTCCATCGCTTCAGGATCGGTGATGAGATTTACATTGGTTGATAGAACTTCCGCATCTGGTGCGATCGCTCTCTGGGCGCTTCATTTTGCCCAGATCCAAGAACACCAATAAATGTTGGATTAAATTGCTAGTTTTCTAAAAAATATTCCCTGCCCATCACTAGATTTAAATGTTCTCTTTAAAATAAACAAAGACATAAATTATCTCTTTAAAAAAGTAAGAAACAGAGAAAGAACAGACGTTGGATTTGGCTCTTTCTTCTTTCTTGGCTAGCGAGTAGCGATATCAATTCATAGAATAGTAGGTTTTTCACCTGGGTGCCTAGTGCCTGACTGCCTGAATCTGAGTCGAATGAAACGAAACAGAGACGAAGACCCGGTTGAAGCTGAATCCACAAACAATAGCAGTCGAAAATTCCGTGTTTGTATCTAAGCTAGAGATAAGTAACAAGAGCAACCACTGACGCAGGCATTAAACCGAAAACCGAAACAAAATTAAAGCCACCAAAATTTAAAATTACCCAGCAGCAGTGCAGTGCAGTGCATAGACATAGAGTAACTATACTATAAAGAGGGAAATCTACTGCCTTCATTTGACAAGACCTACAAGCTGGTCAAATAAGTATTGGTGTAGAACTGTCAAAAAATAGCCACCGATTGAGAGTGTAGTAGTGCTGAACTGTCAAAAAATAACCACCGATTGAGAGTGTAGTAGTGCTGAACTGTCAAAAAATAGCCACCGATTGAGAGTGTAGTAGTCAAATAATTGACCTCTTCTTTTCAGTTCCCTTTTGTTTCCCACCACGAAATTGGGCGTGTTAGAAGATACTGCTAAAAAAAAGCGCCATCCCGAAATTTGACGTCATCAGTGACTCAAACTGACTAAATTAAATTACCATTTTTGGAAAGAATCCGAAGTGTTAGTGGACTTAAAATGTATATTAAATCAATCAATGTATATTTAATCAATCATTGGACCAAACCTGCATCAATTAAAACTTACTTTTCCGTTTTTTTTCTAAAACGGAAATAAATTTATTCAACAAGGGTCACTAATGACGTAAAATACGAAAGTCGCTATCTTGTTTTCTTGTACCATGAGGAGCCACTAGCAAGTTACTCGAATGCAAGTTGTTATACTTTATTATTTTTTCCCTGCCTTTTACATATTGTGTGCTTGAAAACTCTATATAAACGTTTAAAACTGGTTAAACAATATCCAAGAGTTTCAAACATTTTACCTGATACTGATGATAGTGTATTGATTATTCTAAGAATTAATTTAAACAAGCATTCGGTCAGAAGATTACGTACTATGTATATTTGTGTTTAGTAATTAAGTCATTTTGAATTTATTGTAGAAATTTATTTTATTAAATTATTTTGTGTCATTTAATAGTGTATTGTTTAAATGGAAAAAAATAACCTAATTGGCATTTAGTGAGAAAATGAAATTCAAGATTCAAATATTAAACGCGCTGCGGATAGCTCTCTGTCTGACGTTCTCTAACGCCGTGTTTAGAATGCCGTGTTAAAATAATCTCAACACAAGGTAAAATAATCTCAACAAATTATTAATCCTACAAACTTAAAAAGAAAAACACTGCATTATATTGGTTTATATTAGAAAATTGTAGACATTATATTTATCCGTACTAATTAGACCTTGTGTACATGATTTCTCTTTTCGGTTGTTTCTTCATTCTTCTTTTGGACAGGCACGTACGTTGGTGTGTACACTGATTTGGATTACCCCGAATATAACCAATGTTTTCCTACAAACTATACTATTTTATTCTAAAGAAATTTGCAAAATTAAAAAAAAACAATTAAAACCATCCATTACCACTAAAAAAACATAATTGGGAATTGTTTTCAATTTCAAAAGTTCTTATTTTTAGTCCGTGCATAGCATTTTCTTTCTCAAACGAGAAACTTCAAAGCTCAATCACAAAAATCCTTAAAATTTTCATTCGTCCATTCGTTAGTTCATTCCCCCTACTTTTTACACCCCTTACCTAATTGCAAAAAGAACGAATGAAGAAACATCCGAAAAAAGGAATCATGTAAACAAGCTCTAAGACCTAAGAAAATCACCTTAACCCTTAAGGTATACATTCCGAACACATCCTTCTCGATATGTAGGAGTATGGTGGAGGTGAGTGTCTAAAACGTCAACATCAAATTATTTAGTGAATATTGTATTGTGTTGTGTAGTGTTCTGATAATAAGAACTGATCTTATTATCATCAATAAAACGAATAAGCAGTTTAATTTTGTTAAAAAGACACAATAATTCACGGAGTTCCTTTACTTCGAACAATTTGTGAGAATTTCATAAAATACCACCATCGAAAGACGACGACGACGTGCCTGATGAGAATTGTATCTTGTATCAAGTATTCTCATCAGGCACGTCGTCGTCGTTGATGGTATTTTGGGAATTATTGTGTCCTATTTACAAAATTAAACTGCTTATCCGTTTTATTAATTAATTATTAGTGGTCAGCTACCAGACAATCTTCCACAAGTGCAAAATCTTATAAAACGTGATCCGGAATCATACTAGGAAGAATTCTCCCAGCAATATCGCCATTTCTTGAGCAGCTTGGAAGTTTTCGAATTAAATCCCAGCAATGAAAATAAAAGTCTCGATGAATTGATTATGTTTATTGCGCAGGTAATAAAAGAAAAAAAAAGCAAGTGTTGCATTTAATGATGCTTTATAAATATGATGTTTGTTTTGTAGGTCGCTCAATGCTATCCTGATGTTTGCATCCAATTTCCACAGCATTTAGTCGATTTGCTGAAAAATCATGCCACAACTCTGGATCCTACTAGGCGCAACTGTTTTGTTAAGGCACTGATTCTGCTTCGAAATAAGAATCTTATTCCTGCATTGGACTTGTTGCAGCTGTTTTTTAAATTGCTCCGTTGTCCGGACAAGAATTTGAGGACTTTTTTCAGAATAATAAGTTTGGCTACAAAGACGGCAGGAAGAATGAAAACTGTTCAACGACAAATAGAGAGAAACGCAAGGGCAAGAACTTTATTATGATGAGGCACAAGGCACGTGGCAAGGTCAAGAAGAGTTTTAAGGACAAACAGAAGGCTCTAAGGAATCATCTACTCAAACAGAAGAAAATGAAGTACGATAGTATGATTTTTTTTAGATAGTCTAGGGTTTGTAAGTTTTTAAAAAATAAAAAAATATTTCTTAATACCGTTTGTGAAGACTTTGTTTTGTGTTGCTTTTATAAGAATTTGTTTGGGGGAAACAAGCTTGATCCTGAAGAGTCCGGTGAAGTTGTATAAGTTCAATATAAATGTTTATTAAAAAAATAAGCCACAGCTTTACAAGGAGATTATTAATTCTATTGATACATGAAGTCTTCTTCTGCGACATTTTTCTGGAACAAGTTTATTCAGAAGGATAGGTATTAGCTTTGGTTCCCATTCATTTATTTAGTACGGCGCCGTTAGAACTTTTTCTAGCGGATACATCTGAAAAGATTAAAATGAAAAAGAACGATAGTGGTGTCTGGGTATAACTGCAAACCTGCATAGAAGCAACCACACTGGTCACCAAGTTCTCTGGCAAATCCTTGTCCTTGAATCTAAAGTGAATTTGATTGATGTCACAACATTCGTCAAAAATCCATTTTTGAGGACCTTCTTCCCTCAGCGTCAGCATTCGAAAATACTAATAATAAATTTTATTTAAAAAAAATTTTTGCAATAATTTTTGTCAACAATTCACTGACAGTTGTTGTCAACAAGAACAAAATGAAATGTCAAAATTAACAAAACTCACCACATCGTTTTTTCTTTGTTTTTTAACGCCGACAATGAATGATATACAAAAGAGAACACGAAACACAATGAATGATATACCAAAGCAACAACGAAAATTGAGGGTTTTGAGGCGTGGAACGTACGAAAGTTTTTCCTCTATATAATATATTTACTCTATGGCATAGATCATGTTAACCACTTGTTTTTATTTAGCGGTCCGTTCCCCATTGCAATGCATGCAAGTCGCAATCTCGGTATAACCAGTTTTATGACCGATGTTGTGGAGTTGTTGTCTTTGTCGTGTACCGGTTCTGGTTCAGTGCAATTCTGTTCGTTGAGTTGCTAGGATTGTGTTGGTTGAGTCGTCTGTTTATCGCCGTGTGAAACGCAAAGTGGAAACTATCGATCGTGCCCTCGTCTGGTGTGTAAAAATTCAAGTGCAATTTTGACGAAAACATACCGATACCGACAACGACCATAAAAAGGGGACAGAGAGTACCTTTGACTCTGAATATTTTATGTGTTTTCCAAAGAGGAAGAAAGGAAGAATTGAAACCCAAGTAATGCCCATTTTCAATTAACCATAATTTCTATATGTTTGTGTGTTTATACAGAAAGTGTCTGGTGGAGTTCTTGTCGTTGTTACCTACTTTTTTCCACCCGCACCGATTATACTTCCTATATCTACTGATACCGACGAAGATACTGTTTGTGTTTAGTTCCTAAATCCTGTTTGTGTTTTGTGCTCGTCTGGTACTCGTGCTCTGTGCCTTAATCGTGACTCAATGTGAAATTTCTACTTCGAATTTGTTGTTAGTTTCAAAGTGAAGAGTGAACCTTCGTACAGAGGTTCAAACGGTTCTCTGGAGCTGTCTATGGATCTTGAACTTGGTCCAATATAAAATAAATCGGTTAAACTTTGTTCCACTTTCTGATTATCTGTTCGAAGGGATAAAACTTGTTGGGTTTTCTATACCACAATCGATATATTTCAAGAGACCGTTGTTGTTTCGGAAGTTGCAACACATCTAGCCCATGTTATGTGATATATTATTTGCTTGTGAAGTTACGTCTTACGTGTCGTTCTGTCTATTGTGTGTCTAACGTGGCAAGGTCAAGAAGAGTTTTAAGGACAAACAGAAGGCTCTAAGGAATCATCTACTCAAACAGAAGAAAATGAAGTACGATAGTATGATTTTTTTTAGATAGTCTAGGGTTTGTAAGTTTTTAAAAAATAAAAAAATATTTCTTAATACCGTTTGTGAAGACTTTGTTTTGTGTTGCTTTTATAAGAATTTGTTTGGGGGAAACAAGCTTGATCCTGAAGAGTCCGGTGAAGTTGTATAAGTTCAATATAAATGTTTATTAAAAAAATAAGCCACAGCTTTACAAGGAGATTATTAATTCTATTGATACATGAAGTCTTCTTCTGCGACATTTTTCTGGAACAAGTTTATTCAGAAGGATAGGTATTAGCTTTGGTTCCCATTCATTTATTTAGTACGGCGCCGTTAGAACTTTTTCTAGCGGATACATCTGAAAAGATTAAAATGAAAAAGAACGATAGTGGTGTCTGGGTATAACTGCAAACCTGCATAGAAGCAACCACACTGGTCACCAAGTTCTCTGGCAAATCCTTGTCCTTGAATCTAAAGTGAATTTGATTGATGTCACAACATTCGTCAAAAATCCATTTTTGAGGACCTTCTTCCCTCAGCGTCAGCATTCGAAAATACTAATAATAAATTTTATTTAAAAAAAATTTTTGCAATAATTTTTGTCAACAATTCACTGACAGTTGTTGTCAACAAGAACAAAATGAAATGTCAAAATTAACAAAACTCACCACATCGTTTTTTCTTTGTTTTTTAACGCCGACAATGAATGATATACAAAAGAGAACACGAAACACAATGAATGATATACCAAAGCAACAACGAAAATTGAGGGTTTTGAGGCGTGGAACGTACGAAAGTTTTTCCTCTATATAATATATTTACTCTATGGCATAGATCATGTTAACCACTTGTTTTTATTTAGCGGTCCGTTCCCCATTGCAATGCATGCAAGTCGCAATCTCGGTATAACCAGTTTTATGACCGATGTTGTGGAGTTGTTGTCTTTGTCGTGTACCGGTTCTGGTTCAGTGCAATTCTGTTCGTTGAGTTGCTAGGATTGTGTTGGTTGAGTCGTCTGTTTATCGCCGTGTGAAACGCAAAGTGGAAACTATCGATCGTGCCCTCGTCTGGTGTGTAAAAATTCAAGTGCAATTTTGACGAAAACATACCGATACCGACAACGACCATAAAAAGGGGACAGAGAGTACCTTTGACTCTGAATATTTTATGTGTTTTCCAAAGAGGAAGAAAGGAAGAATTGAAACCCAAGTAATGCCCATTTTCAATTAACCATAATTTCTATATGTTTGTGTGTTTATACAGAAAGTGTCTGGTGGAGTTCTTGTCGTTGTTACCTACTTTTTTCCACCCGCACCGATTATACTTCCTATATCTACTGATACCGACGAAGATACTGTTTGTGTTTAGTTCCTAAATCCTGTTTGTGTTTTGTGCTCGTCTGGTACTCGTGCTCTGTGCCTTAATCGTGACTCAATGTGAAATTTCTACTTCGAATTTGTTGTTAGTTTCAAAGTGAAGAGTGAACCTTCGTACAGAGGTTCAAACGGTTCTCTGGAGCTGTCTATGGATCTTGAACTTGGTCCAATATAAAATAAATCGGTTAAACTTTGTTCCACTTTCTGATTATCTGTTCGAAGGGATAAAACTTGTTGGGTTTTCTATACCACAATCGATATATTTCAAGAGACCGTTGTTGTTTCGGAAGTTGCAACACATCTAGCCCATGTTATGTGATATATTATTTGCTTGTGAAGTTACGTCTTACGTGTCGTTCTGTCTATTGTGAAGAACTTGTGTTTATAATTATTGTGAGAACTGAGGAAAAGCCGCCGTCATATCACACGCTTGTTGTTAATGCAATTCGCGCATAAATTCCTCGATTTGATATCCACAGGTAGTTAAATTAAAAAAAAGGTTTTTCATTTTTGAAAAGTGAATTTGGGCTCAGCTACCTTCCTATATGTAGTTTCTTTCTGAGATTGGAAGATTTAGATAAACGAAAACATCACAGCGCGTTTTCCGCATTGGATTTCGAAACAAGAAATAACGGTTGGATTAATTAAACTAGACATCAACGGTATGTATATTGATAATAATGTCTGCAAAATTTTTAAACGACATGACACCCAGATTGCCATTGGACTAGGAGCTAGTTTGACTTGTTTTGGTAGGCAAATGGCAATTGGAAATCTATTTCTGTTCCAACCAGAAACGCGAATCTTTTATTTCTTTTTAAATGTTTCCTAATGCAACTATGATTGTGGCTTAAAAATAAAAATAGATCACAACTTGGACTTGCGTTGTATTTTAAAATAGGATAGGTAGGCGCCGACTTTCTAGAGGCATTTTAAGACTTGGCAGTTTTCTGCAAAAAACACAAAACATTTGCTTCTTTGCCGTGTAAAATAACGTTCGTACGTGGCTAGCCCAGACAAATGACAACTCCAAGATCTGTACAAAATGAGGATTTAAAATAATATGAGATTTAAAATATCGAATTTTCCCGGACAAATAAAAATAAAAAAGAGTACAAAACTAGGACAAAAGTAACCACATAAAAATTTGTTAAGAAAATAATTGTATAAAGGTATTTCGGCTTAATCGATCTCCTCTTTGCACTACTCCTGGTTAGAAGAAGAGTACATTTTTAGGAAAACCCGGACGGATGCGAACGCTACTCTAATAGCGAGTTTCATTCAAGAAAAGATTTGCTCTTTCTGTCAAAAGATTTGATCTTTTTGAATTTTGAGAGTTTCGTTGCAAGAAAAAAAACAAATCTAGATAGAATCTCAACACGAAAGATTTGATCACTGACGGAGTGGAAGATTTGATCTGAATGCACACAAACATGTATATAATCTTTTCTGCCAATGTCAATAGGGATGCAACATACAAGCGATACATCGATGTTTTAAGAAATCGATGTAGGTATCATTCATAAATATCAATTTCGTGTTTATTGAAAAGCTTTTTTTATAAATTAATGACCACAAATACTTTAAAATATAGCCACGGGATCTATTTTTCAGAACAAATCAACAAGCTAATGGTCTCTGGCGGCCGCCATTTTACTTTGATTTTGACAGATGCGGCAAAAATAAAAATTTATAAAAAAAAGAAAGATGGAAAGATAAGCACAATACCTAAGTTTGAGTTGAAAAGTGTAAAAATAGTTTCCTCTTAAAAGCGACTGTGATCGTCATTGCTAAAAATGACTAGTGTCATTGCAGTTTCAGCTAACCGTCAACGATCAGCGGTTTAAAATTTGTCACGTCGTGAGATAGTCATTGTTTTGCACGTCATTGCCCTGACACCGAGACACAAAAATTACCCTGACACGCTTTGATGGTCATTGTGTTGTCATTGGCCATGACACGATGACCTATGTCAGTGCACTGACGGTTGTAAGACCTATTTTATTGTGACGTTAGAGGGTCACTGCAATGACACATTACAAGAACCGTCTAAAACTAGCTTTACCATCAGTGTTTTTATTATCAAAAATGCATAATCCAGGTAATCTGATGCTCAATTCCAATAACCTGAGATGTAGGATGTTTGCAATCAGACAAGATGACATAATTGGTTATCAAATAAAAACCATATCTTGTCTGACGGCAAAAAACCTACATCTCAGGTTATTGGAATTATGCATCAGATCATTTGTTTGATTTTCTCAAAAACGGCTCTAAAGATTTTGATAAAACTTTCAGGGTGCTATTTTTACAACAATACATATTTAAGTTAGAACTATTTTTTTGAAATTTGCTCTATAACGGTACCTCTCTCTATAACCGGTTTTTTTCAAATGTGGTTTTATCGTAAACTATTATCCCGATTTCAATAAAATTTTGCACTCAGGAAGTCTTTATAATTCAATTAATATTGTATTTCAAAATTTTCAAAAACTTTTTTTTCGATTTTTTTAAAATTTTCTAAAAAAAAAATTTGGTTTTCGAAATATTTTGATTTTATTTTTAAATAATTTTCCCAGATGAAAACTGTCTGCAGTTTCCTCATTATGACATACTAGAAAAAAATTTAAAATATTTTTCCGAAAAGTTTTTCAAAAAAACGACTTGAAAAAAACTGGTCGAACGATTTTCAATATTTTTTTTTCCTAGATAGACATTTAGTTTTCAAATTTTATTGCATACTTAGTTTTTCCGAGAAAACTTTAAAGCTACATAAAAAATGAAAGAATTTTCAAAAAAAAAAATATTTTTTTATTTTAATAGACGTGTGGTTTTCAATCTAGCAGTACTTCTTTCGGAGTTGGTCTTTTTGACAGCTGTCACTTGATTTATGCTCAGTTTGGTTTGCGATTTCATAATGAATAGACTTGCTCTCGAACAAGTTTACAAATTGTGCAAATTTATTACCAAAATAATGGTTCGTTTCGATGGAGCAGAGCATCGAAAAAGACCCGAATGAGTACATCCGCCATTGCCCGCAACAATTGGAGATGTCCATCCACTTTATGCAAGATTTTGCGGAAGGATCTTGGTTTGCAAGCTTAGAAAATCCAACTCCTGCAAGAATTGAAGCCGAACGACCATCAAGTGCGTCTCACGTTCGGTGAATGGGCCCACAACGAGATGACCACCGATCCCGATTTTGACAAAATTGGGCCTCGGCTGGAATTTTTTCGAGCCAGCCGCGGCGGCCACTGCCCCGAAATCATTTTTAAAACATAATGCAAACCCTTATCTTTATAATCAAGCTAAATTCTTCGCCATAATATTAAACTATATGCGTTTTATTTCTTCTTGAAAACCACACGTCTAAAAAAACACCCTTTCTATACATACATATGCAACCACTAAGCAATTATCTAACATAAGAACAAGTTCGTGCGACCCAGTCGTGCATTTTTTTAAATTTATTCGACGATGTGATCGCACATATGAGCAAGTACGTGCGATCCGGTCGTGCAATTTATTTAATTGTGGCAATCACTTATCATAATTACATTAGCCGATTCCAACCCTGTACTCTGGCTAGAATAAATACTCTAACGAACGCTTCAACCAAACATTATAGAAATAATTAACAATTTGTTTTTAATTTAGCACTAAGATAGAAGAAGTTTTTAAAAGATCTGCTGCAATAACCGTTACTAAGATTTTGGGTGCTCCATAACAACCTACTGCATTTATAATATTGTTTCCGTCTATCTCCATCATTTTAGAGGTTCGTAAAATGTGTAGCTACCATTCATTTAATGTTTTGATTAATATGCCATTATAAAAGAAAGATCCCGCAAATTTTTCAAATGAAACATGAAGCCCATTTCATAGTTTTATTTTACATAACTTTATTTTCCAAAAAAAAAAAAAAAACATAAGGAAAATGTAAAACGATCCCGTTTCACATCCGGACTTTGGACAACTTTGCGGGTCTCATCAGACTTTTTCATAAAATGTAGCTAAGAGGTGTGGAACCGGATTCTGGCAAAACCGTTGAAAGCGGCACACATGGAAATTTTGATAAGCAAGTAGTAAGTAGTGTTCATTAATCTAATGAAAAAATGCTGGTCTTTGTGAATTATTAAAAAAGAGAGAAAAAAGACAAATTAATCGCCAGAGTTTCTATTTATTCGAAATTAATTGAAGAAACTCGAGAGCTCTCATACAGCTGCTAAAGCGTTTGGTGATAAATAATATTGCCTTTGCTTGTTGTATACAAAAACATATCTCACTCATAAGTCATTATTTATTATAAACATATAGTCTGTAGTCACTATTTAATAAAATATCTTAGCAATAATTCAAAGTGTCTTCCTGATCGTGTGAAATTAATTGACTGTCTTAAAAAAGGCACATAATGGCCAACAATAATAACTCAAGGATAGAAAGATGGTTAACTAAATGTGTAATTGTTCGATGAGATAAGCACGGAACAATGATATTTATAATTGCATATTAAATTATCTTTGCAATGAAGATGACTTTACAGATACTTTACCAAGATTGTCTATAAAAATAGTCAAAGGAAATGATAAGGTCTCTGATAATATCATGTTTCTTTTGTCTGATTACGATTCGGTTAAATATAAACGTATGACTCATTTTCGTACATAATATCTCCGGATGAGGTAGATGGTTGACTATTTAAAATACTTGTACTCTTAATCGCTATTATTTATTAAGTTTTAAAGCAATGAACGTCCCCATTGAGCTTAACAAATAGAAACAGACATATTGTTTCTTAACCTATTTTTTTTTCATATATTCCAGTTTAGTAAAAAAAAGACACTAAAAACATTTAAATATTTAATTAAAGCAGAAAACAATAAAACAGTAGAGTTATTATGTAAATCACAGCTAAGTTTTTAATATTCTCAAAACGAGTGATTTTAATTAATTTTTTTTTTAAATCGTTCTAGCTGTTTCTGAGATAATATGTTATTAAGCTGGACAAATAAAAATTAACGAACTATGACGGTTTATCCAACTACTATTTTAATGTGCTCTAATGTTCGTGGTTTAAGAAAGATCACGTGTACGTCTACACTGTTCAATATAGGCCAGCTGTTTTGGCATAAAGTGAAACTCAGGTTGGAGTAAATACTAATTTATCAGAATTTGCTATACATGGGTATAGCTTGGTGCCATTACTCTTTTCCCATCATGGTCTCGTGGTCTATGTTAGGAATGATATTGCTTGCCAGAGCCTTCCCCAATATGGGCAATGTTCCAACACGGACTTTAACTTCTTATGGCTCAAATTCACTGTCCGCAAGCATGTCATTCATTATTGTTTTATTACAGGAGTCCAAATCTTGACAATAATTCGACTTATAACGAGTTTGATGCACTGTCTGATTCCATCTCGAAAATTGTTTCCCTTTGTCCACTGAAATCGTTATTGCGGGCGATTTCAATGTACACAATTCCAATTGGCTCCGCTATTCTAGTCAGACAACACCCGAAGGAAGGTATGTCGAGCTTTTTGCCGGGTTACATCACCTTACCCAACTGATCGATGTGCCAATGCGTATACCGGATGTTGCTGGGCAAGCCGCCCATACTCTTGACTTGTTTCTTACTTCTCACCCTGATAAATATACCATTAGTGTAACTTCTCCATTTGGCACTTCAGACCATTGTGTCATTTCATGTAATTTCTCATCCTCCACCCATCCAGTTAAAGAAAAACTTCCCACCAGGACCGTTTGGCAATACGAGAAAGCCAACTGGGACGGCCTGAATATTTTTTCCGAAACTTTAACTGGTCACTATGCTTCCTCGATAGTGACATTGATGCCAGTGCTGAAATGATCACAAATGTGATTCTTCTATGGATGCGTGCTTTTATACCTAATAGAGTAAAAAGCATCAAGCCTAAAGAAAAGTCCTGGTTTAATGTTGAGTGTAAAGAAGCTATCAGGCTCAAAAAAGTAAGTTTCCGATCTTACAAAGCGAACCGTAAATCGGAAAAAGCACAAACAAGCAAGGAACTCATGCAACTCCGTTATTGAAAGAACAAAATTTTTGCATGGCCAACAATTACGGCAAAAATTTCTGCAGTGCCTGTCCCAAAGGCAGTAAACATTTTTGGTCGTTTGTAAAAAATATTAAAAACTCCTCAACATCTTCGGTTCCAACGCTCATCGACAGTAACAAACCAATTGTTTACTCTTTAGAGAAGGCAAACTTGCTGGCAGTCCATTTCGCTGCCAGCTCCACGCTACCTAACAGCAACGTTGCCCCTCCTGTACTTGAGAATGTAAATTTTTCCATGGGACAGATTTTTTCCGCACTCGTACATTAGCAAGAGTTCTCAAGGATCTCGATATACAAAAATCCGCTGACCCGGATGATATACCCCCGATTCTTCTGAAGAGGTGTTCTTCCAGACTGGCAAAGCCACTGCGTAAACTTTTCCATCGCTCCTACTCTTCTGGAATCTTTCCTAGAAGATGGAAAACAGCATTTGTCCAGCCTCTCCCTAAGAAAGGTGACCCATCCTCCCCCTCCTCCTACACCCTTAGCACTTACATCCCTTCTTTCTAAAGTCATGGAAACACTGATTAACCGTCAGCTTAAGGAATATCTCGAAGATCGAAAGCTTCTCCATGACCTTCAGTATGGCTTTCGCAGCAACCGTTCCACTGGTGATCTGATGGCATATCTCACCAAACAGTGGAACAAATCTTTACATCGCTTTGGTGAAAGTAAGATTATTGCTCTTGATATCTCCAAGGCATTTGGTAGAGTTTGGCTTTCTTATCGAAAATGCGTGCTTTTGGAATCGATGATACTCTTGTTCGTTGGATTAGAAGCTATCTTCTGGATCGTTCAATACAAGTTGTATTGGACGGATTCAAGTCTGATTCCCACAAAATAAATGCTGGTGTGCCCCAGAGCTCTGTATTGTCTCCGACTCTTTTCCTAATTTTTATAAATGATCTTCTGTATGTTACTTCTAATCCACTTAACTGTTTTGCTGACGACTCTACTCTCAGCTTTTCATATTCGTTCGATAATTCACGTCCTTCGCCTTTGGACGTACAATTGCAACGGCACCGTATGTCAAGCTCATTAAACTCCGATTTATACAGCATTTTCAAATGGGGTAGTAATAATCATGTGGAGTTTAATGCTTCGAAAACTCAATGCTGTCTTCTGTCGTTAAAGCTAAACATACCCCCAATGCCATTGTCCATGAATAGCATTTACATCGAAGAAACCGAAAAGCTCTCAGTACTCGGTATGTGTGTCAACGACGAACTCTTTTGGAACAACCATATGTTTGAGATCGCTAAGAATGCTGCTAAGTGCTTAGGTTATCTGTATCGGTGTAAAAAGTACTTTTCCCCATCTGATCTGGCTAAAATTTATAAAGCGTTTATAGGCCCTAAACTCAAGTATAACTCCCACTTCTGGGCAGGTGCTTCACAAACATCGCTTCATCTGCTTGAAAGAATACAAAATCGAGCGTTAAGAGTGATAGGAAATAGAACTGCCGCTGAAACAATTGCCCCTCTCGAACAACGACGCAATGTTTCATGTCTTTCCTTATTTTATCGTTTCTTTTATAAAAAAATGTTCACTCGAAGAAGCCAGCTGCATTCCTCCCCTTAAAAGTTTCTCCCGTAATACTCGTCTCACAAGGAATGCTCATCAGTTCACCCTTGATCCCAATTTCGGGCGAACCGTGAAATATAGGGATTCTTTTTTTAACCGAACGACACGAATTTGGAATAGTTTACTCGGCGAGATTTTCCCTTGCCATTTTGATCTGGAAACATTCAAAACCAATGTTAATCGACACCTCCTATCTCTCCCCTCCCTATCTTCCTAATGCCCGCACAGTGTGTTCTACATTAAAAGGGAAACAAATAGTCCCTTGTGCGCGCGTTAATTATAAAAAAAGGTAGCTGCCTGTTAAATTGCGGTAGGCCCTCTTGTCGGAGCTACGTGATGGCAGTGGTTACGCAAAAAAGCAGAAGCTTTTGGTATTTTTGGTTCTTGAGGATAACTCAACTTTGTAAAGAAGTTTTGTATAATCGCCGCCGTATTAAACATTGAAATTAGAGATGCAGGTAGTCCTCGCTCCTCAGAAAGGCGGAATATACATGCCATCACATAATATGTAAATAAAATTATGGCTTGCTGCCATAAAATTGTTGCCCTAAGGCACCTGTTATGCTAAATGGACACCAACGTGAGTGGGCTCACCGTTGAAACAAGCCTGTCTATCAAAGCACATTCACAATCTGCACATTCTGTGAACTATCACATCCGTCAGTTCGAAGTCTCATTCTCTGAATGGGCGTTACCCACATTCTCTTTATATCTAACTTTTTAAGCAAGGATTTCCGGTCTTCCGACCGGGATCACAATTCCCTTAGTTCACTGCTCTTTCTATGTGGTTCATCGGGTTAACCTCATAAAACGTCGGCATGCAATCCAGATTTGGATTGTTTCATTTCTGAGGTCAACAAAATGCAGATGTGGCTGAATTTTTTTGATTCAAGAGTTTTTCAGCTTAGTTTTCTACTCTGGAACGTGGCATTCGATTGCCTTTTTAACTGGATCCTCAGTGCAACTTCTTTCTACATGATAGTACCAACTTATTTGGTTATGATATATCTTCTTACCAATATAGTTTTCTTAATGTGGACACTTCCTTAAAATTTTCTTGCTCCATATTCGATCTTCATTTCAGATGCCGTCAATTTCCTCTCCATACTAAATATTATCTGAAATCCTGTTTTGCAAACCTTCTCAACTGATTGCAAACCCGTTGCTTAGCAGTCCGGTTTGATACAACAACAGTTCACTCTTGTGCGGAGAAACCTAAACTGATACTAGGATGATTTTGCACTGAAAAACTGAGCCTTAAACATTGAGTTATGAAAACCTTTTATATAGTTTTGTTTATATTAATTGTTAAAACTGTAAAACAAAAGAAAAACTGCAAAAATTGTCCTTGTCAACGTCTACAAGCGTACTTACATTTAACAGCTTTTCCAGGTTGAAATTTCTGTTTTGAATGCTATTGAAAAGAAATAAATATGTGACTATAGATAAAACATCGCACTCGGTTTTTTTTCCAGAATTGCAATTACAAAATCATTTTAAAAGTCAACACCTACAAAATAGCAAATTGGTCAAGTTTTCAAGAGCTGACACAAACTGTCAGACAAAAAAAAACCATTATAACACCCACTTTGTCAAAACCAGCATTATTGTAGGGTCAATCTCGATACAAATCTCAAGAAATTCATCTTTTACAAATTCATTAAAGCCACTTTAAAATCGTACCGGGCCTTCGGCCTTTTTACAAGCTTAATGGCAACATTAGCCCTTGGTTGGGAAAGTTCATCGTTTAGAAAGGTGTTTAATTTGAATAAATATAAAAGTTGAATAATATTTTATGAAAGTAAAATTAAATTCACATTATGTAAGTCTCAAACTGTTGGGTCTCAGAAACTATTATGAACACCGTCATCCAAAGTGTTTATAATTTATTATAGGTTTTGATAACGCATAATTTTGACCTATGCGTTCCATGACCTTAAGTCGTTAAGACCATTGATGGTAGTTAACCTAGGTTAACCGAATGAAGCAACTTGAGCATAACAAGTGTAATAAATGTACATATAAGTAAGTGTAAGTAACCCGAAGGGTTAAGTTCAGTTATAATTTAAGAAAAATACACTTCATTACTATTGAGGAAAAAAAGCAATTGTTGCTAACTTCAGAGCAGAATAAACGGTTGCATTTATGTGCCACCTGAAGTGAATAGCTTAAGATGTCAAACGTCATTTATCCCTACAACCAAGTGTAACGGAGCCTGCATGACTGCTCGCTCACCGCACCATTACGTTAGCATTCAGTGGTAGAGTCAAGTTCAAAGATACTCCAGGTCCACGTTCGCAGAAGTGGAGTAAAAATAAAAACTTCGTAATTATTTATAATGAGATGATAACACTTATACAATAAAACTTAAGTGTTTCAGGGCAGAAATAAATTTGTTCGTTGAACTTTGTGAGTTAAATTTAAAGCTATTTGCATGACAGAAGTATTTGTTAGTTCATATAGGGTAGCAAGGTTTGGGGATTCTTGGTTCAAGTAAACCCTATTTTGTTATCAAGATTTGTATCCTTTTTTACGAAGAAGATATTTTCATTAAATATCATCGTTTTTAGAAGGGTATTAAGGGTACAGTCTTATCGGCATGTAGGGTATCTTCGGAGAAGGAAACCCTTTTCAGATTGTTCTGTAAGATAGGGATATATGTATCAAAAGGTCTTTTTACTTGTTTTTAAATGCAAGAAATAGAAATCATATCGCATAAAACATTTATTTACGGTTGGTGAGTCTGGCTTCTCCAAAAATTATACACTGTACAGTAGTGGTAGGAAGAAAGACTTAACTCACAGCCCAGTCGTAGGGACAAATTTGGGGATTCGTAATGCAACTAAATGAAGGAATTGGAACTGTTCCAAAGCCCACGTTTTAGAAAATGAGTTTTATTAGGGTTTGTTCATCCGAACAAGGTAACGCTCCTCGTTAGTTCACCTTGCCATTATCCAGCGGACATCGTGTGGATGCTATTTTAAACAAAGATTTCAAAGTGAATTCAATCTTAAAGCCACAAAGATTAAACCAATACTCCTTAAAGCATATTCATTGCTTTGTTACTTGCGAATATAGGTACTATAATGCGAGTTATGGATTCGTGCAAAAAAAATTCTAACAATCAAACATAACATTACGATGATAGAGAAGTCGAAAAAAGTGGGTCCGGAAATTCCGTCCGTCTGTCTGTCTGTATGTATGTCTGTTCGCACCTCTACAGCCTAAACGGATGGGCCGATTTGCTTCAAACTTGGTATTTTGCATTTAATTGGTAGTATCTCGGGGGTGTTTTTCATTTTTGCTCAAAGTCGAAAAATAACAGTACCTGCCATACAATCTTTGACAAAAAGTTTGATTTTCTCAAAAATCTTTCAGTTAGAATGAATTTTTCGAAACTTATGCCATAATGGTACCATTTATAGAACCAGTTTTTTTCAAATGCGGTTTTATCGTAAACCATTATCCCGACTTCAATAAAATTTTGCACACAGGAAGTCATTTATAATTCAATTAATACAGCATTTCAAAATTCTCAAAAACTTTTTTCGATTTATTAAAATTTTTTGAAAAAAATTGGTTTTCGAAATACTTTGAAAACGGGTTGATTGAATATTTTTTAAATAATTTTCCCAAGTGAAAACCACAAATTTTCTTATAATGACATACTAAAAAAAATTAAATATTTTTTTTGAAAAGTTAAAAAAAACGACTTCTTAAAAAACTGGTCGAACGATTTTCAATTTTTTTTAGTCGATAGACAATTAGTTTTCAAATTTTATTGCATACTTAGTTTTTCCGAGAAAACTCTTAAACTAATTAAAAAAATGAAGGAATTTTCGAAAAAAAAATATTTGTTTTTATTTTTATATATGCAGCCACTAATCAATTATCTAGCATAAGGACAAGTTGTTGCGACGCATTCGTGGATTTTATTTAATTTTATTCGACGATGTAACCGCACATATGAGCAAGTACGTGCGATCCAGTCGTGCAATTTATTTCTTTTTCTTTTTAATAATTTCTTTTTTCCATGCTTACATCCATTTTCTTTTAAATGATGTGTAATTTGAAGGAAATGGACCTCAAATTTTAATTGCTAAATTTTTAAACAAAGTGTTAAGTACATAAGTATCTTAAGACAAAAATACATAGGTTGGTCAGTTTCCTAATCGGCTACTGAAGTTGCATGCTCCAAAGCAACTCCAAGAACCAAAGCTATAACTTTCCAAAAAAGCCAACTTACTGTTACATTAATTGCATGCTCAATAAATAAATTAACCTTATTTGGCGTGACGATGTCAAGTGTAAATTCTGCTGACTTTATTGGGTGACCATTTTTTTTGTCATTACCTACTTACAACTGTTTTTTTTTTACTTTTTTACTTATTCAATTGAATAGCCGATTGAGACTGATTTGTACTGGATTGGGTTTCACTTTTAACGCTTGAATGGTTTGAATTTCGTTCGTTTTTTGAGTCTTCAGTTTCAGTACATATACAAAGCCTTGCAATGATTCCATGATTTCAGTTTTTGGTGTTTAGCATTAAAGATATTTGTAGATAGATGTTGCGGAACAGTGTTGTCGATGTTTTTTTTTTGTCGTACATCAATAGATTATAATCCGTACTGAAAATGTTCATTATGTCATTAAGATATATAATTATTGGTAATTATAGTAAATTTCCAAAACTTCCTATTGCTACTGGTTTATAGGTATTTACAAGTGGCAATTATTCAATGATCGAAGTTCAAGATATAATGGAAGACTGCGCTATATAAACGTAGGTTTTCTTGATTTCGAGTTTACTTACGAAATATGTTTTGACATTGGACTTACATTTTGTATGTAACGAAATTCATGTATTCAAATTGTTGAAATAGCCATTCCTAATCCCAATCTGAAAGAGTAAGAGTGATATACTTAATTGGGATAGCTAACGTTCAATCTAGCTGATGTCAAACGCCATAAAGATCGTTAAGTGGGTATTCAATAGTCGTTTGCGAAAAAACAAAACGGCTTTCTGACAACATAGTACTAGTTTTTACTTGCGATTATAGAGACTATAAGGCAAGTTATGCATTCGTAAAAAAAAAAAAATTCTAACAATCAAACATGATATTACGATGATAGAGAAGTCAAAAAATGTGGGTCCGGAAATTCCGTCCGTCTGTATGTCTGTCTGTCTGTCTGTCTGTCTGTCTGTCCGTATCGATATCTACAGCCTAAACAGTTGGGCCGATTTGATTCAAACTTGGTATATAGTATTTTTAGAGTGCTCTACCCGACAGTTTTTGGAATTGGCATTCTAGCTCCAAAACTAACGGTACCTGCCATATAACTTTTATTAAAAAACTTATTTTTCTCAAAAACGGCTCCTACGATTTTGATTAAACTTTCAGAATGATGTTTTCTGCGCAAAATCTATCTTTTAATTTTAATGGATTTTTCAGAAAAAGTTTTATAACGGTACCTCCCATATGACCGGTTTTTTAAAATCAGACTTTCTCGTTAACTAATTGACGGATTTTGATGAAATTTTCAAAATATGTAGTGTTTTATGATTTAAATAATATTGCTTATCAAAATTTTCAAAAACATTTTTTTTTAAATTTTAATAATTTTTTTAAAAAATATTTTGTTTTTTGAATATTTTGAAAACGGATCTATAGATTTTTTTTTAAATTTTTCTCCTAGTATAAACTATAGATTTCTTAAAATTGACATACTAAAAAAAATTTCAAAATATGTTTTCGTTTTTTTTGAAAAAACTGGTCGAACGATTTTGAAATGAAAAATTCATAAAATAGAAAACAGCAAAAGAAATAAGATGGCTTACAACATTTTTTCCAAAAAACGTTATGAGTTGTGTTTTTTTGAATTCATAAATTTTTTTCCCCAACATTTTATTTCATATTGCTCGGCTAAGCCCTAGCCAAGCCATTAGTCAAATAAAAGAAAGTGACAACCTACATTACATACATACTTACGTATTTTAAAGTATTTTTCATCATCATAAAAGCACAGAATAAATAAGGAAGCCTTTGATAAACAAACAAAAACAACTAACAAATAAAAAAAAACTATTCGATTACTACTGAATGCAAAAATTTCAATCGAGAAAACAAAAGTTTACACCTTCCTATAAATAAACAAAACCACTGTGTTAACTTTTAATATTGTCTCTATACCTACTGGCTTAACAGTAGTTGGAACACGTATCTTAATTTTAGAACCTACCTTCCTTCCAACCTTATTATAGGTACCTAAATCCTTTATAAATTCCATTGGTCCCATATTGGGACGTATAAAGGTCCCTTTACCTAGCATTATTGCCATACTGCTGATTCCGACGAATCTTTATGCCAGTTGTTCAAATTTTTCCATACCAAAATGAAAATTTAACTGAAAAAAGTCCTTTGTATCTTTCTATTAGCAAATTATATTATAAACAGTAAGCAGCAAGTGGAAAGATAATACTACACTAAAAAACTGCAAAAGCTAACAATCCTATATATTTATGTGTTTATCCCTTTGTCGTGACGCATGTTCGTTCGAGCTTCACCCCAAAACGATTCTAAGGAAGTTGCACGTCATACAAAAAATATTAAAATAAAATCTTTGTCAAAAAGACGCCTGCACTTAAAAAGGATTAGCACATAAGAGCAAGTACGTGCGACCCAGTCGTGCCTTTTATTTTAAGGGTAATACTACGTTTCCAACTGATATGATATGATAATATAGATTTCATTCCAGAAAGACTAAAAATAAACTAGTGGTGTTTCCACCTGAATTTCAGAGGTTAACTTTGACATTTGAAATCTGACCTACGTATATGCCATAATTCTGGCAAGAAAGCAGGGCATCCTGACTTCGCGTGTGACGTCATTATCTGATTTTTGTTCTTAGGACAATAAACAAATTTATTAGTTTACCTGTTTTCATTTTATTTTTATATTTATAGTTTTTAAAATCATGAAAGGAGTCGTTTAAATCTTCAATTCTAAGAAATAGTCTTCACTCAAAAAAATAAAATAATAATAAAAGATAATTATGACGTCAGAAAATACCTAGATGGCGATTTGTATGTATTAATTCAGTATTTCTGTGTATCAAGTTTTTAAATGTATGAATGTCAAATTAATTGGAAAATGGAAAGTGAGTGCGTTCAGCATATAAGTTTTGAGTAAATTTCGAGCAGATTAATTTGAAACCTCTATCTGAGTAGATTAAAATTTGTATGGCAAACCTAGTGATTAGTAATAGTAGTAACGCTGCTGATGTGATTCATTTCTATCTGTATTTGAGCGCGAGCGAGTATTCAAGATCACAGATTCTTGGTATATGCAGCGAAGTTCCTCAAGGATCAATTTTAAGCCCACTTATTTTAACAGTTTTCCAATATGTTTTACACCAATGCGTCAGTGAAGCATTAATTTGCAGGCAGTGGGCGTGCAACTATATTTTTGCTGCAAACTTGCATTAAATGAACTGCGATCTGCTAAATATTCTGGATTGGGCTAAGAACAATTGTTTAAAATTGAATCCTAATAGGCACCTCAAAATGTTTAGTAGTCTATAGTCTCTATAGAAATAGAAGTAAGATGCATTTAAGTTATTTTCGAGGTGTTTCGCAACCCAAACGAAAATGTTGAAAAAGCAAACAATCTTTGAATCTTGTTCAATTTATTACTAAGGTGGGATTACCATGTCAGAGGTGCTTGGAATGGTGTTAGTGACTAAATAACTCCCATTTTCACATAAGATGATGAAATATAGAGATTCTTTTTTTAGTCGAACAACACGACTTTGGAATAGTTTGCCCGGCGAGGTTTTTCCTTGCCATTGCAGTCTGATAGCATTCAAAACCAATGTTAATCGTCACCTCCTGTCCCTCCTTCCACAACCTTCCCATGCTCGCGCAGTGTATTAAACATAATAAGGGCAACACAATCCCTTGTGCGCGTGTTTACTTATAAACAAAAAAAAATATCCAAAGATCGCAGTATGACGATATTAAGCATCGCGTTAGCTAGATGGGGAACGAAAATTCTGCAATTTTCTGTGATGACGAAAAATGCCCCCTAAACCGGACAAAAGGTTCTATAGCCCTTAAAATGGCTCACAATGTTGGGCAATGAAGAAGACTTATGAAAGTATTTTGACGGCAGCTGAAGAGGAGACTAGAGATGTTTCACATGATAGCAGAAGTAACAATATAAGAGATAGAAGAAGGAGCAGGGAAATTCGAAGGAGCCTCAACATAAGGATTACTATCTTGGACAATATACAGATGAGGTTATAGTATTTGTCAGGAAACGGTTGACTCACTTAGGCGTGATGCCATATAATATGACAAGAAGTTTTTTCATTAATTAAACCAGTTGGAACTTTCGTTTATTCTACGTTTATCAGATCACTGTGATCATCGAAAAAGAATTTTAAAAGTAATTTCCGTGTTTGGCAGAGAGCAGATCATGAAAATAAGAGGTGCTGAAGGGTTTCCTCTTATATCGTCTTAGGAACCTATGTATCACCAGAGCTATGAGGTTAGCTTAGTCCGTTTTAGTTCCTTTCCTGTCGAGTTCGTTTGCTTCAAAGGTTTTTTTCGGATGCCTTTCCGTCCCGTTCTGCCACAATAAGTATTTGACAGTTTCAGGCAGCTACAGAGTTTAGAACAGAATGCCTAGTAATCTGTAAAGCTACTGATACCTGATAAGGATATCAGGTTTGCCTTGAGCCCATAAAGGCCCTCTTTGATTGCCATAATTTCCGCTTTATGTGACAATAGTTTGGGAGACGGAAGTAGAGGCTAAGATTTTTTTTTATATCTGAAACGCATGGGTTGTGACTACCCTTAAAATATTTACCCTCAGTGCGAGCATTTAGGAAAATTGGATAGATATCGATGCACATTGGTTTAGAATGCGTGAATAACGTACGAATTTGAACCGAGCAATCCCACATTCTTGAAGTGTGACTAAAGAAGGAATCTCTGTACTTAGCAGTACGTCTAGAGTTGTACTCGAGTGTAAACAAATGGGCATTCCTAGAAGCGCGAGTATTACGGTTGAATTTTTTTAAGTAGAGGGATGCAACTGGCTATTTTACTGGAGCATTGGTGACAAAAATATAAATGAATCACTATATCAATTTCATCATTGTCCCACTTGGATCTTTGTGAAATAGTGATCTCAAAGTTTTTTTTTTGATCAATCAATTGTCGGGTGGTGTTGTCAGAATGACGGGATTGATCTGAAAAGTTCAGGATCTTGATATGCCTAATAGAACAATATACAGATTGATTGTAGACGGAGACACCTTAAGAACTTAGTTCAAAAATCAATTGCACGTCATTAAATCTAAAGAAAGGCAGGCGCAAAAACTTCTGCACCAAAGAAATGAAACGACACATTCATTTAGTTGGCCTAAGGCATATAACAATCGACTGCCGACTCGAGCTTGACATTTTTGCATAGATATTTATTTATGTTTATAGTCAGTGTGGTGTGGTAATGTGTCTTTAATTTCACTTAATCCTTCTTCCAGTCTAAATACCTATAAAGAATATCTGTTAGTTATACCTAGAGCCTAAAACTAAAACCTAATGGAAGTTCTATTTTTGTTTAAATAAATAAATAGTCAATAAGTCAATTTCTTGACTTATGCATTTTTTATATTTTTTCCTATATATACATAATTTATAATTTTTTTTTGAAATTAAAAAAAAAAATAATTAATCTAAATTGAAAGTTCGTAAAGCATTTTCCTTCAGATAAACCAACCCAAATGAAATTTAAGATAAGCTTAAATAAAGTTTTAAATCATTTCTTAACAAACCTTTTTTTTAATTAAATATTTATGTTTTGCTTCCTCGGCATACTGACATGCACAACATTTTAAGTGAATCCACCGTATCAAGTATCAAGTTGTTTTAAACATTTGATCTGAAAGCAAATAAAAATCTTATTTTAATATTTACAATACAATTTTTTTTTTTTTTTTGTAAGTATTCAAGTAACACCGGAAAACTTCCCAACGGCCATTTAGAGTCCAATTCCTGCCTAACAGGTGAGATGTCTTATGAAGTAAAACCTATGCAATCACAGGTATAGAGTTTATGGAGTTGCACATGTGTACAGTGTACACTTTATGTATATTTATGGCTTCCATGTTGGTACTCATCGGTGATGGGCCAACAAAACAATGGAATCCCTTGCCCTAGACACCGTTTTTACCTTTCGTTGTCCCGAAGACAGGTTTTATTTTTCGATTGTTTTCACCAAACCAACAGAAGGTTGGTAGGTGAGTCTTTTACTCTGCATTTAGAGAAACCAAAAAAAAAAAACAAAAAAAAACTAAGAAGTCATGGCTCATGGACATTGTAAAAGAGGCAAACACATATGCTTATGGATTGGATTACCTGTTTTATTTAGGGTCGGCCCGTAGAATACATTCAAGAACTTAAAGGTACTTGGAAATTGGAATACTAAAGAAAAACCGATTTTATTTCTTTATGAATGACTTGAGTTTCTCATATTTCCAAAATTAAAGGTTCAATTCTTTTCCGGAGTATAAAAGTCATCAGACATTATATCCGTGACGAATGAGTCAAAAATCTTTTGATCGATGTTTTTATACCTGCCTGTAAGTTATTATTAATTACTGATGAATTTAATTGAAATACTTAGATATTTATTCAACAATTGGAGCATTAATGAATTGAATTTGCTATCTTTCTTATTTACGTTGGGCAATTAACAACAAACTGCTTACAAAATTAAGCCAATTTTCAATGTTCAGTTCATAATGTGTTTTTTTCTTTTGAAAATTTAAGAAGACATTTCGATCTCACATGTCAAATATTAACAATTGGTAATAAGCGGGGCCTTTTTTAAAACCTCCAAGTAATCAATTTTAAGAAATAAGGCTAACCAGGTTTTTTTTCGACCTTTTGGCTAAAGTTTGAAGTGTTAAATCAGTTGATCTGGCCAGCTAGTGCAAATCGCCAAAGCGAGAGTTTAGACGACACGGAAATACTTCCTTCCGAATGTCGGCCGTTGTTAAGGCGTATAGCGGCAAGGGAAAATATCGCCGGGTAAACTATTCCAAATTCGTGATGTTCGGCTAAAAAAAAGAATCCCTGTATTTCACGGTACGTTCGAAATTGGGATCAAGGGTGAACTGATGAGCATTCCTTGCGAGACGAGTATTATGGGAGAAACTTTAAAGAGTAGGAATGCAGCTGGCTACTTCGAGTGAACATTTTTTATAAAACGATAAAATAAGGAAAGAGATGAAACATTGCGTCGTTGTTCGAGAGGGGCAATTGTTTCAGCGGCAGTTCTATTTCCTATATCAATCTTAACGCTCGATTTTGTATTCTATCAAGCAGGTGAAGCGATGTTTGCGAAGCACTTGCCCAGAAGTGGGAGTTATACTCGAGTTTAGGCGTATAAACGCTTTATAAATTGTAGCCAGATCAGAAGGAGAAAAATACTTCTTACACCGATGCAGAAAACCTAAGCACTTAGCAGCATTCTTAGCGATCACAAATACATGATCGTTCCAACGGAGGTCGTCGTTAACACACCTACCGAGTACTGAGAGCTTTTCCGTTTCTTCGATGTAAGTGCCATTCATGGGCAATGGCATAGGGGGTATGTTTAGCTTTAACGACAGAAGACAGAATTGAGTTTTCGAAGCATTAAACTCCACACGATTCCTATTACCCCATTTGACAATGCTGTATAAATCGGAGTTTAATGAGCTTGACATACGGTACCGTTGCAATTGTAGTCCGAAGGCGAAGGACGTGAATATGAAAAGCTGGGGGTAGAGTCGTCAACAAAACAGTTAAGTGGATTAGAAGTAACAGACAGAAGATCATTTATAAAATTTGGATAAGAGTCGGAGACAGAACAGAGCTCTGGGGCACACCAGCATTTATTTTGTGGGAATCAGACTTGAATCCGTCCAACACAACTTGTATTGAACGATCCAGAAGATAGCTTCTAATCCAACGAACAAGAGTATCATCGATCCCAAAAACACGCATTTTCTCTATGAAATGCTTTGGAAATATCAAGAGCAATAATCTTACTTTCACCAAACCGATGTAAAGATTTGTTCCACTGTTCGGTCAGATATGCCATCAGATCAATAGTAGAACGGTTGCTGCGGAAGCCATACTGACGGTCATGGAGAAGCTTTCGATCTTCGAGATATTCCTTAAGCTGACTGTTAATCAGCGTTTTCATGACCTTAGAAAGAAGGGATGTTTTTTACTCTGTTAGGAATAAAAGCACGCATCCGAAGAAGAATTTGCTGGGCTATCCTGTTTCGCTCTTTTCTGAAAAACAGAAATAAACTTGTGGATCCTCCCGCATAAAGCAGATGACCCACCAATCAAAGACTTCCTCTAACTCAAAATTAAGACCCCCAATCAGTCAGGTGCTTGAGTAAAACTGCTTTTAGAAGAAGCTATGGGGAGGCAAATTTAATGCGGAGACCGACTAGTTTAATAAATAGCGACGATTGTCAACGATTTACCACTGGGATTCAATTTGGCTTTAGTTACTTTGCGTTTTGCATTTGCTTTTAATATCATTGATAATCAGCTGGTGCAGAAAGGTATCTGCTTAAACTGCCTCTCATGAATGGGGCATTCATCCAACAGAAGACATCTGCTAATAAATAATTAGTTCTTCCCGTGTGAAACCACGCTGTGTCGCCAACGCACAATACTGTTTCTTTCAAAATGAAATCTGAGGGTATCAATGTTTGGTACGTTTAGGGGTTTCAGAACTATCAGCACTTTGTTGGTGTGGTGATCTTCACAAGTAAAAGCCGGAATGTATTTTTGTTTCGTACAAAAATGGTTTAATCACTGTTTCTATCAAAAAGGTCTAAGTCTTTCTGGTTCAAAATTATTATTTTTAATAAATAAATTTGGTTAAGTTTTTTTTTTAATCAGAAAAAATATTTTGAATTGTATAACTTTGTTCAGTTTCGATACTGGCAATTAAACACACCAAAAACACATTCAATTTTGGTGAGCATCAATATTATTGTTTTCTTAATAAAATATCAGTTGTTTAAACGAAATAAATAAACAAAATTAAAACTGCGCATAACAAATATCATGGATTTAATACCAAAGTCGAATAAAATAGACTTAAAAAAAAAATTAAACATTCAAAATAATATTTCCATTTTTCATTTGTTTGCATATTTTTAATTAAACATCACGCTTACAGTAACTTTATGAAAATCTTATCTCAATTTATATTTAGAAACAATTTGTTCCATGTAAAAAAAACTTATTGGAATTCATTAAAAACACTCCTTTGTATCTTATCATTTGTTTCTTTGTATTAACATTATTATTTTCCACATTATCTCTGAAACTAATTGCGTTTTCTTCTCGAAAACGTTTGTTTACCAAATACTAATATGAAAATATGGAAGTTCTCCCATTGCAACTTACCCAAAAGCTATTGACTTAATGGCTGAAATAGCTACCTACATAGTAATAATGTCAACACCCCAACGATAAGCTAATTTCAGATTTATAATTTACAATTGTACTTCCACCAACAAGTATAGTTTTAGTCATAATATTTAATTTTTTTTTTCAAAGGAAACTCTTAAAAAAAAACTTATTTACCAATTACTCACGTATCCGTCGGTTTTTATGTTTCCTAGGAAATTAATGCCTACGGGCTACCGTTGGAACGTGATACATTTGCCTTTTCAATTTAATGGACCAACTTTGTTTGGTTATAAAAGTCACAGTGACTTAAGAAAGAGATTGTGTTTGGGAATTTTCTAGACTTCAAACGTATTTAAAGTGAAAAATTCGTATATACATATGTATAGTTGCCTTACAAAAATATTATTTGAAAAGTATTGTTCAAAAGAAAAAATATAAAAAAACAACAACTGGCCTATTTACAATCACTATTTCAACAAATTCGTAGAAAAATCTATTTATTTTGTTTTACAAAATATTTGTGCTTTAAAATTGTAGTTGTAGTTTACAAAGGGAAATTTCTAGAAATTTCATTATTTCCGTTTCACCAAAAGTTAATTTTCTTTGTTGTTAACATGTACAAATTTGTTAAAATTCACATTTACTTGTAAGTTTGTGATTCACGGAATCAAGAAATTTTACAAATTTGTTCAGTTGCTGAAAATTTCTTACAATAAAAAGATCGTGTGTCTATTTTATAACAATTTAGTTATAGATAGTTATCAAATTTGAGATTTTTGTGTTTTCAACGAAAACTTTCGCTATTAATCGCGCTAAATGTCCACAGAAATTAAATATATGAAAATTATACGATTTTTTCCAAGCTGCACTGATTAAATTTTTGTTGAAGGTGTAAAATTTTGAATTTTATTTGTTTTACTTGCGATTATAGGTACATACCCTAGGCAATTTTAAGGTTCGTGAATATAAAAAAATTGAGTCAACAATAAAACATGACATTATAATCATAGAGAAGCCTAAAGAAGTCAGTGACAAAAAATTTCTGTGTGTCTCAGTCTGTCTGTTTGTCCGCCCGTATGTATAATGGGCAGCACATTAAACGGCTAAAGCCATTCCTTCAAATTTGGTATGTGTGATTCTTTTGGCATACCTCAGAGGGGAAATAGAAATTTATTTTTACGATATACAATAACGATACCTGCCATATAACCATTAAAGAAAAGCTAAATTTTTTCGAAAGCGGCTCCCGATTTTGATAAAATTTTGAGATTTTTTTATCATTTTATTGAAAACTAATTTCCGAAAAAGTTTATTAACGGTATACCTTTCACACCACGGTTTTTTTAAAAGTATAATAACGGTTCATTGGATTTCTATAAAATTTTACATTTAAAAAGATCTAGGTAGGCAAATTAATTCTGCATACCAACATTTGTAAAATTATAAAAACCGTTAAGGAAAAGCTTATTTTTCTCGAAAATGGCTCCAACGATTTTGACGAAAATTGTTGATTTTTTTTCTGGGTCTTAGATTTCATTTTATCCAAACAAAATTTACAGGAAAAGTATATTAACAATACCTTTCATATAACGTTTTTTTTAAATTTCCGTGTTCTCAGTAACGGCTTATTGAATTTCAATACAATTTTATATTTGAAGTCAAATTAATTCTGCATACCAATATTTTGAATAATTTAATTTTTGTATTTAAAATTAATTTTTTTTTTCAAAATTTAATATTTTTTAAAACTATCCAAAAATAATTATTTTAAATTTCATGATCAGCTGTATATTAATAAACTCTAAAAAACTGCATACCAAAATCTCAACCAATTTTTTTTCAAAAAATAAAATATAAAAAAAAGTATTTAATCGAAATCGGTCCTACAATTTTATAAATAATTTTTCCAGAAATTATTTGTTATTGTTATTTACGTGTGATGGCGTACTTCATTTTTACTAAAAACAGTTAAGTATTGTGGCTTTGACACTTTTTATAATTTCAGAACATGTGATTTTTTATTAGCAAATGTAACTTATTTCTATCAAACCCCTTGCCTCCGATGTGATTAGGCACATAAGAGCAAGTACGTGCGACCTAGTCGTACCCATTTATTTGTTTATATTCATGATGCAAATGCTTCATTTCAATGCTATTTGAAAATGATGAATACACAACAAAGAACAACAACAAATAAAATTTTTGAATTGAAAGGTTGTATCAAGAAAAATCACTAGTGCCCCGTAGCTTAGTCGGACTGCTAAGCGAAGAGTCTGGTTTCGAGTCCCGCTCATAGCCACCTTCTTTTCCGGGGTACTGCCTCTTGTGGGGAACTGACAAAATCTCCAAGAGTAAAAATTTATCTCGAAAAAGTGCATCTCATGTAGCCGTTCGGACTCGGCGGTAAATTGTAGGTCTATTCCATTCTTGCAGAATTACAACACACACTGGAATGGTTGAGAGTATAAGTCACTAGGCATTGGCTCTTTAAGGAGCTGTCACGCCAATAAAATTATTTATTTTATTTATCAAGAAAAATCCTCTTCGCCTTAGCACTGGGGGTTGAAATGTGTAATTTGAAACAACGGATCCTTTGGGGCACCCCAATCCGACAAACAGTTAAAATCAACGCACAACCGGACGCAACAAATGGAATGCTATATGTTGTACCTTTTAGAGAGCTTAGAAATTTGTGAAAAAGAGTTGTTGCATACAACTTTGCAAAGTAAATGGTGAAACGGCCTTTTTTGTATTTGTAAATAACAAATACAATTTCCCTTAATTTTGTCTCTTTTTAACAAATTTGTTAGAATTAAATTTGTATAGTTTGTGAAACAAAAAATGAGTAAACACATTTGTAAATGTAAACAACAAATACAAATTTGTAATTGTATTTGTAATTTGGTGAAATAGACCACTGGTATTTATTCTTTTGAAGATAAATATTATTAACAGTCCGGGAAAAAAATCTGGCCAGTTTTTGACAATAGACACAGTAGGAGTAGAGAATCTGAAAGCATTTGCCGCATCGATTTTAATCTCTAAATCAATTCAATTAAATTTCAATTTTTATTATTAAGATACAAATGTACAAGTAAGACATAAGTCTTTTATAGTACCTAACATTGGGTATAATAAATATTTATATGTTGACTTAACTAATAATTATTAAAAAATAGCTAACAAATTACATTATTTGACAATTTTTACATAAAATAAATTAGAAAATAGAAATAGAAAACGAAATATAAGAAAAGTGTGAAGTGAGAAGCAATTGCATTTTTAAAATTTGAAGCATTTGTTATACTTTTAATAGCCACTGGTAGAGAGTTCCTTAGATTCGTTACATAGACTAAGAAGAGCCGCGAAGAGTTCAAGTAGCAATATGTTGGCATGAAAAGCATTAGTGATCTAGAGGATTGAGCAAATCTAAGTTTTTCAAACAGGTAACCAGGTATTTTACTCCAGATAATTTTGTGAAGAAAAATTAAGCACCTAGCAGCAAGATATTCCTGAAGGGCACATCCCAGGACAAGGCGATGATAATGCGATATGTGTTCGTATCTTCGAATACTATGCACGTATCTAACCATGTCATTAAAAGCAACGAGAATTTTATGTTGGGAATGGGAATATGGTCTATAATAGTACACGGTATTGCCATATGTTATTAAAGGCAAAAGTAGTGTTTTTATTAGCCTTATTTTAGTGTTTACTGGAGTTATGGCAGAAAATAGCCAAAGCTTACGCAGGTCAGTGTAAATCCTTCCTATTATATTATATAGTTGGTATGATTTTCAGCAGAGAACGATTTATTTACCTTGATACCAAGACTGGTTACAATGTCCACAAAACTGAGCTGGGATTGGGAGAGGAAAATTGGAGGCAGAGAAGAGGTATCAATGTTCTTTTTGGAAATTGCAATAAGTTGAGACTTTGCAGGGTTAGGTGTAAGACCATTATGAAGCGACCAATTGGAAATTGCAGTGATATCCTCATTAAGTCTACACGCCAAATCTTCTTGCAAGCCAATTGGGCGGGATATATACAATTGTACATCATCCGCATAAAGATGCAAAAGCACATTTGAACAGACACTAAGAAGGTCGTTAATATAAAGGCAAACCAATATCGGTCCAAGAATGGAACCCTGAGGTACACCCATTTGCAAATTCAAAGACCGAGATTGAATCTGACCAACATTAACTCTTTGACTACGGCTACAAAGATAATTCCTAATAAGTTGCACTGCTCTCTCATGAAAACCAAAGAACCCTTATACCGTCAAGGACCTTTATCATGGCAGTTTGATAGCTATGCTTTTCACTCACGGAAACCAGATTGCACTGGGGCTAGTAAATTGAATCTAGTAAGGTGATTTAATTTTTGCGACGCTAGAATTTTCTCAAAGACCTTTGACAGACACGGAAGAATACTAATGGGTCGGAAGACTAAGCTAGAGCTAGCGCTCGGTTTTTTAGCCACAGGGATGACCTTAGATTTTTTCCAGCTCTCAGGAAACGATGAAGACGCTATAACAAAATTAACCAAGTGTGTCAAGGTATTGGTGGAGATATGTGGTAGAATCCTTTTCAAAAGAAACTAATTGGAACACCAGCATCAGATTTGATGGAACGACTGCTTTCCAGGATATCATATTCTGATACAACTGGTATCAAAGAAATTTAGAGTTGCCTCTTTCTTACCGATTCCAAAGAACGTAAATTACTCCATAGTTTTCGAGAAAACTGGTTAGTGTCAAATTTCGACATAAAATAGCATTTTTTAGCTCTACGAGTTATAAACTTGATTTGTTTATTAATACGTTAAATGCTAACGTTAACATTACAATATTTTAATTTATATTTATATACCTACTTTAATATACTTAAAAATATCTAAATTCTAAGTTAATTGAATACAAAGTTTCAATGACTTTGAAAAAAGAATTTATATTTAAAGCCTTCGGATTAAAAGTTGTCATTGGAACAAAAAAAAAGGTAAGAGAATTTATTAAAACGTTTTGATAAATTGATTAAGAGGACTGTTCTCGCCATAATTTGATCTGCTGATTATTGTGTAAAGAGGCAAATTTCTTCTTAAACTTGTCCGACTGAAATTGAAATTTATTCGACTTAGAGCTGTTGGTGATGAAATAGATCCATTCATTATTTTAGTTATAAAGCAGAACTGCAAATATTCTCTGTGAACAGCAAGAGATGGGAGGTTTATCAGTTGTAGTCTTTGAATGTATGGAGGTAATATAATTCTTTCAGACCATAGAAGAAAACGAAGAGAAAATCTTAAAAATCTTCGTTGGATGCTTTCTATTCTATTAATGTAAATAGAGTTTTGACAACATATGGATCACGAAACTCACGAGAAAATCTTTTGACGAACCCAAGTGTTTTATTTGCTTTTTTTATGATGTTATAAATAAAATAAATAAATTTATTGGCGCGACAGCTCCTTAAGGAGCCAAGGCCTAGTGACTTATACTCTCAACCATTCCTGTGTGTGTGTGTTGTTCATCTGCAAGAATAGAATGATGTGGTTATAGTGATCAATAAAAGATAGTTTTGGGTCTAATAGGATTCCAAGATCGGAAAAACTAGATAATTTACATAAAGTAGAAGAATTCAACATAAAGTTATAAATAAGTAAATTACGTTTGCGTGTGAAACACATTGTCTTACACTTGTCACTATTTAAAAACAAACCATATTGCACCATTCCCAAAATTTCATTAAATCGTGCTGCAGTTGTTCACAGTCTGCGCTGTTGTCAATTGCTCGAAATATTTTATATTTTTACGTCATCGGCATAAATTAATGTCATTGAATGTTTAAAAACAGAAGGGAGATCATTAATAAATAAAACAAATAACAGAGGTCCAAGATGACTCCCCTGAGGGACACCAGAATTGAGCGGTTATTCTTAAATACAACGCTGTAGTACCTATTTGTGAGGTATGAAGCAATCCATAAGACAAAGCCGTCGTTAAGTCCAACGTTGCTTCATTACGAGAACGGCAGAATAGTTCCCAATTGATATTTGAAGGGTTAAGCTTCCATCTAGCATATGGTTTTCTTCGATTTTTAATCGATCTGTGAACATCAGATGTAAACCACGGACAACTTTTGCTTCGTACAGAAACAGTTTTAAGAGGAACATGTTTATCGAACAATTCAAATAAAAAAATTTGAATCCGAGAATCAACGACATAAATTCCAGGGGAAGTTAATTGCATCGGCTTGTAATCCAATGTTGTTTATAGCCTTAAAATCTCTGGACTGAAATGACAAAGGGGTTAACACACGGGAAAAGTTAATGTCGTATGTACAATATCGGCTGATGTTACCTTGGATATTGTTGTAAGTTCTGGAACTTCAACTTTTTAATTTAAACTTAATTTCTACTAAACGCTTGAAACTTTTAAAATTCCCATTTTTCAGTTTCTTGGTAAATCACAGACCAGTTTGCCAAATGGAATCGCAACAAGACCAACTAACTGATGTGGTTTGGCAACCAGAGTTCATTTCCAACCTAATTGTCTTCATATTCCGTTAAAACAAGTCTAGAATAGGACTATCACTAAAGACCTAAAGATGAATTGATATTTACATTTTTTTGCCTTAATTCCCTGAATACAAAAGTGAAAACCTTCACTGTCTGACACATTTTCAAAGAAAGTAAATGCAGTCTTTTGTTTTAATGTCTTAATGTGCTGGCGGCACAGAGTAAATTAAAACTAGATTATGTCTTTATTAAAGAAGAACACATCAAGTCTTAAGATATACAAGCCTACAATGTTGTTAGGAGAACCGAAAAAGTCTTTAGCCTTTTGAAAAGACTTAGTTGCTGTCTAACGTGTTTTTTATTCCTCAAGCCAGAAGAAACAACTTGATTGTTACCTAATCCTAGAAATAATTTGATCAAAACAAGAAATACAATTGTGAACTCGAATAACATTTATGTTTTTTAATAAATTCAAAAAAATATCATTAAAAATAACAACAAAAAAATGATGGGTCATTGTATTTTTGTTTTAAATAGCCTTAAGTATTTTTGGCATTTTATAATAGTCTTCAGATGTCTTGAGTGTTCAAGACTTAGGGTGAAAAACTTTCGACTTCAGATTTATTGATTTGTTTTCATTTACTGGCAGCTTTGTTCTCAGTCTGACTCCATTTATTTTTATTAACTTTAAGCAGAATTTTATGAAACATTAAATTATTAACTTTCGTAAATTCGACGAAAGTTATTTGTATTTTTGGATCACTTGAGAATTATGTGATTTTATATCATTTAACTGAAACACTTATCTTTAAAAGTAAAACTTATTACATAAGTAATTTTGGTTTTCGCTTAAAAATAATGAATTCGTGTTTTTGTGGTACTGAACCTTTCAAATTAAAACGGAAATATAAATTCTATTTCGATGTGGTAATTACTTTGAAGTGCATGTTCTTTTTTTATTTTGTAATTTAAATTCGCAAGGAGGTTGATTTACTTTATTTTTTCATTAAATACGTACTATATGTCGGGGTCTTGCGTTTCTTCAAGTCTTAAGGCAAGTTTAGGATTCGTGAATATATATAAAAAAATTGAGATAACAATCAAACATGACATTACGATCATAGAAAAGCCTAAAAAAGTCATTGGCAAAAAATGTCCGCCTGTCTGTCTGTCTGTCCGGGTGTATATCGAGCTGCAGCCTAAACGGGTTAAGAGATTGCCTTCAAATTTGGTATGTGTTTATCTTTTGGCATTCCTCAGAGGGGAAATTGAAATTTTATTTTTAAAAATTTATTATAAAAAATAACTACTTGCCATACGACCGTTTAGGAAAATCTTATTTTTCTCGAAAACGGCTTCAACGATTTTGATAAACATTTTTGAGAATTTTTTTGTTGGTATTGGCTATCATTTGATTAGAACCACATATACGGGAAAAGTCTATTAACGGGACCTTTCATATAGTGGTTTTTTTTAATTTTTGGCTTGCTCTGTAACGGCTCTATGAATTTCAACAAAAAAAAATATTTTTTTTTAATTTTTTAATCACATGTATATATTAATAAACTGTAAAAAACTGCATACCAAAATTTAAAAAAAAATTTGTTTAAAACTAAAAATAAAAAACAGGATTTTATCAAAATCCGTCCTACAATATTCGAAATCCTTTTTTCATAAATTCTTTGTTATTTAAGACGTGTGATGGCGTACTTCATTTTTACAAAAACCGTTAAGTATTGTGGTTTTGAAAGTTCTTATAAGTTCAAACTGTGTTATTTTCAACGAAATGTTATTTGTTTTTGTCAAAGACCTTGCCGTCCAATGTAATTAGGCAAATAACAGCAAGTACGTGCGACCCAGTCGTGCCCATTTTTTTTAAATTTCGATCTAGTGTCTGTAAATCGTAATGAAAGGGGAAAATCAAGCCGAATAAAGCGTTTCACATTCGTGCAGTGCGGTGAAAGAATGAGCATCTATACTTATCAGTACGTTGGAAATTTGGCTCAAGAGTAAATTGATTATTAGCGATGCGAATATAACTGGGAAAACTTTTATAAGAAAATAATGCATCTGGTTGTTTCTCTGGAGCCTTTGTTTATAGAAATTAATAAATATAGTTAGAATAAGAAGAGCTGGTAATACATTTCGAAACGGAAGTGAGTTACAGGAAAACCTGCCTAGACGTGAGAATTATTATATTTATTGCATCGTCTTAGAAAACCTAAACATTTCGCAGCATTTTTGGTGATGACAAATATGTGTTCGTTCCACAGAAGCTGATATTATGTGATACACACACGCAAAGTTCTTCGATTCAAGTACCAGTCATGCATAGTGGCATGGGAGTAGGTTATGCTCTAACCAGAACTACCCTTTTCTCGAACTATGCGGGAGATACTGTCCGTGCCAACGGGTTTGAACGGGTTTGTGTATATCGAGATCCTTAGTACTCTTGTAACCATACGAGTGCGTAAGAAAACTTTTCCCATTACATTATTTTACGTTCTTAAGTATTACAGGAGGAGCCATATATCATAATGTGGTTGTGTTGAGTTAGCAGCCAATTACGTTGGAAATAAATAAGCTTTTGCTTGGGAGCTGACCACAGAAGTGTCGTAATCGGAGACTTATTTTATTAGAATTCTAATGACCAAACCTGTTTAATGCCTTTGGGAAATTGTATTTTTTTTTGTCTTAATTTGTATTCATGTTTTGGATTTTTCCAAGTCTAAAGCCAACTTAATGTAGTTTGCATTTACATTTCATTGATCCTGCCTTTGTCTTTGTTCTGTAAAATACCCGGACGTGCCATGATGGTATTGCGTTTTGAACTAGGTTTATAGGTCATGTTCATTTTGAGGCTTCCTCAGATTTCCTGGCTTCCTTCCTTTAATCCTACACTTTCGCGTTGCTTGATATCATCATCATTAAAAAACCGATCATTATTAATAAAATATAAATAAACTATTCGCTTTTTGGAAGAACTTTTCCTTCCAAATGAGTGTCCGAAATAGGCTTGTGTGGATCAGAATATGAGCAATTCTAATGCGGTATCCATTTCCCTCTGGAACACCAACCCATCAATTATGTGCAAGTTGTAAGAATGTAGCATTTTCGATTGTGATGGCTCCCTCGCCAGTAAAGAGTCATTGAATCACATTTGGGTCCGCTACCTTAGCCGCTATTAGAAAGTCAGGGACTTTAATGTATAAAGAGTTGAGGATTCAAGACGCTTCCTTAATGCACACCAACTTCGATTAGGAACTCTTTGGTGACTTCTGTGATCTTATTTGTACATGTTTATGATCGTCCGCAGATTTCCGGAATTTCACGTTGCCTTGGGGGAACCCTTATCAGATCTCTTGGTTGTCTATCGAGAGGATAGTTTATTCCCACCGATTAGGGATTTGATAACCTTTGACAAGTTTGCAGATGAAAGCCATTTGTCGTCTTGACCCGATGTCTCCGCCTTTTTTTCGAAACTCTAAGGTTATCTAGTCTCGCCCAATTGTCAATCCCTTTTTATAGTTTTTCACCGCACCACTTACTTCTTCAATAGTCATGTCAGGGACTTCTTCGCTATTAATTTTAAAGTCCCTCACAATACTGCTGCCATGAAGAATTTTCTCATAGTTCTAAAGAAGTTTGCTTTAAGTAGTGTTAATGAATTTTGTTGAACCATTTTAAAGTTTTTTTTCTCAATGATCATTAATTATATTATGCATTTTTATTTTTCGACTTTTGTAATATCTACGAATCCATTAATAATTTATAGGCCAAAGGCCAGTTTTTATATTCTTACCAACAGCATCTTTATTTACGACTAGATGGCGCTGCATCATATACACATTTCACTTACAACTAGCACTTCAAGAATTTAGTGCGTTTGTTCTAATTACATAATTAAATTTAATTCTAAATTAAAGAAATGGGGAAATCCATTTTTTTCTGATATACCCCAGCAACGCCGGGAGGGTCAGGTAGTAATTTTAAAGAATTAAAAAAAAACATAAAATTTTGTGGATTATATTATGTACAGACTTTGTCTGTGGCTTTTTTGCCAACATGTTTTGCAGGACTTAGCGGTTTAAGATTCCTGTTAACAGTTATACAAAGAATCGTTAAACCGAATTGACTATCAAGAACCTAAAAAAAATGTCCCCTTTTCTTATTAGTCACATTTTATAGCGATGATTCTATAATTTGCATAAGAACTTTATATTGCCAACACATTTCAGGTGTTCATTAGTTAATTAATTATATTTAAACGACCAGACTTCCGAAAAAATATCTTACACATTCGAATGCTATTCTAAGTATTCTTAGTATTCACTGATTCACTTTGTTTTATTCTTTCAGGTATGTGATCTGATAAAGAAGCAATCGAATGACGTATGAAGAAGAATATAATCATACACCTCAGCCAAGTTCAAATCACAAATTTTCTCCGAATCCCAATATGCCGTCTAATGATGATAACTCAAGTCGGCCATACAAACCGAGAACTAGCAGCAGCGCAGTTCTGGCAGAACACCTAAGAGCACAACAGTCATCGAATCCAAATCTCGGTGTTCAGCACTTTAAGTCGAATCGTGCTAGTGGACGCTTGTGTCCATCATCCGAAGAGATGATCAACAGTGGAGTTCGTAACAACCATCATTCTCAAAGGACTACCGAAGGTGGGATTTATATTATAAGTGGAAAAGGTACGAATAGTAATCCATCGACGATGGATCGAAGAAACCACTTGGTTCCTGCTGCTCGGAATACTGCTAGTTATTCATCGGCGACTGGAATGTCATCGGTTTCGTCGGCAAATGGCATTGGCAGCGAAAGTAGTCATACCACAAACGATGTGATATCCGAATGCCAAAGCAACTATGTTGGTAACGAGGTGGCTAATGGAGATTTTCATTTTGTAACAGCTGCGGAATCTTCTCCAACGAAAAATCTATCGAATGGTGGAAGTTTTAATCTGAAGAGTGGTTCAACTATTAAGTTGCTGCCTGCTGGAGATGAAGACTCAAACACACAGGTGAGCCATTTTGCGTGGAATGTATTTTTAAATGCGTCTTTATTTCTTGCCTAATGGGCTATCATTTGTTTACGTTGCGTCGTTAATTTATGATAGTGAGACCTGGTTGGTCTTTAACACCTTTTACACTTGTTGTTGGTTAAGATAGTATAATTGTGCGTTACAATAAATCAAAATAATTCAACGTTAGTAAATTAAAGCCAAGACAGAGAGCTAACGAAAGTAAAGCTTAATTTGTTGTGAGCGCACTGCTGATCGCATTTTTAAACAAAATTAAATATCTTGTAAGATAAATATCTAGAGAATTATCTACTTTTACGTAACTCGTATGGCAATTCTTGAATTTCTAATCCCCTTTGGGGTCTATTGTATCCAAAGTTGTAAAAAAGATTTTTGTAATTTCACTACGCAAAAAACGTTATCATAATGAATAGTCCGGTGTGGCAATAGATCCGGTAATGTTGTCGCATACAACGACAAGAGGTGTTCCAATAAATCCATTACGATTTTTTTAATCTTCAGGTTAATTCACCTCACCACATTTTTTTCTTTTTTCCATCTATTTCTTAACCTCCGTCTTTAATACATTACTTATAAATAAAGTACCATTCACAGAGTTTCTCTTAATTTTTTCTTTATACGTCTCTTTCAACTTACTCAGTTAGTTGCTGCACGAGTCGCAAGTGGCGCCACGGTCGACACATCACCTATACTATAGGAATGTATATTACTAGTATTAATACACTTGTTCTTTCCTTCCTTCCTTAGGTGGCGCTACAGTCCGGGGTGGACCTGGGCCTCAACCAACAAGCTTCTCCAGCCTGCTCGGTCCCTAGCTGCTGCCTACAGCTTCGCACGTGGAGTCGGTTGAGGTCCTCTTCCACTTGTGTGCGCATCCTGAGTCTCGGTCTTCCTCTACTGCGACGTCCCTCTGGCGTGGATTCGAAGATTTTCTGGGCCGGAGCATTGATGTCCATCCGCTCTATTACCCAGCCATCTGAGACGTTGAATTTTTACTCTTTTGGCTAGGTCTGAGTCGCTGTACAGCCGGTAAAGTTCTTCATTGTATCTTCTTCTCCACTCTCCGTTTATGCATACGGGACCAAAAATCACCCGGAGAATCTTTCTCTCGAAATAGCCTAAAGTGTCCTCATCCGCTTTTGACAACGTCCATGCGTCTACACCATAGAGCATGACTGGGATGATGAGGGTCTTATACAGGGACAGTTTAGTTGCCCGAGAGAGGGCTTTGCTACTCAATTGCCATCTAAGCCCGAAGAAGCAGCGATTGGTAAGAGTTATTCTTCGTTTGATTTCAGCGCTGGTTTTGTTGTCTGAGTTAATAGCGGAGCCCAGGTAGACAAGATCCCTAACTACCTCCAAGTTATAGCTGTCTATGGTGATGTTTTGTCCAAGACGTCGATGTTGGGTGTCTCTTCTTGATGACAGCATATACTTGGTTTTGCCCTCCATCTTCGCCGCTTCCGTCTCAATACTCCGTAGATAAATCTACGAAGTAGACACACTTACGAGCACTGGCTACTGAGGCCACCGGCTCAGACAATTACAAGATAACTCACAAGAGATTGATACGGGATAGAACAGAAGATAGAGAGAGAGAACGGAAAACAGAAAACACATAGCTCATGTCAACAGCACGCAGTTGGTTTTCGGACGGTCCCCCATCTTTCCACCAACGATTTCGCTGATATCACGGTAAGCGATGCTTTATCGGAGCCAAGGCCGTTGACATTTCTATTATTAAGTTTGTAGGTGTGAAAGAGGCAAGAATATTTTATTATTATTTTTCCTTGTCACACTCAAGCAATAGAACATGAGTTATCACAACATAATGTGGACACAGATGATGTGCTTTCAATCGGCACAAACTTGAATGAAAATGTAAAAGAAATAGAATGATTTTTAGTGAGAGGGAAAAAGATATGTTAGAAAATCAAAAAATCAACACGAATCTCATACATTTTTATGAAACTCTGAGTTTCATTCTTATATCGTTTCATTTTTGACAGATAATTACATTTTTATTTTGCCGTCGAAGAAGCAGGTTAAAATTTGTTTTTTGTTTTCTCCGTTTCGTCACCATTTTTTTTCTTTTGAAGTTCCGTTATGTTTGAACAAATTCAGTTTTGTTTTAATGTAGTGTACACATTTTAAGAAATTATTACATATTTAGAAACGGAGACCAAATGAAAATGAACTTATTCGAAAAAATTATATTCGTTTTACTTTCAAACCGTTCGTTCCTCTGCTGTCAATTTTCTTGCATCGGCAAGTAAGTTTATTTTTGTGTATATATAGCCACGATGTGTGCGGTTCGGCATTGCGACTCTCCGTCAATGTGTCCAGGCACTTTGTTGTGTTGATTCTTGATTGCTGAATAGTATTTTTTCGCTTTGTCAAAATAGTACTTCTTATGAGATTTTGGCGAATTTTGGCATTTTGAAATATGAGTTAAAAAGAGAGAGCAATCTGAGATGATATGAGATAATTTTAATGTCCTTTTTGTACTTTCATTCATTTATAAAAAAATGATTGCTGAGTACTAAAAAGATTTTTTGGCTAGACAAACTAGGATTTCCAATGAGATTTCAGCGAAATCTCGCATTTCGAAGTTCTAAAAACGTATGGGAAATTGTGGAGTTTTCGTTCGAAATCTCAAATTTTGGACGAAATCCAAATTCACGGTTTAGTGGAAACTCATTATTTTGAAATAATCACGAGACACATTATTCTCGTATAACATAATAAAACATATGTTAACTGTGTCTGTAAGGCAAATTGCTTTAAGGAATGCAACAGAATGCTGCACGACATTTGTTAAAATAAATTAGAAAAATAAAGTTTTTTTCCGCGCAGAAGTGAGATAATTTTTCTTCTTGCAAAAAAGTACGGGAACGCATGACACAAAAAAATGCAAAAAATTAAACGTCAAAAAAAATTGATACAAACTAAAAATAAATCAACTGATTTTGTTTGATTTTTTTTAAATTCGAAGGTAAAATAAAAATATCAAAAATGGACAACTTAAATAGAGAAGAAACAATTTTCCTATTGGATATGCATCCGAAAATGTTGACGATAATGCATTGGTTTCGAGGCTTCTAAAAAAGAAAATAAAAACTTAAAAAAACTGCATTTAAATTCTTTTGAAGAAGCAGTGTCAATCTTATATTTATGAACAAAGAATTCAGGACACTTTGTATAATTAATAAAATAATACAATTTATTACAACTAGTTTTTTTATTTATTTACTAGCTGTTACCCGCGACTTCGTCCGCTTGAAATTTACAAAAACTGTTCTTTCTAAAATAATAAGTTTCGAAAAATAAGCAAATCCAGCAACACCTACGGGTAATTCAAATAGCTTTAGTTATTCCTTTCAAAATGAGCTCCCTGCCTGTGAAAGTCCCGTCAAAATCGTTCCATAAATAAGAATTTTCGAAAAAAAACGACACCAGCGCCACTAGTAAGTAATTAATATAGCCTAAGTTACTCCTTAGGATATCAGCTACATGCCAGTGAAAGTCCCGTGCAGCCATTCCCAAGATTACCCGGAACAAACAGACAGAAAGACAGAGAGACAGACAGACAAAACAATTTTAAATGGTGTTTTTGTTATAAGTACTATATATCCTTTCGTATACATAAAATAAAAAGCTGTTATTTTGATTTTAAAAACAGACACTTCATTTTTATTTGTGTATAGATAAATTGCAATTATAAAACTAGTGTTTGACTGCTTACAAAAATTTCTTGGCAGGAACTCACAGGGTGAGCAAATAATTGGCTTTCTCATGAGCTCTCTATTTTGCGAAAACCTACGAATTTCTGGTTTAAGGAAATGGTAATAAACAGGAATTTGCATTTCAAGATTAACTATTTATACCGGCCGGCCTTAAAATTTCCTATGTCCAAATTTGCAGTGAGTGAAAAAAGAAGAATAATCTAAAATAATTTTACCGTCCTTATTACACTTCCATTCAGCGATAAAAAAGTTGGTTGTCTGTATAGTCCGCTTATGGACGAAAATTTTGAGCGATAACATCAACAAAACATTGATGAGACCAACACCAACATACAGCCCGTTAACTCACACCATATACAATTCCACTTATCACGTCAACAGAAATCTAGTACAAAATCTACTACTAAGTACTAAATATAGATCCAAAAATACAATAGTACTAAATTCTAGTACTAAGTACTAACATTCTAGTACCAAAAATACTATTGTACTAGCAACCTCGTACCAATCGGAACCAGTTTTATATTTAACTAGTTGTACCAGGCACGCGTTAAAACGCCCTAGAAAGAAACAAGTTTTAATGTGAAATCCGAAAATAATGCTAGCGGGACCAAACATTCACAGGAACGATCCCTGGACAAAACTATATTTACCCTGTAAATTTCATTAAAATCCGTTGGACGGTTAAGGAGAACATACTTGATATACATACACACACAACTACATCTATTTTTATTTAATATGGTGTTTAGTTACATTACTATAGTCAAGCAAATGTATGTCAGCCAAACCTTCACAGGAACCATTCCTGGACAAAACTATACAGGGTGGGCTAAAAGAAGTCATCGATGTTGTTTGGCTCTTTTTTTCTAAACATAAACACGGGACTTCAAAAAAACCCCAAAAAAAAAGTCTGAAACGGTTAAATCGGGCGATCTTGCGGGCCAGTGCAAATCGCCAAAACGAGAAATGAGGCGACCCGGGAACGCCGCCTTCAAAATATCGGTTCATGTATCGCTCCATGGCTTGTTCTCATGTGACGATGTTTGTCGCCAATAGACTGCAAAACTATTGAACCGTTTTTCATGAATTTTTTCTGTGTTTTTCTGTGTGTAATTTGGTCCAGCTTGAGGTATAGGATTGTTTTTATCTCGATTAATGGATTTAATATTGTTTTATTGCAAATTAAATAAGCCACAGCAACGCGTGGCCGGGTCTGCTAGTTTATTTATATAAACTGGTTCTATTGTTGTATGATTATTTAACTTCTACCCTTTCAAAAACTGAGACTCCTGTGTCCTTCAAAAACTCTAAATCTATTTAAATGAATTTAAATTAAAGGCTTTAGCAAACGTTTATTCTAATTGTTCTTCCTAAATCACAACATACTTTCATTCAAACTATAAACTATTTCTTTTATCTCCCCATTAGTGTTAGAATAAACTTCATCTGTTGTATCTTCATTAGTATAACATAAGCTACATAATGTGAACGCAGACGAATTAATTAATGCTCTTTATATTAGCCATTAGCCTTTTTTAAATTGGTCCTAATTGGATTGACCTATCTGTCAACGCATTAATGAAAGAAAAAAACACACACAATAACAACAACATTTGTCAACCAACTATAAACATTTGGATGTCCAAATAACAAAATGCAAATTTATGTGTAAAATAAAAATTAATGACTCAACCCCATTTACTTTATAGTTTTGCTTTTTTACTTTTTTTTAAAAACGCACATTCACTGGCGTCACTTTGGAATAACAGCCCACATCCCATAGAGAAGATATCTCTAATCATACGCGCAATAGCTACCATCCTGTAATTATCTGGAAGATACATTTCCATTATTTTTTTTTTAAATTCATCTGCACGGCATAGATGTACAAACGCCTCCTTAAATCCAATGCAGTTTGACACTTACAAAACATGAGGTTTACAACCAGGAAGGTGCTAATTTGCATAAAGCATTACAGCTGCATTCAAGTCTCGGAGGAGAGTCTAGGAGCGGGAAATGAAACTATCTTTATTCAAGATTACCATTGCAATTGCACAATGAGCAGAATTGTGAGAGATTGGCGTGGGTGCAATCTTCACTTCTGGTGGACCTCCATAGTTCAAGCCTAAGAAAGATCGCATTGTGCGACTAGAGCTGCGAATATGGTTATGCGGAACCATGCGATAATCTGCTTCAATTAATTGTTTCAGACACAAGTATTGATTGTTCGGAGTCTGCGAAGTACTCAAGCCAGGCTTTTGTGGTTGGCACAAATGATGAGTCACTATTCATTGCAAAGCCATTCACCCCTGGAGCTGAATGAATCAAAAGGGTCACAATGAAGATGAATTCGCCGAGAATGATTAAGCGAAGAGATTTACATATCTATAGATACATCTTCCGGGTCTTTTTTTTCAATTTATAAGAAACACTGCTTGGAGTAGAAGACAGTTTGTGTATTAAATTTCATTTTAATAACAGAATCCCAAAGTAACCATTTTAACCATAGAAACCACTCGATATGAACAAATTTAGACCACAGATCTCAGCTTTGTGTCTCGCATCTCGATAGGGCTACGGATGGATGGTGTCACAGATGAATGACGAGACGAAAATGCAATCAATGCCTCGAAATGAAACTTAATGCCACGCAGCAGCAGCAGCAGCACTGGATGCTTCTGTAGGTTTTGAAGTTCGGGTTTCTGTTAACTGTTTACCGGAAACAAAAGATTTTTATTTCATTACTTTACGATGACGTGCGTGTAAACAATAATTATTATAAAATCATTAATTCACGCGCTTTGCAATGCGCAAATTATCATCAGCGTGTTGTATTGAATAACACAATATTTTTTTTATTTTGTAATTTTCTGTTTACTTATATAAATTTGCTTGTATTTTTGTTACGTAATTGTGCCTAAAACATTGACATTGGAAGTGTAATTAAAGTTATGAGAAAAAACAGTTTGAAAGTCCGACTGTTTTGTGCAACTTTGAAAAAAAAGTGCGCTGAAACGAAAACTTAGTCTGACATGTAAATTGGTTTCATATTAGAGGGTTTCATTTATTTCAATAATTAGATATGATGTTTTTAGAAGTGAAGGTATTATTTTGAGTCCCAGCAATTGAGTTGCTTAGGGAATTCTCAAATATTGCAGTTTTTGAGAATCTTTACAGATGATATAGAAGAATGAATTATGGTTATAACAACCGAAAATGATAGGGCAAACTTTTTGACGTGATAACGTCTTATAAATCGATGACAGGTTACACGTACGAAATAACATGACTCTTGCTGATAAGTCTCCTGATGATAAGACTCGTGACTGATGCTAATCAACCAAAATCAATCACAAAGACCAGGCAAACATGAAAAAAACAGACGCAAATTCCCAAAATAATTCCACTCAAATTCAAAAAGTGTACAAGAAGAGAAAAAGAAATACAAAATAGGCGGAGTTTTGTTAAAGTAGAAAGTAGATGTAGATATTGGGGGTGTGTGTGTGTGGATTTAACGAGAGGGTTTGTGGGTATGAGTTAACGGGCTGTATGTTGGTGTTGCTGCCATCAATGTTTTCTTATAACGTTATCACGTAAAATTATGGTCCGTAAACCAACTTTACAGACAACCAACTCTTTTTTTATTAACTTTTATCATGTTCCCACAAGCATTTAATTTTATTTTCAGCCAACATTTTTAAAACTTTGAAATGCACAATTTTAGTAGAAGCTCTGTTTGGTAAAGTGTGAGTTAATAAGAGCACGTAAATATTTTCCCAAATTTTTGCTTGTTATAATGTTACCGCTAACTCAAAACCTCAGATTTCAGCTTAAATGTTTGCATAATTTGTTGGGGATTTTGAAATGAGAGATTTTGCTGAAATCCTTGCGAAAATACAATGATAGTTTGCAAATCCTACAACCATTACTTACTTACTTACTTACTTATGTTGGCTCAACTAGAGCGTGGTGCTCCTAGGCCTTGCTCAATACGCCCCTCCAGCTGGCTCGATCCCTTGCCTGCTGTCTCCAATTTCGCACTCCAAGTTGGCGGAGGTCTCCTTCTACCTGGTCGCTCCATCGAAGATGAGGTCTACCTTGGCTTCTGACTCCCTCTGGTTTGGCTTTGAAGACTTTACTCGCTGGAGCGTTGGTGTCCATTCGCTCTACATGGCCCAGCCATCTTAGTCGTTGGACTCTAATTTTTCTGGCTAAGCTTATGTCGCTGTACAGCTCGTATAGTTCGTCGTTGTATCTTCGTCGCCAAATGTTGTCTTCTCGGTTTACGCAAATAGGACCATAGATCGTACGCAGAACTTTTTTCTCGAAGACTCCAAGTGACTTTTCATCCGATTGGAAGAGGGTCCATGCTTCTGCACCATATAGCAGGACCGGGATGATGAGTGTTTTATATAGTGTCTCCTTGGTTCTTCTCGATAGGGCTTTATTCCTCAATTGCTTATTCAGCCCAAAGAAACAGCGATTAGCAAGAGTTAGTCTGCGTTTGATTTCAGCGCTGATGTTGTTGACCGAGTTTACAGCAGTACCCAGGTAGACAAATTGACTGACTACCTCGAAGTTATACATATCAATGGTCACATTTTGACCAAGCCGGTGGTGGGATTGGGCTTTTGTTGATGAAAGCATATACTTCGTCTTGTCCTCGTTTATTTTCCCATTCTGCTTGCTGCTGACTCCATAGTAGTGAAAGCACCGGTTACTGCTCGCTTTGTTCTTCCTATCACGTCTATGTCGTCTGCAAACCCAAGTAATTGTGTCGATTTATTGAATGGTGCCCGATGTACTGGCATGGGTGCTCCGTATTACATTTTCAAGCACAATGTTAAAACAGCTGCATGACAGCGCGTCTCCTTGTCTAAGCCCTCTGGTGGTTTCGAAGGTTTCAGTAGAGTCTCTACCAACTTTGACGGAACAGCGAGCATTCTCCAACGTCATCCTGATAAGGCGTATCATTTTAGCAGGGATTCCAAAGTTAGACATAGCACGATACATTTCAACTCTATTAACACTATCATACGCTGCTTTAAAATCGACGAACAGGTGGTGGGTGTCGATGTTATATTCTTGGGTTTTCTCCAGGATCTGGCGTAATGTGAATATTTGGTCGGTGGTAGATTTTCCAGGTCTTAAGCCGCATTGGTAAGGACCTATTAGATCATCAGCAAACGGCTTGAGACGTTCACATAAAACGCTTGACAGGATCTTATAGGCGATGTTTAGAAGACTAATGCCTCTATAGTTGGCGCAGAGTAGGCGGTCTCCTTTTTTGTGGATCGGGCAGATGGTACTGAGGTTCCACTCATCGGGCATACTTTCCTCCGACCATATTTTGCAGATGAGTTGGTGTATGCTCCTGACCAGTTCATCTCCAGCGTGTTTAAAAAGCTCCGCTTGTAGACCATCGTATCCAGCTGCTTTGTTCATCTTTAGCCTGGTGATGGCTACTTTGATCTCATTTTGGTCGGGTGGGTGCAGTTCGTGGTCGTCATCTAGATTAACTGGTACAAGTTGATATTGGGCGGGATCTTGGCTGTCATCGCCATTTAACAACTGGTTAAAGTAGTCTCTCCAGATGGCTAACATCGCCTGTGTTTCCACAATGGTGTTTCCATCCTGATCTTTGCAGGGCCCAGGGCGACTTGTGAAACCTGATGTAGACTGTTTCACTCTTCTGTAGAAGTTTCGCACCTCTTTTCTGCAAAAACATCTCTGCATCTCCTCGACTTCGCGTTGCTGGTGTTCTTTTTTCTTCCTCCTGAGTATGCGTTTCTCATCCTTCCTTCGCTCAACATAGAGATTTCTGGTGGCTCTCGTATCTCTCTGGAGCCAGGACTTGTATGCCTCCGTTTTAGCTTTGTTTGCCTGAGCACATTCGGAGTCGAACCAAGGGTTTCTAGGGGGAGGCTGTGAGAAACCTAATACCTCTGACGCAGCATTTCTTATGGCTTGTTGACATAGCTGCCATTGGTCTTCCGTGTTCATATCCTCAGTCGAAGGATTTCTCGCAAGCTCAAGGGATACGCGGTCTGCATAGCCAGCGGCGGTCTCTTCCGATTGAAGTTTTCCAACATTGAATTTCTTCGGCGTAGTTGGTGTTCGCCTGAGAGCTACCATTGAGATCCGTACTCTAAGCTTTGCACCGACTAGGTAGTGGTCCGAATCGATGTTTGCTCTTCGGAAAGTACGGACATTCAAAATGCTGGAGGAGTGTCTTCCGTCAATCGCAACATGGTCAATTTGGTTGCAGGTTCGACCATCTGGGGATCGCCATGTGCCTTTGTGGATGTCGGGACGTGGGAAACGCGTGCTACTCAGCACCATGTTTTTTCCCGCTGCAAAATCGATGAGCCTGAGTCCGTTATCGGAAGTGGTGTCGTGCAGGCTGTGTTTTCCGATCGTCATACCAAAGATGTCCTCCCTCTCAATTTTGGCATTAAAGTCTCCTAAAAGGATTTTAATGTCATTTTTGGGGCATTGCTCATAAGTTTTGGCGAGGAGCTCGTAGAAACTTTCTTTGGTAGCGTCGTCTTTCTCTTCTGTAGGGGCATGGGCGCTTATGAGGGTCAGGTGGTGGAATTTGGCCTTAATGCGGATCGTTGTCACTCTCTCGCTGACTTCGCGAAAGCTCAAGACTTTTTGCCTTAGTCTTCCTCTGACAGCGAATCCGCATCCAAACAAGCGCGATCTCCCATCAAGATAGCATTTCCCATAGTAGAAGTTACAGTCTTCTGTTTTTCTCAGGCCTGGTCCATCCCATCGCATCTCCTGGAGGGCTGTTACATCAGCTTGGAACCTGGCGAGGGTCTCGGCTAGCTGCTCGGCCTTGCGCGACCTGTTCAACGTACGCACGTTCCAAGTGCATATACGTAAATCGTTGTCCGTTTTTCGTTTGCGGGGGGGGGGGTCGTCAACATTGTTGGTTTGGTCATCCGAGGCATATCTTGCATTTTTCATCACAATAAATTTTCCCTTTCATGACCGGCTTGTGAGGCCTGTGCATGACGTGTAGATCGTGTTGGTGGTTGGATGTTCAGAGCGTATCTTTCGTCCTGCTCCTAGTTCCTGAGAAGAGAACTCAGGTATCTACAACCAATGGATCCGATGGATCCAACGCTCGTCGTTAGTTCACCTTTCGGCTATCCAGCGAGCACCGAAGGGAGGTGACGATGCGATTTTGCCCACCTACAACCATTACAGTGTTTAGCAATCAATTTTTTTGACGTGATAACGTCTTATGAATCGATGACACGCTACACATACGAAATAACATGACTTATGTGCCCATTCCGATTCATGCTAACAAGATATACAACGTTACGCGTAACATTTTTCTTTACTTTTTGCGTTACCGCGGAACGGCCTGAGCACAATGTGTTGTTTGTGTATTGAATACTATTGGATTTTTATGAAATTTACTGGGTAAATACAAGGTGGGCAAAAAGAAATCACCCTATTGGAAAGACTCATTTTTGCAAATGGCCGCCAATGTCAAATCTGTTTCGACATTTGTGGACTAGACAGATGCAGAATACAAGGGAGATTTTCACATATAAAGATAGAAACCCACCCAGCGTTTCTCGGGTTTAAATACATTTTCAGTTTCATTAGAAACTACCAGGCTACCAGGTAACCAACACAGAGATTTTTTTTTAATTGGCCAAGTCATTTAAATTTAATATTGTTGATAGGTGTATATGTATATATTGTGATGTGGCAACAAGTTTAGATACATTTTGTAAATTAACGCCATCTGTTGGATTCATTGTGTACAACAACCAACATTTATTGTGTACAACAACCACCATTTATTGTGTACAACAACCATGCCCCTAGAAGTATGCTACATATTTGCAACATGTTTTAACTTAGTACTAAATCGAACTTGACGAAACAATTCGAGACTCGAATTAGTACCGAAAGATTAGATTGTGCCAGAACCAGACAGAAGCTTCCAGAAGCTTTTAAAGTTGTATAAATACAAGAGTAGATTGCATTGACAGTTCAGTTTATTTTCGAAAGTGGAATTGTTAACAACTGGAAGTATTAGTAAAAAGTGATTGAATTGAGATTAAATAAAAAGTGTTGAATTATAAAAACGTATTTGAATTGTAAATAAGTGAAATAAGTTAAATTGGTGTTATTTAAACTGAAATACGTTGTGTTTTATAAAATAAAGAGATTTGTTTTATTATTGTGGAATTTTGATTGAGTTTTATTTGTCGAACCCCAGGCCAAAATATCACATTGGTGTCAGAAGTGGGATAAAACTCAGTAAAGTGCTAGAAAATTCCATAGTGACATTTTCTAAAACAGTTTCGGTGACTCATTTAATTGTGAAAGTGGAATTTTCCAGAAACTATTGAACTGATTGTGCTATAAAACTGTGAATAGCGAGTATTTTTGTTAAAAATAGTGTTGGAAAAAGATCTTTCTAGAAGAGACATTAAAATAAAACTGACTGTGTTGCGAAAATAGTGTTTAAGTTACATAAAATGGGTCGCAAATTAGAACAATTGACAACAGCTGAGTTGAAAGAAGAATTAGGAAAACGAAATCTTCAGACTTCGGGGCTGAAAAAGGAACTATTGCTCCGACTTCAGAATGCTATCACTCAGGATGGTGGAGACCCCGATACCATGTTGTTCGATGTTGAAGAACAAGGGAGAGAATGCACAGTAAGTACAGCCGATGAAATGCCTGCTTTCATGAAGTTTCTTCTGTCGAAATTCGATGCTTTGGAAAGTTCCTCGAAAGAACAAAAGAACTTTCTCGAAAAACAACAGAACGTTCTCGAAGAACAAAAGAATGAGCAGAAGAATTCGTTGGAAATTCTCCAGCAGCAACTAAGCGACCAAAAGAACGTTCTCGAAGAACAAAAGAACGTTCTCGAAAGCAAATTTGATGGTCTCGAAAACAAACTCGATGCACAGAATGTTCTCTTCGACAAAAGACTTCAAACAATCGATCAGAAATTCGAAGCCAAAATAGAAAACTTGGAAGAAAAGTTCGTAAGTGTAGAGCAACAGTACGAACATCTGGCTAAGGAATTTGATTCTTTGAAAAAGCAGAAGGTTCGGGAATATTCGAGCGACGGTCCACGAAGAAAGGAAATGCAGCCCCCTGTCTTCGATGGTCAAACATCATGGCCAATTTATAAGAGGCAGTTCGAAGCTGCCGCCTTGACGAACAACTGGGACAACGAAGACAAATCAATTGCTCTTACGCTTGCTCTCTTCCATGGTCAAGGCAATCGAGATGAGGTTTGGCGACGACCACATGCAGCAAGTTTACCGAGTCCAGTTGCGCAGAAGGGTCCAGGCAAGAGGTGAAACGCTACAACAATTGCAAGCTGACATTGAGCGCTTGGCGAATTTGTCTTATCCCAATACCAGCAGGGAAATCATAAACGAACTGGCAACCGATGCGTTCACTAATGCCATTGCAGATGGAAAACTACAAATGGCTGTGAGAATGGCAGGTAAGAAAACGCTCGCTGAGGCTTTAGCATTTGCCCTGACAATGGAAGCAGCAGACCAAGCTTCGCAAGGTAGCCATCGCGTCAGGGAAATGGCTACGCTAGAGTGCTCATGTCAACGTGTCGACATTGAAAGACAAAACCCGAGCACCGTTCGAGGTCAAATGAGATGCTGGAATTGCAACAAGCTAGGACACCTACAGCGACAATGCAGATCTATGCCTAGACAGGTAAGCTGCCCACATTGCACAAGGAGGAGGCAGAATGACGAAGCATCTGGCAGGAATAACACTCACACTGCTGGACAAGCTTCTGATCAACAGCAGGCGGGAAACGCCTAAGAACCAACTTCGCGGGGCTGAAGTTGGTTGATGGAATCGACGCCCCCAGAACCATCATCCAAGTTTCGCAAACTACACGCTGCAGCAAGAGCTTGACAGTGGAGACAGTCATCAGAAACAGAAAATGTGTGGCCACTATCGACACGGGTGCCACAGCCTCCATAATCAGAAGAGACCTTGTTCAGACATCATGGCTACATAACACCAGCTGCTACACTCTGAAGACAGCTACGGGAGAAGCAGCAAAAGTATACGGGGAGGTATTTCTAAAGATACAACTGGCAGGGTTGACCTTCTCACATGCATTCTTGGTAGCCGACATATGCGACGAATGCATCATTGGAGTGGATTTCATGAAGGCACATGAGGTAATCATAGACCTTCGAATGCAAGTATTAAGGTATCGAACCGTTGAGATCCCTATGGTATACGGAAACGAGAACGCTGTGAATCTTCGGGCGGTTATAAGCAGAGATGAAGTCCTACCACCTTCTTCAGAGACAGTTCTTTGGACGCGTTTGGAGGGTGATCCTGGGAACCACCGATTCTATTTCATTGAAGCAGATGATAAAGAGGACTTTCCAAGCTATATCGTTGGAAAGATTTTAGTGGAACCAAAGAAAAACATGGTTCCAGTAAGGCTGATGAATCCGAACAAACACTCCGTCAAGCTCAGACAAGGAGAGGTGATTGGAAGATGCGTACCCATTGCAGCCATATCGACAACATCTGGGAGTGATTCTGCGAGTCCTGTTTCTGCAACAAAATTGGCTGAGGTATGTAATGCTATCCTTGGAAACTGTGAGCTAAATCAGGAGCAGAAAACCATGGCCAAAAATCTCATTGGCGAGTTTGCTGATATATTTGCATCGCAGGATGGAGACTATGGTCGAACACACCTAGTACAGCACCGAATAGACACCGGCGATAGCAGACCGATCCGACAACCTGCTAGAAGACTTCCATTGGCAAAACAGTCGGAAGTCGATGAGATGATATCAACCATGGAAAAAGACGGTCTAATCGAAAGCTCAAAAAGTCCGTGGGCATCACCCGTTGTACTAGTGAGCTTTGAGCGTTTAATGGAACGTGTGTTACAGGGTCTGACATGGAAAACCTGCCTGGTGTACTTGGATGACGTCATCGTTGTGGGAAAGACGTTCGCTGAACATCGCGACAACTTGAGGGAGGTGTTTACACGACTTCGAACTGCACATTTGAAACTAAATCCAAAGAAATGTGCTCTGTTCAAAGCTGAGGTGAAATATTTGGGACATGTGATATCATCAAATGGAGTAAACACTGACCCGGAGAAAATCGAAACCGTGAGAAATTGGCCAGTTCCCGAAGATAAACACCAGCTGAGGAGCTTTCTAGGTCTCGCCATTTATTACAGGAGGTTCGTCAAAGATTTTGCCGGAATCGCAAAGTGTCTGCACCAGCTAACTGAGAAGGGTAGACAATTTAAATGGTCAGGTGAGTGCGAAAGAAGCTTTCAACATCTAAAACAGCGACTTTGTGAGGCACCAATACTAGCTTACCCCACCCCTGGCAAAACATTTATTGTGGACGCGGATGCTAGTAACGTGGGTGTTGGAGCAGTTCTGTCGCAGATACAAGATGGGCAGGAGAAAGTGGTAGCCTATTTCAGCAAAGTTCTGTCGCGACCAGAGAGAAACTACTGTGTAACCAGACGGGAACTCCTTGCTCTGATACTGGCGACAAAACATTTCCATAAATATCTGTATGGACAGAGATTCATCCTGCGTACCGATCACGCCGCTTTAAAATGGTTGCTACAGTTCAAAAATCCTGAGGGGCAGGTAGCAAGATGGATCGAACGATTGCAGACTTACGACTTCGAAGTACAGCATCGCAAAGGAAGACTGCACTGCAATGCGGACGCGCTTTCCCGCAGACCATGTGAGCCCAGTTGCAAACATTGTGCGCGAAAAGAGGAAAAGGATGAAGGTATATCTGTCCAGAGAATAAGAGCCGAACCTGTAGAGGGTTGGAGTGCCGAAGAAATTCGTAATGCACAAAAAGAAGACCCTGACATCGAGCCAATCCTTGCATGGAAGGAATCTATGGAGAAACCAAACGCAAGAGATATCTCCGACAGAAGTCCTACTTTAAAAGCATACTGGGCGCAGTGGGACTCTCTCCATGTGGAAGATGGTGTTTTGCGAAGAAAATGGGAAATGCCGGATGGAAGATCCTTTAAGATGCAGCTTGTGGTTCCACGATCGAAAGTAGAGGAGATCCTACGAGAAATGCATGCTGGAATATCCGGTGGGCACTTGGGAATCAACAAAACACTGGAAAAGGTACGGGAACGCTTTTATTGGCTAAGCGTGAGAAACGATGTAGAGAGCTGGTGTCGAAAGTGCATAACATGCGCAGCTAGCAAGGGACCCAAAGTCAAAACACGAGGTAAAATGCACCAGTACAACGTGAGCGCCCCTTTTGAAAGAATTGCCGTTGACATCACAAGCCCGTTCCCGGAAACTGAAAACGGTAGCCGTTACATCCTTGTTGTCATGGACTACTTCAGCAAATGGCCGGAGGCTTTTGCGATACCCAATCAAGAAGCTAAGACCGTTGTCGAGCAGATAGTGGACCACTGGGTCTGCAGGTTCGGGGTGCCTATGGAATTGCATTCCGACCAAGGGCGAAACTTCGAGTCGAAGGTATTCCAGGAAGTATGCGCATCACTCGGGTTAAAGAAAACAAGGACAACACCTCTTCATCCACAGTCTGATGGAATGGTAGAAAGATTTAACAAGACCTTGAAGGAACATCTGTCCAAAGTCGTGAACGAGAACCAACGGGATTGGGATCGGCGAATTCCTTTATTTCTTATGGCCTACCGGAATGCGGTTCATAGTACAACTGGATACACTCCATCCGAAATTCTATTTGGACGAACTGCCCGGCTTCCAAGTGAGCTAAAATTCGGATTTCCTATTGAAGACCCAAAATGCGAAGAGGACTACGTGTTAGATCTTAGAGAAAGGATCAACGACATTCACCAGAGAACAAGAAACAACATAAAAATTGCGAGTGACCGCATGAAGACCAGATACGATGCGAGAGCAACAGCACCTGAATTCAATGAGGGAGATATGGTATGGCTTTATAACCCACATCGCAGAAAGGGAAAATCGCCCAAGCTTCAGCAGGACTGGGAAGGTCCCTACCAAATAGTTACGCGCATTAATGACGTCGTTTTCCGAATCCAACGAGGACCAAGAGCAAAAATGAAAATTGTCCATGTGGATCGACTGCATCGTTACCACGGAAACAATGATGATGTGCTGTTCGGGACGAACAAAACTAAGAGGGGGACAATGTGATGTGGCAACAAGTTTAGATACATTTTGTAAATTAACGCCATCTGTTGGATTCATTGTGTACAACAACCAACCTTTATTGTGTACAACAACCACCATTTATTGTGTACAACAACCATGCCCCTAGAAGTATGCTACATATTTGCAACATGTTTTAACTTAGTACTAAATCGAACTTGACGAAACAATTCGAGACTCGAATTAGTACCGAAAGATTAGATTGTGCCAGAACCAGACAGAAGCTTCCAGAAGCTTTTAAAGTTGTATAAATACAAGAGTAGATTGCATTGACAGTTCAGTTTATTTTCGAAAGTGGAATTGTTAACAACTGGAAGTATTAGTAAAAAGTGATTGAATTGAGATTAAATAAAAAGTGTTGAATTATAAAAACGTATTTGAATTGTGAATAAGTGAAATAAGTTAAATTGGTGTTATTTAAACTGAAAGACGTTGTGTTTTATAAAATAAAGAGATTTGTTTTATTATTGTGGAATTTTGATTGAGTTTTATTTGTCGAACCCCAGGCCAAAATATCACAATATATACGAATTGTAAAGGTACAGGGAAAACTTCGTTCTCCAATATCTCCTGCCCAGTGTCAACTATCGGGTCAAAATTTGCTAGAGGCTTTTTTATTTTTATTTGAATTAAAAAAAGGTGACCCAAACGCCACTTAGGGGTAATGGTCTTAGTTACCCTTTACATTTTACAACATCAGCCACATATCTGCCTGTGAAAGTCCTTAAAATCTGTCTAAAAATACGAATTTTCGGAAAAAACGACCTCAACGCCACCTGAAAAATCTCCTTTTGATGGATAAACATTTTTTTTTTGATTTTTAATGAAATAAATAAATCTTTGAAATAAATTGGATCGAAAAAACACTTGTTGCTATCAGGTTGTTCAATTGGCTAACTTCGACTTCCACAGGACGGATTTTCAATTCTTTTGTTCCTAAACCATTTGCAAATGGTCCCTTTTTATTTAACAAAAACAAATATTAAAATCCACCCAGCCGAATTCTAGATATAAGGTCACGGACAAAATTGAAACTTATTTTTATACATAGAGAAGATTATGGTTTAAGAGACAGAATCACAATAGTTTTTGATAATGCGTAGTGTAATACCTCCTGATCGGAGATAATTATAAAGTTGTTCCAAGTGACTTCAAATGTTTTTTCGGTGTTAGAATACCTCTTTTCTTGAAAGCCATGCCCACACGTTTTCCAAGGATGTTCACGTCTGGCGAATGTGGCGGCCATAGTAAGCTTACGTTTTGCTCCTAATCCAAGTTTTTGTTATTTTTACCGTACATTTGTATCGGGGCATTTTTTCGCTCTATACCAAGTAAAAGGGTCTTTCAATTTGTACGGGAAGATTTTGGCCATGTTGTTTTGATAACATCTTTCAAATCTGTTGTTTATTATTCAGTTACTGATGCCAAATCAGCATATTGATTGAACAGCACGTCCAAATTATAAAACTTGTTCGTTAGTGTAAACTTTTCTCTTCATAGACGATTCTTCAATATTTGGTAGCCAAATTTGAGACGAACGACTCGGTAATCAATCAGCCAACAATCGTGCGTGAGCACAAGATCCGTGAAAGTGTACAGCCGAACTCAAGGCAGTCGATTCCACGCCGTGTCCAAGAACTCGGCCTTTCGCAGACTTCAACTTGACGAATTTGAAACATAATTCTCAAAAAGTTACCGTTTAGTGTTAATTTTGGACCGGCAGTGGCGTCCTTTGGTCCGTACTTTTTGACGTTGGTGAGGCGGTCACCAATGATCCAGGATTGAAAAACAGACATTATTCTTGCTGGCACAATTTAGAAGATCTCAATTTCAATGCTGGAATTTTAATTCGTCGATCATGCTTCCATGGATATGAATTGGTGTATAATCAAAAGCTCGGTAGTGAATACAAAGCCTCTCTGTAGCAACATTATTTAACTTCAGCTCAGATATAGCTACATTTACTCCACATTCCCAGCACCGACTGTTAGAATTTATGATCATCTTTGTAAGCTTCAATTCGAGTTCTTCAGCCTTTTCTGTTTCTATTTTTTTTCTTAAACCCCTTGTAAGCCCATTCATTCAGTAACCGTTCTCAAATACTTTAATCGGCGTTTTTAATCTGTAATAATAATTAATCAAGAACGAATAAATTCCAGATCCTGGCGTTTCTTATTATTTGCACACTTTATATACTTGATTAATATGAGCGGTCTTGTCACGAATATCTAGTCAGAAGGCTCTTGCTTTCCAAGAATATATAAAAACCTTATTTTAATTTGTTGGTCATTAATAAAGTCCAAAAAAAAAACTGAAAATATAAGTGTTTTTTTTTTCAATTATACACGCAAACTACCATGACCGTGACTTGCAACGAACTTAATGTAATCAAAAAAAGATGCTGAAAAAGCAAAATGAATTGCATCAAATTGCATTGGCCTTGCTAACCTTGTTAATGACAGCACTAAGTTTACAGTGCACTTCACCACTTTTTTTATGAAGTTGTTTTTACAAATGGAAAGTTCTCGTTCATCAGCCTCGGCGCACGTTTTATCCTCATATTTAATTCAAACAAAGTTTTGTGCACCCCTTCTCACCACCAACCATGTTTCAAAAAATCAAACTCAATCTTTTTTAAATATCTTCATCCTAAAAGTACGTTCAAATCTGCAAGTACTCGAAAAAGTATGCAATAAAATATTCTAGACGAAAAATTGCATACTTTCAGATACTCATTTGAATGGAAAAAAGTAGTAGATCCAAAAATTCAAATCAAAGTTTTGTAATTAACGGTTAAAATGTCGTTACTACTTTCGAAAATCAAATGTCGAATCTCATGGCATTCGAACTTATACTGTTAAATCTATGAATAGCCTTGGAAATAATACTTAGAAATATTAAAGAAATTGAAATTTAACATCTGTCATTATTGTATTCGGTGGACTTAGAACTCAACAAATTTTTTTTTTCACTCAGACCAAGTCCACTTATTCGTTGAGACTCTTTTTTTTGGAGCATTAAGAGTGGAAGATGGTTACTTTTCTCTGTAAAAGCCGTCATATACAACTTTATTTTAATGTTTTTAGGTTTAGTGTAGTGCAGTTTCGGAGAACCGGCATAAAAATTTGAAAAAAAAATTGCCAGTTCAGGTCGCTTAAGAAAAGATTTCGGAGATTTCAAGAAATTCCTAACTTTGATGTAGCTGAAAAAAACATCTGAATATAATTTTCCTGCAAACACCAAAAAAAGACTTTCCTTCTAACTGAGTAGTCCCTGACAAATTGAAATTGAGGAAGCCAGTCCAACAAAATTTTGTGTTGAAGTTTCTAAGAAAACGGAGATTTCGGGGATTTCAAAAACTTGATCTCGCTAAATTTTTCAATGGCAGCCAAATTGAGGGACGCCCTGAACTAATCAGGAATATTGTGAAGGTGGATAGAAACACCAAATATATTTGTCTCTGAAATGATAAACTTGACACTTGATTGCTTCTTAGTTAGCCAGTTCAAGTTTCTGAGATCCCTGAGATCTTCTTTTTACTTGCGATTATAGGTACTATAATGCAAGTTATGGATTCTTGCAAAAAAAATCTAACAATCTAACATGAAATTACGATGATAGAGAAGTCGAAAAAAGTGGGTCAGGAAATTCCGTCCGTCTGTCTGTCTGTTCGCACCTCTACAGCCTAAACCGGATGGGCCGATTTGCTTCAAACTTGATATTTAGTATTTAATTTGTAGTATCTCGGGGCGTGTTTTTCATTTTTGCTCTAGGTCGAAAAATAACGGTACCTGCCATACAATATTGAACAAAACGTTAGATTTTCTCGAAAACGGCTCTAACGATTTTGATAAAACTTTCAGGGTGCTATTTTTTTACAATAATACATCTTTCTGTTAGAATGAATTTTTTTCGAAATTTGTTCTATAACGGTACCTCTCATGGAAGCGGTTTTTTTCAAATGCGGTTTTATCGTAAACTATTATCCTGATTTCAATAAAATTTTGCACACAGAAAGTCATTTATAATACAACTAATATTGCATTTCAAAATTTTCAAAAACATTTTTTTCGATTTTAAAAAAAAAATCAAAAAAAAATTTTGGTTTTCGAAATATTTTGAAAACGAGTTGATTGAATATTGTTTAAATAACTTTCCCAGATGGAAACAGATTTTCTTATAATGACATACTAAAAAAAAATTTAAAATATTTTTTCGAAGTTTTTCAAAAAAAAAACGAATTTTTAAAAAAAACTGGTCGAACGATTTTCAATATTTTTTTTCTTCGACAGACATTTAGTTTTCAAATTTTATTGCATACTTAGTTTTTCCGAGAAAACTCTTAAATTAATTGAGAAAAATGAAAGAATTAAAAAAAAAATAATTTTGTTATTTTATTATATATTTTAAATACATATGCAGCCACTAAGCAATTGTCCAGCATAAGGACAAGTTCCTGCAACCCATTCGTAGATTTTATTAAATTTTATTCCACGATGTGACCACACATTTGAGCAAGTACATGCGATCCAGTCGTGCAATTTATTTCTTACAAACTTGAAAACGTTTTTTGACTGTCTTTAAATGAATCCTAATATTTTTTTTGGATTGGCTGGGTCAATTTGATTTTTCCAAGGTAGTTCTGTTAGATGGAAAGATATTCTAAGATTTTTTTTAATAGACTAATTAAATCCTAATATTTTCAACTGAAGAAATTTCTTGAGATCTCCGAAATCTCAATAAACTGACAAGTTTTCTTCTAGGACGTACGAATATTCTCAATTTTACTCTAACGGATGACATTTTGCTAGCTCTATTTAAATTTTTTACTGGCAACTCTTTTCGAAGGAAAGAGAAATAAAACATCTGTTCAATGAGCCTGCTCTTAGATCTCTAACATAGAAAAAAGAAACAAGAACGACAATTGGGAGGATAATTCTCTCTTTGTCTACAAACTGGAAACTACCCGTTCAGCGACATACATATGTGTACCGGTCCCTGTTCCCTGTAGATTTCTTATGGGACTACTAATACGTATTCACATACACAAAATACAATTTCAGGGTTTGCAGGGCATGGTCGGTTCGAGTCGCAGTTGTTTTTTTTTTTTGAGGTGATAACATTTTATAAATCGGTGACAGGCTACACGTACGAAATAACATGACTCATGCTGATAAGACTCATTCTGATAAGACTCATGACTCATGCTAACCGCGATACTGTGGTTCTTTCAACCAAAATTGGTAGCAAGCACCAGGCGAACATGAAAAAGAACAGATTCCCAAAATAATTCCACTCAAATTCAAAAAGAACAAAAAAGAGAAAAAGAAATACAAAATAGGCGGAGTAGAAAGTAGATGTATGTAGATATTGGGGTGTGTGTATGGATTTAACGAAAGGCTCTGTGGGTGTAAGTTAACAGGCTGTCATTAGTGTTTTCTTATGATGTTATCACTTAAAATTATCGTCCGTAAACCGACTTTACAGACAACCAACTCTTTTTTCTATGAACTCTCAGCTGCTCTAGGCAGAAAGAGCAAGATTTTGCTATTCAGTCTTATTGAGGAATTTCCTGCTGTAAACTCCTTAAAATTTTTTCGGATTTGCTACTTAGTTGCTTTTTTTAACAAGTTAGGATTTTCTACACTTGCTTTTGAAGTAGAGCAAGTGAAAGCAAGTGAGAGCAATTGAGAGTATAGAAGTGTCAAAATCAGATATTTTCAAATTATCTGATACATTTTCCATCGAGTGCGGTTGTTTGAATAAAATATTGAAAAAAATTAGCCCAAAAATGATAAATGTTCGATTCTAAAAATAAATGAAAAAAAGTGTCATATTGAACTTAAGTCTTTTGAGACGATTCAGTAATAGTGGAATACTATGTATATTAGAAAATTCGAATTAAATTTTAATAGAAAAACTTCTTTATTAAATGAAGGCAAATGATAGAATGAAAAGAAAAACTATAAGATCTTCAAAGTGACAAACAGAACAAATTAATATATACAATCAACCAGCAACTTGATTTAAAACAGAAAAGTAGAATTTACAAAGTATAATATTAACGATTGCGTTGGAACGATATTCAACACTCTCCCTCAACGCAGTATGACTTGAAAGATAAAATCATGTGATTGGTATACCACATAATGCAGCAAATTTTAGATGCTTAATTCTTGCAAGATTCTTAGTAAAAATATCTGCTGCCATGTTGTTTGTACTAAGGTACTCGAGTTGAATAATACCATCTTCAAAAAGTTCTCGGATATAATGGTAACGTATATCGATGTGCTTGCTTCTGGGATGATGAACAGGATTCTTTACCAGTTGTTGGGCGCTAAGATTATCATTGTATAAAACGATAGGTTTGTTGTTAGATAATTGAAAACTTAGTTCCTGAGTTAAATTTCGTAAATAAACAGCCTCTTTACTAGCTTGAGAAAGGGCCATATATTCAGCCTCTGTACTGCTGAGTGCAACGGATGTCTGTTTCTTAGATTCCCAAGACACTGCTCCTCCAGCTAACATAAACACAAAACCAGTGTAAGATTTGCGATCATCCATACTACCTGCCCAATCTGCATCGACGTAGCCTTTAATTTGGTCTGACGATTTATTGTACGACAACTTCGCCGCACTGGTAGTCTTGATGTAACGTATAAGATGTTTTACAGCAACGAAATGTTCTTCATGTGGATCTGTGTTGAACTGTGACAACTTGCTTATTGTGTGCATGATATCTGGTCTTGTCGATACAGCAAGGTACATTAATGCTCCCACTATAGACTGATAATGATTTTGATTTTTCTTTTCATTTTCGCACGTTGAGTTGGAACACTTAATCAACTTCATTCCAGGATCAAGAGGTGTATATACTGCCTTACAATCATCCATACGATGCCTTTGTAGAAAATCTAGTATATATTGTTGCTGATGAATCTCTATTTTACCTTTGGGAACAGAACGCTCGATTTGAATTCCCAAAAAATACCTGATTGGACCTTTATCCTCGCAATCAAACTCCGACATAATCAATCCCTTTATGTGAATCATCGAAGATTCATTTGAGCACGCTATCATCATATCGTCCACATACACTGCAATGATGTTGAAATTTTCTTGTTTTTTCATTGTATAGACACAAGTATCACCATTGCATTTGGTAAATCCTATTCCTTGAAGCACGGTGTTAAGCTTTTTGTTCCACTCCCTTCCGGCTTGTTTCAGCCCGTAAAGTGCTTTTTTCAATTTGCATACTTTCTCAGGATAATTAGGATCAGTAAAACATTCAGGTTGCTTCATATAAACTGTTTCACACAATTCGCCATTTAGATATGCAGACTTTACATCTAGATGGTGCAAAAACAGTTCATGTTCCACTGCGATTGCCAAGATCAAACGTATTGTAGAATAACGGACCACTGGTGAAAACGTCTCGAAATAATTTACCATATACCTTTGGGCGAAGCCTTTTGCAACGGCCTTTTGCAACGAGCCTGCACTTATAGCGCGCAATTGTTCCATCTGGATTTTTCTTGATAGTAAAAACCCATTTACATCCTATTACAGGTTGGTTCTTTGGCAAATCTACTAGTTCCCAAGTTTTGTTCGACAAAAGAGCATTAAACTCCTCTTGCATTGCCAATTTCCAGTTTTCGGAGTTTTTGTTCGACATAGCCTCAGAAATTGTCATTGGTGTATCCAAACAATTATTTTTAACTGTATTTAAAGCTTCAATCATTTTGTATTCTTTTCTTGGGCGACCTTTTTGTCCAGTTCGAATTATTTTTGGACGTCCAGGTCCAAGAACTAATTTCTTTGATGCATTGGGAACAGTGCTTTCTGTATCGGAACTATTTTCTTTTGCTGTCGTCGGCGTCGGTGAAACTTCATTTGAACTGACGTCTTTTTCGTTTTCGAAAGGATCTGTATTGGTTGCTACATTTTCTGATGCATCTTTCTGGGACTTATTTTTGTTGACATTAATTTCTTGGTGCCATGAACAATTTGATTCTGTTAGCAAATAATCATTGTCTCCCCTTTCAAGACAATTTTCAAAGAAACGTACATCGCGAGCCTTTTCTATTTTCCTTGTCGAAGGATCATACAACCTATAGCCCTTAGACTCATCTGAATACCCCACCATAAAAAAAACTTTACCTTTCGCAGCGAACTTAGAACGTCCTTGCTTTTTGTCCAATACAATGGCCTTTTACCCAAATATTTTAAAGTGAGAAATAAATGGTTTCTTCCCAGACCATGTTTCAATTGGTGTAATATTTTCTAAAATTCTTGTCGGGGACCTGTTACGAATGTAAGCAGCTGTATTGATGGCCTCTGCCCACAAGAGTTCCGGAAGATTTGAGTCTAATAGCATACACCTAGCCATTTCTACAAGAGTGCGGTTCGCTCTCTCCGCCACTCCATTCTGTTGTGGGGTGTACTCAATAGATAGCTGCCTTTTGATTCCATGTGTGTCCAAATACTCGTTAAATATTTTATTTACATACTCTCGTCCATTATCGCTACGCAACACTTTTATTTTGCAACCCGTCTCGAGCTCTACCATTGCTTTATATTTCCTAAAAACAGTAAATACTTCGTCCTTGGTTTTAATGAAATAAACGATTATCTTTCTTGATTTGTCGTCAATAAAGGTAACGAAGTAACGAGCTCCACCAGCGGATTGAACACGCATAGGCCCACATACGTCTGTGTGCACTACTTCAAGCAAGTCCTGGCTTCTAGACAATGATTGTTTCGCAAAAGGTTGAACTGTCATTTTTCCCTTGGCACATATTTGACAATCTTGCTTCTCATTCGACAATTGCATGTCCAGACCAATTACCATATTTTGTTGTTTGAGCTTCTGTAAACTACCATTGTTCAGATGGCCAAAACGTTTGTGCCATATGCCCAAACTATAAGTCTTAGAATTTGTATTTAAAGAAACTGCTTCCGGTTTTGACTCAACGATGTACAAGTCGTTCCTCTGGTAAGCTCTCAGAACAAATTTTCTCTGCATGTTTCTTACAATAGCCGCATTACCTTCAAAATCAACAGTGAAATTGTGTTGTGTTATTTTGCTTACAGACAGAAAGTTCCCACGGAGTTCGGGAATGAACAAGACATTTTTCAGCAAAATATTTTCATTACCCACTTTGAGACTTACAGATCCAAATCCGCTAGAGAAAACAAAATTATCATTGGCTAAATGGACCATCTCACCCTTTTGTTTTCGAAGATCTACAAAGAATCTTTCTTCACAGCACATATGAGATGTTGCACCACTATCTAAACACCATTCATATCTCTGAAGTACCGTGCTATCGGCAGAGAAAATTCCAAAAGAATGTGCTTGGCGGTTCTTAGAAACCCTGCAGTCAACCGCAAAGTGCCCCTTTTTACCACAAGAATAACATTTACCTCGTGCTTTTGAATTAGTTACTTTAAGATGTGTCTTCTTTTGCTGGGTTTTAGTTGCAAAAATCTGCTGATTACCTGAAGCTACGCTTGGATCCTTATCTGCCCTCCGTCGTTCCTCTTCTTTCAATTTGACCTTAAGAGTTTCCAATGAAGGCAATGTGTCACGACTCTCAATGGCAACAATAAAATTTTCATAGCAATCAGGGAGGCTACACAACAAAATAATCGCCAACAATTCATCCGCGACCTTGACATTAACATCATTTAATTTTTCGGCTATATTGCTGAATTCATTAACATGACTTGCAATGGACTGACCATCGAGCAATCTAGACTGTAATAACCTTTTAAATAAACTCACCATCCGAGCTGGTCCTCTTGGTGAATGAATTTCACGCAACTTGTCCCATGCTTCTTTGGATGATGTGCAGTTCTTTACGTGAATTAGTTCAGACGTATTCACACTTAGTAAAATAGATGCTAATGCTTTGCCATCAAATGTTTTCCATGCCAAAATCTCTTCTTGCGTCGGCGTCGGTTCTGCTTTCAGGACATTTGATCCATCGATGTAAGACCACAAATCAGCATGTATCAGTACGCTCTTCATTTGTATTGTCCAAGTGCTGTAGTTCTCCCCATTCAGTTTTTCTATATTGTACAACGAACTCATCGTTTTATAATATTTCGACATACGATACCTTTTAAACAAAATGCAAATTATTATTTCTTTTAGTTATGACCTGGGCCCATAACCTATTAGAAAATTCGAATTAAATTTTAATAGAAAAACTTCTTTATTAAATGAAGGCAAATGATAGAATGAAAAGAAAAACTATAAGATCTTCAAAGTGACAAACAGAACAAATTAATATATACAATCAACCAGCAACTTGATTTAAAACAGAAAAGTAGAATTTACAAAGTATAATATTAACGATTGCGTTGGAACGATATTCAACAATGTATAATACAATTTTCTTTTTTTTCTGACACATCATGAATGATGTTTGTGCTCTAACTTGCTCTGACATTTATCAGCTGTTTTTCTCTGTTCTGCGCTGCTCTACTCTACTCTTCATTAAACAAAGCTAAATTGTTTTGTGTGTTTTGACGTTTTCCGTTTGGCGTCTTTTGAGAAACAAAATAATATGCATGAACTTAAAACAAAAAAACTTTTGAAATTGCAAAACGACTTCCTATGCTTTGTATCTGAAATGGATATTTTTTCTTGATTTAAACAGAAATTTGCAATTTTCTTTGAATACAACAGCGCAGTTTCAATAAAAAAGAATAGAAATATTCGTTTTAATCAAGAACCGTGTAAACACTAACGTTCGTGGCTTCCTAAAAGAAGAACGAAGAAACAATCAAAAAGTAGAATGATGTTCAATCCTATATAGGTTAAAGGTCCAACTATAATAGGCACATAACCAAGCATTGCCTACTGTCAAAGCTAATATTTGGTCATGTTTCTGATAACATGCTATAGCTGTCAAATAAATGCATCTGTACCAGAGCGATTCTGAATGAAATACCTCATGTTTAACAAAACAGGCGTTCAATATGTCGACTAAAATTCTGTCAACATTCAATGCGTTAATTGACTTTTAGTCAAAGTCAATGAGCTCAACGGCAAGCTTTCACCAATACATTACATAGGTGGAACTGTCAGTTAAAAACTTGACTAACTTTTTGACTAAATGTCAAATAAAAGTCAACACATTTGAATGGCTAGTTGACCAATCAGAGGGACGTTGACTGGCTTTAAGTCGACGCATTGCACGCAGGGAATCAATCTCCGTTTATCGACTCCTTGGTGATTTATCAAGCTTTCGAATATGCAAATTATCTCGTGCTGTTATAAAATTAATTTTACCGATTTCCCAACGCCATTAGTTATAAACTGCTAAGTTAGCTACACAGTTGAAAATTGCATGTTTTGTTTATGTTTTAGATATTCCAATAGCACAACTTCATTGTATAACGTGCAAGCATATAATATAGATATCATGCACTTAACAAGGTACTTTTCAAACAATAAACAGAGAAGCCTTCTCCAAGTTTCTGTAAACACAAAACAACCATAATGTTATGATTACTTCAGATTTTCCATTTGGCTGATTCTGAGGATCGCTTGCATGCTGCTTACCTTTCTGACGTCAAAAACGCATGAAGCATGATTTTTTGTTAGATTGCCGCTAGAAACTTCAAACAATAACACTAGTATCATCATGGCATAATATCACTCTGCCTCTCATGCAATGGAAGCGGTACATAAATTGCATCATGTTTTATGACCATGCATTCCTTAACTCTTTTTTTACCCGGCGCGCGGCAGAAAAGCGGCTGCAATTTGAGCCAAGAGTGATCCACAGACACAATGCGGGCAATTTCCTTGTATGCCTTCTGGATTGGACGGACTTCCACAATTCCATATAATATTGTGTTTGTGATTCAACAATGCATGACAATCTTGTGTCAACATCGTAGCTTTAGACCTGGAAAACTATATACGATGGACGATGGAACCAGAAGACGTTGCGTATGTAACATATGTGTCGCTTCGCATCGTCATTGGGTGGAAATTTGAAACTTGGTCAGTTAAATTGCTAGCGTATCGGACTGCAGAAAGTGACAAAATAATCAGCGAACTACAGAAACTGAAACATATTTTCCTCATTGTGCTGTCAGCTGTGAAGAAGATTCTTTAGTTACATTTTGGTGAAAGGAGGTAAGAGTTGATCTAGTTTTTTTTGTGTATGATCCATCAGCCGCTCTAACTAATGTCTTCTATCCAAATTCATTAAGATCTAAATTTGTTTTGTTAAAAAATTTAAACGTTTTATTTGTTAAACAATTACCGCTTTTTTTTTGTTAATAATACAACGGGTTAGCATGGGCTTTGAATATCAATAAGTTCGTGTAGTCAGGACTGCTGTGCTCATACCTTAACGACCGACAACGCACGGACTAATTTTTGTTATCAAATAATTTCATAACTCAAGGTAATTATTGTCTTTGCCCCTATGCGGCCTAGGAAAAGGTGATGAACACCGTTTTGAATCTGAGATTAGGTCATAAAATAATGAATGCCATTAAAGAACCTAAGCTGGACTTTATTGCTCAAACATCATACCAATTGCTTTGGGATTTGCCTTTTGCAAGTTAAGGCGTATCTATAAGATACTCATAAGCATTCATGAAATTGTTTTTTTTTTTTTTTTTTTTTTGATAAATCCTATTAACACCGAATGGCTATCGGTATGGAGAGTATATTACATTCACATTGTATCATAAATGAGCCTACATTGTTTATTAGGTAGGTATAGTATACACCTTAGGGTAATGACTATGTAGATGTTTATGGTTAAGGAAATATAAATCAACAGAAGGTATATTATTATTGTTTTAAAAGTAAAAAAAAGCCTTTAGCTCACCTATGGTCATTCAATGATAGCTACTTTCATTAACCACGGGTGAGCTTTACGCCCTTTGGTTTTTGTTGTTATGTAAACGCGAAGTACTTTTTCTACCTGTACTGTGTACTTTAGAGATTTAAAGCCCTTTTCCTAGGTAATTCCCAAAGACAATAATTGTGTTTGAAAGTTTGCATTTACAGTGGTGAAAATCAGTAACAGTTTATGAAAAATTAGATTTTTTTTATATAATTCTGTTCTAAGTACAGTTGATCCCGGATAAATGCACTCGTTGAAAGTTTGTTAGACATTATGTTGCGTTATGGAAATGGATATAAGCATATCAAAGCAACTTAAAGCTGAATACATGACGGAACTGGCTACATAAACCTAAAGGATGTGTTTTTTGTTGTAATGACTTGTTTTCTAGTTTTAAAACAAGAACCAAAAACTGTCATCTTAAAAACGGCTCGAAGAATTTGTATGCAAAAAAAACACCGTACTTTTGTAGATATGATATATGTTTTGGTGAAAAAAAAATAAATTGACTAAGAACGGTACCTCCCACAAAACTGTTTTGTTTTCTTCAACTTTCTCGGATCTCGAGAACTGGGTAACCGATTACAATCAAATTTGATATTCAGAAATATGTAGAGGCATATTGACTGACTTTTAGTAAACACATTGAACGCCAGAAATCGTTGATTTTGCTGAAATTTTTAGGTAATCCTAACGTTAGCTCAGCTGTTGATACTGTTAGCTTTAGACCTAAGATTTTGTTTTTCCTGTGTATATTTTCATAACAACTTGAAATTTAAATGGTTTGACCGATTTTAAAGACATTTTATGAGAGTTTAAATGTGATTCCCTTAGTGGTTTTTAGTTTTAGTTGGACCGGACAGGAGCAAATGTTGTCGGGATCCAAATTCGAATGGTGCACGCGAGTAAGAACAAGTTGGTCATGATCAAAAATGTATATAAAAACCAATGCGTGATTCTGTGTAATTTAGCAGCGATCAACAAAATTATTTTTTTTCAAGGCAATTTCGATTTATATTTTTATTATGGGCACTGTTTTCATAGATGTTTGCTTAATTGAGACATGGCTAACCACATATCATCCAGAATCTTTAGATACGTATTTTTAATAATTTTTTTTTTGAAAAATCAATCTTTTAAAAACGGGTAAGTGATTTTTTTAATTTTGTTTTAAAATGTAGGTTATTTTTGTGCTTAATTTTTTTTATTTAAAAAAAAAAGTTGTTAAATAAAAACCGTTCCTACGATTTTGAAAAAAATAACGTTTTCTTACAAAAAAAGTCAAAACTATTTTACGTACTTTTTTCGAACAATCAAAGACACAAAATCGGTCTAAAAATCACGGTTAAAAAAACGATTAAGGAGAAGAACATTTTTTGAGATAAAATATTTTAGTATGTATTGACTATGATTTTATCAAAAACTAATTTACCGGAAAAGTCTTTTAACGACTTCCGACTTTCTTGGTAACGGCTCATTGAATTTCTAGCAAATTTTATTCTTAAAAAGATCCAGGATTTATTAAAATCAGTCCTACAATTGCCGAAACACTTTTTAATAAATTCATTATTATATAAACGGTGTGATGGCGTGCTTAATTTTTTCTAGAGAACCGTTAAGTTGTTGTGGTCTTGACACTCCATAAACAAGACTTTTCGAAAAAAGCCAACCCAGTGCCACTTAGTGGGTAATTAAGATTGCGTTAGTTACTCCTTATGAGTTAGCTATCTCTCAGTGAAAGTACCGTCAAAATCGGTCCAGCCGTTTCCGAGATTAATCGAAACAAACAGAAAAACAGACAGACTTCAGCTCCTGCACGTACCATCGAAAAATCCAATAAAATATGAAGACTTCGGTGGTCACGTGATGTTTGCAAAGCGGCTGATCAATTTTGCTAGGAAGTTTTCACGCATCAAACCCAATTAGGTTCTAGAGACATGGAATTAGAAAGTCGCCCCCTTTTTTAAAACCACTTGTGTGAAGAGTAAAATGGATGTGCTCTCAAATTAAATAAAAAATAATTTGTGATCCAATAGCGTTTGATTTTCGCAATAATCTATTTATCTTTGGAATATTCAAAAAATAGAACCCGTTTTTTCCATTCGAAAAACTTACTTTTGGAAAGAGCTGGTTTCAAAGAAGTGGATTGCATGTTCGTAGAGCCTAGTATCGACAAGATTGTTTAGTAAGGTTCTTCGCAATTTACTGTGCGGAAAATCTCCAACAGTGTTTCGCATAAGTTTTATCGTAAAAGAAAGTAATTTTTCTTTAGTTTTCGAGCCAATGGAATTATAAAAGATTGAAATTTCAAGCCCTTACTTATATCGGGTTTTCCAATAGAGACTTGACAACTTTGACTTTAATTTGTGAACGCACCCTTTCTTTAATCATCAAACTGTCATTGTCAATTTATTCATTAAACTCAACATTTTCATCATGGTATAGTATACGAGCGAGCAACGTTTCTACCGAAATTCGGAGTCGGTGACCGCAACTTTAAGAGCGTTAACTCCAATTTTCGGTCGTAATTCTCGCCCTAGTAGACATAAGACAGACAATAACAAGTTTAGTGCAAACATTTGAGTCTACATATTCGTTGTGTGATGTTGCCCTGTGAGACAACGGGTTGGTCAAAGTGTCGAAAATATCGCTGCCGTTCAGGCGTCCGTAGCAAACGATCCAAATCAGTCAATTCAATGGTGTTCTCAAGAATTGGGTATCTTTCAAACCATATTATGGCTTATTTTGGATCTTGGTTTACACCCATACAAGACCAAGCTGACTCAAGAATTGAAGCCGATGGACCATTTGAAGCGACATATGTACGTTCTCCGTTTGGGCTCCGAGGAAGATACGCCAAGATGATGAATTTCATCTCAAAATCATCTTCAGTGACGAAGCTAATTTTTGGCTCAATGGGTTCATCAATAAGCAAAATATGCGTTATTGGTCGGGTGAAAATCCACATTTGCTTCATGAATCATCACTTCATCCACAATAAAATAACTGTATGGTGCCGGTGGCGTTATTGGGCCATATTTTTTTGTCGACGATAACGATCGTCACGTTACTGTGAATGGCCAGCGTTATCGCGTCATGATTACCGATTATTTTTGGGCTGAATTGGAAGATATGTATGATACGTTTCGGTCGAAATGTGTGGCCGAGTCATCGAAAATTGGGTCGAATATGATCGAAGTCGAGTTCCATTCATAAATGTTTTGATTGAACTTTAAGCCGATAATAAAGTTTCGCAATATCTGAAATGTTTTGCGTTTTATTAAAAAAAAGTTGTCAAGTTCTTATTGCAAAAACCTACGGGGAAAAAAATTTCGTTGGTCTCTTCAGAATTTTTTGAGATTTTAACGTTTTCCATTTGATAGCTTTCAAGCAATGCTCGTAATCTTAAAGAATTCCATCATTTGGTTAAAGAAAGAACTACCAATTTTGGTCAAGGCTTATTAATTTGTTTTGTATAATTACAACGCCAACGCTCTTTAATTATGCCGAATTTTGTTCTTGAATTTTATTGCAGTCCACATCTACACACCAAACCCTTTAAAACATGCAAGAAGAATGAATGTTTTAAATCCCAATTGCTTAAATAAAAAAAAAATGTATTAAGGCATATCTTCATAATAAAAAAAAAATAAGTTGCATTTTCATCGCCTTAAAACTCTATCAAAGTCTTCAAAGCGGAACTCCCCCATAAAAAACTAATATAAAAAAAATCCAAGAACATAAAATTACCATTTTTTACCATCGTTATATCAGTAATTGTGTTGCACCTTGCGTTTTTTGATAAAATTAAAACTAAATTACACAAAACATCTCAAAGATACTCCAAGCAGCACTCCCACTCAGAATAAAAAAAAGAAAAACTGTCTTTGAGCTCTCCTTTCATTTGTTTCTATGACGTTCAGGAATCCCAAAGTGCTTTGCTAGCAAGGGAAGTCACTGAAACGTAACCAAAAGAAAAACGACTGCCAACAAGTACTAAAACTTCACCACACCACTGTTTCCCACCCAGATCCACGTTCACGCTCGACAATCGGGGAGTAATACTTCAAATCTCCAAGCATGGATTTTAGATACCAATTTTTCGTAGGTAGGTTTAGTCTTTCGTTTTGCATTAATAAGACCGCTTGCCATTTGTGAAGTTTCCTCGGCTGTCTTGTAGATACTTTTGATAGTTTGTACCTACATTAGGTTGTTTGTCACAAAACCGCAGTTTGTTATGAGAGTCGTACCTCGTACCGCAATGAGTTAGTTTGATTAACGGCTTGCAGCATCTATCAATCCAAAAAAAAGTATCTATCCAAATGAGATTTTGGATTCCGATTTCCGAATTGATCCAAGAATTCTGTCGCAATCATAGATCCAAAAGTAAACTTCTTCAAGATACTTTGGGTTTGCTATAGTGTCAGTGTAAACGTCATTAGTTGTCGATTCGAAATTCTGCTGACAGATCGGCTTTGTTTTTTGGTTGTGTCAAGCGGGCTACCGTTGAGTTATGGTGTTCCTAAATTCCGGGTAAAATTGTGATCGATTGTCCAAAATGATTTGAAACGTGAACATTTTACAGATGATGTTTGGAATCAATTTCCTCGCAAAAGTGAATGAACTCGACAATTAAGTATTACTCGGCGGAAGCTACTGGAGTGTCTCAAAATTAGAGGCAAATCGGTCAGAAGAATCTAGTCTTTCTTTGTCGTTATATAGCCTGACGACAATCGAAAAAGTATCTCGAAACACTATGTGAGCATTGTGCACCTTTTTTGTTGTTGGAGAATCGTTATCGATCCGGTTGTTGGATATATTTGGCTAGTCACGTTGATTGCCTTGTGTCAAATTTTGTATCTCACATCTGAGAAATTCAACGGCCAATCAACTAACTAAATGCAAGAAAATGAAAAGTTCTGCTATCCGTATAAGCGTTGCAAGATCTGTCCCAAGATGGAGATACCGACAGCAAAGTATCTAGCAGATTATCTGTATGTCGTTCATGAGGATGTGCCATTTAGATACTATGGAAAGGTAAGTCGATGTTAATTTGAATTTCTCATGAGTTGCAGCGGAACTCGAGAGTCTTCTTTTTGATGACTTTCGGTGAGGCGATGATGGTTGTGTTTATTGGTCGATGAAGTCATTAGTTTTGAGTTTGTCGAACTTCGATACAATTATGTTTGCGGTGTGGTTTTTTCTGACTTGGTAGATGATACCATACATCAGTTTGAAGCGGGGTATATGGAGGAGGCATGCAAATTCCCTATAATTGCAGCGGTTTTTATTAAACGTTCAATAGGAGTACTTTTTGATGTGCTGGCGCTTTTAATGATTAATGAACTTGTTCGTTTTAACCATGTTTCGCTTTCTTCGCACGATTTGTTGTTTTTTTTTTTTTTGGTATTACTATTATTCAAACAAATGTTGCGTATTATAGCATATTTTGCATAAATTATTTTGCTTTTACTTTCAATATTTCAAACGACAAAAAAAATAAATAAATATGCCTGAATGGAGAGCCATTTATCACAAACCAAGGTGTTAATTACAAACCTTTGTGAAGATACATTTGAGTGTCATCCAAGTGACGTATTTTTAGTTTTTGTTTGTCAAAAGAATAAGAAAGTAGATTTGTAGATACTAATTGTGTTTGAGATATTTTCCAATCAACAGTTGCAAGAAGTACAGGAAGAGATAAAAATAGCTTGAAAGGTGTTTGGTGTCGTAATTCCATGACTTTGTTATACTTAATGTGGGTTAAATCTTTTCAGATTTTTTTTCTTTTTAATTACCATTAAATTTTGTTCAATCAAGTATGGGAAAAATGCAAATGCAGAATTTATTTTTTCTTTGTAAGATGTGTCAGCCTTGATACTTATTTGGCATACGGATATTCGAAAGTTTATTTGAATGGTAAAGTCAAAACTTTGAATGCAAGTAGGGTAGTAGGTATCCCCAAATTAGAAAAAAATATGGGGTGACCAGACCAGGCGAAATTATTTGTAAATATTAAAACTGATATAAAACTTTTGGGCTATATGCTTACAGAAGGAAAAATAATCGCCCGATTTTGTTTCACTTTATTTTTTTCCAGAATACAAAACTTTGGTTCTACCTTCACATTATGTTTATTTAATGAACTGCATTTTTTCCATTAAGTCAAGAAAATAATATCGGTGAAGTTTCCCGACGTCAGAAGTGATGACCATACCGGTTCTTTTTATGGCATTTTTCATGACTTGTGTCAGAGCTTTGGGCAAAAGGTTTTTGCATTACTGTCAAATATTCTCTTTAATCGCTTCATCTGAGGCTTGTTTACATAAATCCAGGACTTCAAGTAACCCCACAAGAAAAGTCTGGAGCGATCTGAACGGGTGATCTGGCCGGCCATTTCAAATCGCAAAATTGAGATATTATATACGAAGCGGAAATGCTTCCTTCAGAATACCGGTTGTGGCTCGTTCAGTTCATCATCCATCATCCAATCCCAATTCATCCAATTGAGGAAACAAATGGTTCTGCAGCGGAATTTGTTCACAGTAACCGGAAAAAAGGGCTAATGACTCCTCCAGCCAGCGTAAACAGCACACCATGCAATAATTTTGAGCGGTTATAATTGCTTTTCATGGGTCGGATTTTCGGTGCCCCAGAATTTTGCTTATTTACGTAACCAGAGAGAAGGAAATGAGTCTCATCGGTGTAATGAATTTTGGTGAAAAATCCTCCACTTCTTGGTTGAGATTCAGGGTGTCTTGAGTAACACGTGTTTGGAGGTCAGCTAATAGCTAATGCGCTGTCTGCATCCTGTAAAGGATTATCTTCAGGCCTTTCACTAAAATTCGTCAAAGGGATCGCTGAAAAAAGCCCATTTCCGTAGTACGTCGATGGTCGATATTGCGGGGTTTTCTTCGACATCTTAGGCAATAGCAGCGATATTCTCAGCATAACGAAAGAAATAGGAGCATTTTTTTCTCTACGAAAGGGCAGTTTTTAGTTAAGCTTATTGGTTATCAGGGGAATTAAAGAATTGTTTGGAAACCTCCATCATACTTATTTCTTTAATAAATACCTAAATACTGTTTAGATTGAATGTTGAAATGTATTGAGCTTCTTGCCAAGTTTGAATTTGAAATGTAGGTTTTAATAGAATACAAAATCTATATATTACGTTAAAAAAAATTAAACAAGTAAGCTGAATTGTAGATTCAAAATAGCTTTTTTATCCATCAAAAATACTTGTACTCATCATTTTTCAGTGAGTACCTTGCCAAGATGCAACTTTTGATTTATTCAGTTCAACATACATAGAGTTTTTGACAAAACCTTATTATTCAACAAGATTAAGATTTTAATCATTTAGCCTGAAATAAAAGTTTAGCCTAGCCCGTGGCCAGACTTTATTTGGTCCATACATTGAATAAAAAAATTACAAAATCAAATTAAAGATGTTGGCGAATTTTGAATAATTTTTTTTTAATTACTTCAAGAATTAATACTTAGCGCAAGATTTTTAAGACATAAATTGAATTTGAGGGAAAAAAATAATAAAATCGTTTCAACTAGCTTACCTACCCGGCGCTGCCTTATTTACTTCATACAAAGTAAGATATCTGCTTGTAAAAAGACCCCAGCGGCACAAATGGGTGATTAAAGTAGCCCTAGTTACACCTTAGCACATCAGCTATCTGCCTGTGAAAGTCTCGTCAAAATCGGGTAATAAATAAGAATTTTCAAAAAAAAAATGCCTCCAGCGCCACCTAGGGACAATTTAAAATAGCCTTACTTAATTCTTATAATATCAACTTTCTGCCTGTGAAAATCCCATCAAAATCGGTCCGTATATATGATTTTTCAAAAAAAAAAAAAACACCCCAGCGCCACCTAGTGGGTAATTTAAATAGCCATAATAATAATAATAACATCAGCAATCTGCCAGTGAAAGTCCCGTCAAAATCGGTGGAGACGTTCTCGAGATTACTCGGAACAAACAGACAGAAAGACAGACAGACAGACAAACATTTTAAAAGTTGTGTTTTTGTTATAAATACTGTACACTTTCATATGCTTTAGTAAAATGCTGTTATTTATTTTCTTATTAAAAACAGACACTTTTTTTTATTTATGTGTATAGAATTAATTTTATACAATTAATGCACAAAAAAAATTATATAAGCTTTCCTACCCGGCGCTGCACGGGTATACCACACATCTTCAAAAAAAACGATGCGTGTGGCGCCACCTAGTAGTTAAAATAGCCTTAGTTACTACTTACAAAATTAGTTGTCTGCCTGTGAAACGACCCCAGCTCCACCAAGGGGTGATTAAAATAGCCCTAGTTACTCATTAAAATATAAGCTACCTGCCTGTGAAAGCCCCGTCACAATTGGTCCATAAATTTTTCTAAAAAAAACGACACCAACGCCACCTAGTTATTAATTAATTAATTAATTAAGTTACTCCTTAGGATATCATCTACCAGCCAGTGAAAGTCCCGTCAAAATCGCCGTTCCCGAGATAACCCGGAACAAACAGACAGAAAGACAGACACACACACAGAAAGACAAACATTTTTTAAATTGTGTTTTTGTTATAAGTACTGTATATCCTTTCGTATACATTAAGTAAAAAGCTGTTATTTTGATATTAAAAACAGACACATTAGTGGCATAACTAATCGTTTCAACCAACCTCCCTGCAACACGATAACATTGATTTCTTAAAATTTTGAAAAGATATATTCGAATAATTGATTTAAATGACGCTCAAAATGTTATTTCCGATTGACACAAAAATTTGCGTTCTCATGGAAATATTTTAGAACACTTGTATTATTAAACAACCTCATGTTTATAGAAACAAACTTTCGAAAAAAAAATATATAAAAATAGTATTGAGGCTGCAACTTAATTCTTCTACTGTTCACTCTGTTTATTAATGACATATGCATGAGGTTTAGCAATTGGGGGCACGAGTACTAACTGAGCTTTTGATCAAAGTCAAAGGTGGAGTACTCAACCGACCTCGTGTCACTATATTCAAAAGCACGAGAAGAGTTACTTCCTCTGAACTTCTTATTCGAAATAGAAGGAACCTACGAAAATCGTGCGCGCTATGTAACATAAGAGAAAAAGGAGGACAGATTCACAGATTTTATTTAATTTTTTTTTTGAGATGTTCAGTTTGGCTAATAAATAACCCCCAAAAATAAAATGAAAAAACCCCAAATTTAATAATTTCACTGTGAAATTATTCCCTAAATCAAAAAAGAAATAAGTTCTCAAAAAGTTATGAAATAACCCCCATATAGGTATAAAGGGTTGGGTTCGATATCCCGCTTTTTATAATACTATAGGTATACAAAAAATTTCCCCACACATTTATTACATTTTTTTTTTTAATATTTGTACTACACCCCAATGCTTGCGGTACCATTTTTTCAACAAAGCTATTAATCGTACTATAAAAAGTGTAAAAATCTTTTTTGTGTAGAATTACATGAGCTACAATGTTTACCTGCAACTTTTTTCAAAAGAACCTATAGTTTTCGAGTAATCTCGAAAAAAAAAACAGAATTTTCCCCCCTCTACCGCTCCTTAAAACGTTTTGCACCGCTGCAAATTTAGGGTACTTTTGAGGAAATGTTTAGGACGTAATAATGAAGCTCTCCACCAAAATTCAGCTTTGTCGGAATTTTTTCGTAATATGATAATTTTTTTGTCTAATTTCAATATTTAAGGCTTTTATCCCGAAAAAATCTGGCTAAGAACCTGGTATGAAAAAATGTCAGACAAAAATTTTTGTCTTTTTACTTGCATTTATAGGTATTAGGCAAGTTGTGGATTCGTGCAAACAAAAAAATTCTAACAATTAAACATGACATTATGATGACAGAGAAGTCGAAAAAAGTGGGTCCGGAAATTCAGTCTGTATGTCTGTCTGTCTGTTCCTACCTCTACAGCCTAAACGGATAGGTCGATTTGCTTCAAACTTGGTATTTAGTATTTATTAGGTAGTATCTCGGGATGTGTTTTTCATTTTTGCTCTAGGTCGAAAAATACCGGTACCTGCCATACAATTTTTAACAAAGTTTGATTTTCTCCAAAACGGCTCTAACGATTTTGATAAAACTTTTAGGGTGCTATTTGTTTTTACAACAATATATCTTTTAATTAGAATGAATTTTTCGAAATATGTGCTATAACGGTACCTCTCATAGAACCGGTTTTTTCAAATGCGGTTTTATCGTAAACCATTATCCCAATTTCAATAAAATTTTGCACAAGGAAGTCATTTATAATTCAATTAATAGTGCATTTCAAAATGTTCAAAAACTTTTTTTTCGATTTTTTTTAAATTTTCTAAAAAAAATGGTTTTCCAAATATTTTGAAAACGGGTTGATTGAATTTTTTTTAAATAATTTTCCCAGATTTTCTACGGATTTTCTTATAATGACATACTAAAAACAATTTAAAATATTTTTTCGAAAAGTTTTTCAAAAAAACGACTTTAAAAAAAACTGGTCGAACGATTTTCAATATTTTTTTTTGTTGATAGATATTTAGCTTTTAAATTTTATTGCAAACCTAGTTTTTTCTTAAACTCTTTAACTAATTAAAAAAAATTTAAGAATTTTCTCAAAAGAATTATTTTTTTTTATTTTAATATATACATACATAAAGCCACTAAGCAAATATCTAGCATAAGGACAAGTCCATGCGACCCAGTCGTGGATTTTATTAAATTTTATTCGACGATGTGACCGCACATACATATGAGCAAGTACGTGGGATCCAGTCATGCAATTTATTTTTTGTTTGTTTTCTTGTTTTAGAAAAAGAAACAGAAAAATGTATTTTTAATCAATTATTGTAATAAGTTAATAGTTATGAGTTGAACATGCTCCATGGTTGGTAGTATTTAAAAAGCTGTCAAAAAATATGTGTAGTTTTCCGTTTTCATTTATTTCTCTTCTGAAGGATTACGCTTTCTGGGTTTTCAAATTCGGCAGTTTCTACATGTTCAGAATCCAGCATACAGGCATGGCTTACAGTAAACACCACTAGACCTTGGCTCAAAGCTATATCTAACTATAATGAGGTTCTGTTGATGTCTTTTTATTAATAACAGTATATTCTTAGTTTTTCTTGAATGCTTCTCTTTTCTTAAGTGTCAAATTGAATCTGATCTTTAAGGCGATGTTAATAGAATCGTCTTTTATATATTTATTTTATTTTTAACCATTAAGTGTGTAAATTCACAAGAAAAAGCTTTAATTCTTTTTACTTTTTTATTATTTCATTTCATTTTCTTAAAAATAATATTTCGTTTTTGTTTTTATTCTTGCAGACAAAATGTTCGGTATTCAGAGGTCTTGTGCTGTGCATCTGCCTCAACATATCCTATGCCAATATTGTCAGATTCCCACGGGAGTTAGATCGATATGGTTCCGCATATTTGATACCATACTTAGCACTATTATTTCTAGTCGGTCTTCCAACAATTTTGTTGGAAATATCTATTGGCCAGTTTTTGGGACAAGGAGCGGCGCACACATGGCGATCTTCACCTATTTTCAAAGGTAAGCATAATTTGCAAGAATAATAAACAAATAGAATACATAAATACAAATGATGCAGAAAGGTTTCCAAACTATTTCCGGAATTTTAAAAAAACTTTTTCGGTGAAAAACTTATGTCCTGCTGGATAAAATAAACCCTATACAGAGAACTAACCCTAAACCTATTAGTTTATTTTTTAACAGACAAATTAAATTGATAAATGCATATTTTTTTTGCAGGAGCCTGTATAGTAAGCAGATTCGCATCTTGGTTAGCATCAATATGGATTTCACTTCAGGCAGTCATATCCGTAGCCTATATCGGAATGTTTCTAACAAAACTGTTGCCATTCAATGAATGTGTCGGTGACATAAAACTCGCTTTAGTAAGTTTCAACTAGCTAACTTGTTTAAAAAAAATTGTAAAATTTAAAAAAAAATACTTCTTTTTCCCAGAATGGATACAAAGTGGTTGGCAATAATGGCGTTGAATGCATTCAAAAGACTTTCCTAACACCATTTTGGGAGAACCCACTCTATTTCGGACTCCTATCCATAGGTTTAATATTTATATGGATGACTGTAATGTTTTGGTAAGTCCTTCGATAAATTCCAAAAACTCTTTCTCATAGCTTCTTTAACTTTCAGCACTCACAATGCCAAAGTTTATCGCCGCATATCATTTTTCTTCGGACTTATTGGCTTTGCTTTGCTCTGCTCCCTCACCACTTGGGAGGTGCACTCTTCTTTGGAAAGACAATACTTTCCCGAATTGTGGCCATTCAGAGAGACATTACTCATGGACAGTTCTCTTTGGTTCAATGCTCTAGTACAGGTGATCTATGCTACAAACATCGGATTCGGAGCACTTCCGGTTGTGACAGGAAAATTTCTGTACAAAGGCGATGCCGTGCGTACATCAGTTGTGTACCTCTGTTTTAATCTTCTTGTCAATGCAATCTCAGTCACACTTTTTATGGTACAATTCGATAATTTAGCCTCGAGAAATCTGAGCAATCTTGAGGCTTTGAAGCCATTGACGGCGATCTACGATCGAGTATTGAACGAACCAACCGGATTGTTGGCGAAACTTATTCCATGCCTTATTTATGGGCTTATTGTAATATCAGCGATAGTCTCCATTACACTTGCGATTTACACTTCAACACGACTTGTCCCCCGCCATCCGAACTATGTCATAAGTTTAATTGGATTCGTTGCAGCTGTAATAGCACTGGCTGCACCAAAGTTTATTATTCCTCGCGTTCTGGACACCAGAATTGTAGGCACTCTAGTGATAACAGCACTGATCTTCGACCTTATAGCAACTACTTGGATATACGGAGCCAAAAACATCTATACGGACTTAGAATTCTCCATCGGGCGACCGATTTTCAAAGGCTGGGTCTACCTCTGGTGTTTGGGCCCAGCGTTTCTCACCGGAGTCCTTGTGTGGTGGTGTGCCGATGATGATGAGGGGGACCTGCTGTCAACTTACATGCCTCGATGGGCACCTATTCTATTTGTCATTGGGGTTATCTTGATTATAGCCTGCATAGAAATCTTCAAGCAAGTGGATTATAACTTTTTCGGAATGATCTGCGAAGCCGCTAAGCCTGCTAAAGAATGGGGACCAGCTGATCCTCTGGCCAGACATGCTTGGAAGCAATGGCGCTCTGTGTGTCAGGACACAGGAAGGAAGGATTTTACACTTCGTCGCCGAGGTACTCGGGACTATACACATTCCATAAAAAAGGGTCAATACTCAACCTCAAAATATGGCACAAATAATTGGAAATCATCCACACCTGGCAATAGTTCACCTAACTACAGTGGTTCTGTGTTTGGTGACTCAGCAATCGAAGAAGACATTAGCGTGGACAAATATTCCGGTATAAACCACCAATTCACTGCGTTCCAAGGAAACGATGGAAAAGGAATGAGATATTCAAACCGATCTCGACAACCAGCCCCAATGACACCCAATGAACGACGTATTCCTCAACATAATCCAAACGTGGCTGAACGCCACAAAGAAGTGGTCTACATCCGAAGACTATCAAACGGTGAGGGTAACACTCACTCGACCAGAATAGAAATAACTCCTTCTAAGGAGTCCATTACCTATGGCACTCGCAATCCAATGGGAAGGAACTTAAATCAAACCTACAGTATTCCACATCGAACGAACAGTGTGAGCAGACAGCCAGCTCCTCAACCGAATGGTCAAGTTTCAGGGGCAAGTATGAATGACGTGGCTGCCGGGGATCACATTTGCTGGCGAAAGTTCTCCGTTAATGCAGAAGAGTATTCCACCGAATTGTGATGTTTCCGACATCATGATTCTCTGTAAAAGACTTATTTCTCAGTTCGAAAAACCATGTATCGCCCTTACACATTATATAACACATATAAGGGACAATTTATCGACACTGGTTTCATTTCACACTATTTTGTAAATAATTTATATTTTTTAAGTAGAAAAATAGAAATAATGATTAGAAAACAACAACCAGGGTTTAAAATAATTTTACACCTACAATTATTATTTATGTTAATCCTAATAGCAAGTTTGTTAATTCATAAGAAGTAAATTTTGTAAATATTATTAGTTAAAAACAAACCAATCATTGGAAAAAAAAGAAACGGAAAATAAAAGTACACTTTATGGAAATATTTCTATTTTAATTCAACCAATAAGTAGCTTAGTAACTGTATTCGTTCAAAGCATTATGTAGCTGAACAAATAACGTCACAGAGTCTGCGGTTTGACGATAATTTTACGTAATAACGTATAAGAAAACATTGAAAACAAGATCCGATACTGTGGTCCTTTCAAAAAAAAAAAAAAATCGATCTCAAACACCAGGCGAACATGAAAAAGAACATGCGCATATTCCCAAAATAAATCCACTCAAATGCAAAAAGAACAATAAGAGAAAAGGAAATACAAACGTAGGAGAGGTTTTGTTGTTCTTGAATGAGATGACAGCTTAAGCTTGTAGTTGTAGGCATTATCAAAAGAAGGCGGAAGTTTTCTCTCTTTATAATATTGATACCAGGGTTGCCAATTTACTTCATATGTAGTAGATCTACTTCATTTATTTATTTGTATGCATCCGCTACGTAGCAACTTATTTCTATTTCGTTTAACTTGTTTTTATGAAACGATAAAATTTCATTTAAAATTTGTTGTATTGATAAATAAAAAAAAAAAGCACTTTTTTTCTCTGGATGTTTGTTCCAGCTAATCTCGGAAATGGCTAGACCTATTAAGCTCAGGTTGTAAGGAGTAACTTAGGCTAATGTAATTACCCCTTGCTAGGGTCTTTTACGAAACTTTATGTTTTAGAACGATTTGATAAAAATTTTGTCCCGAGAGGTGGCGCTATGTTGAGATATATTTACGAAAATGTAGTCTTCCCTGTCTACCTTTATCATTTTCATTTCAACAAAATTATATTTAAATGGCTTGGCCGATTTAAAAAAAATTGTTTTGTATTAAAAAAAAAGATGGTACACCTGAGCAACGCTACGTGGGTCGGCTAGTATTAAGTAAGATGAAAATAAATTACTGTTTTTGCTATAATTTTTGTTTTCATTTTCTGCTACATATTTTGCAAATTTACTTCGTTTTTATTGGCGATCTGTTTCATTTTCTGGGCACATCATTCCCATCCCTGATTGATACTCTGTGCTTGTGACGCATCTATCTCTATTCCACTCCATCGACCGATGCGTCCGAGTAGATAAAAGACAGCGGCAGCAGCAACCTACACGTGAACCGGGTTTTAAACCTTGCCATTACATGGTGAGCAACGTATGTGGTAACTGGGGTACAAAAAATCGCTAGTTTATCACCCCATTTGTGATATCCTGATTTTGTTTCAATCTGTTTTGTATCTATTCGTCATTTGTAGGTTGTGGTCTCGGCTGTTTGTTCTGAATTTAAGGTTGCTCCGAAATAAAGGAGAAATCATTGTATATAAATTTCTAGCAGTCTAATATACAATACAATGGGAGAGATTATTCATCATTTGTGATTCGAGCTCGACCGCAAACGTATTCTGAGCACCAGGCGAACATGAAAAAGAACAGGCGCAAATTCCCAAAATAATTCCACTTAAGTTCAATAAGTATACAAGAAGAGAAAAAAGAAATACAAAATGGGCTGGGTTTTGTTAAGGTAGAAAGTAGATGTAGATATTGGGGTGTGTGTGTGTGGATTTAACGGGAGGATTTGTGGGTGTAGGATAATGTTGGTGTTGCTGCCATCAATGTTATCATCCGTAAACCAACTTTACAGACATTCTCAACTCTGGATTTTTCGGCAGATTTACCTCTCCTTTCACTAATACCAGTATAATTTTGAGCTGTCAGTCAAAGTGCGTTTTTGCTCTGTAATTTATTTGAATTGTGAACAAAATTGTAAATTTTTCGATAAATAACCAATAAATGGATCTAGCTCATCTTCCTTTTCAGAATCAAGCAAATACAAGCAGATACAAAATTCTATGAGTTTGTTCAAGTTTTAGTTCGAAAGGAATAAGTTACAAGCAGCGTTGCCGAAGTGGTACAATCGTGTTTTTTAATAAGATAGTTTCTAGAAACTGATTACTGGGAGTACTGACCCTGGCTTTCTAGACAGAATCCAAACAAACATAAATAAGTCTTATTCGGAACAAAAAAAAACTCAATTTTTCAGATTAAAATCTGAAATCCCAAAGGAAAGTCCTATTAAACAAAATAATCAGGATCAGCTGACATTTTTAGATTTTGACACTTCTCGCACACTTGCGCCTTGCTTTCTTATATCATGCTACTAGCACTTCTTTAAAAGTGGCTACAAAGAGTGAGATATATTCGAAACCCCCAAATATTGGAGGGCATGCTGCTCCCTGCCCTTGGGGCTTTTTCATTTCGGTTAATTTACTAGAAAACTGTAAATTTACTGATGATTTTCAAAACAAGCCTCACATTGCCAAGCTATTGTGGTTTTGAACAGAAAGTTGACAAAAAGCGCGATTTTTTTTCATCTATTCAATTCAAAACCGCAATAGCTAGGCAATGTGAGTCTTGTTTTAACTTACAGTTTTCCAGTAAATTAACCAAAATAAAAGTGATCCTAGGCAGGATTATAAAAAGGGATTTAAAAAAACGGGAATATAAAAAGCGAGATATCGAACCCAACCCTTTGGGGGTTTATTTCATACCTATTCGGGGGGTAATTTCATACTTTTTGGGGACTTATTTCATCTACGATTTGGGAAATAATTTTACAGTTGGGGGTTATTTCGTTGTGGGGTTATTTTCTCGAGCCGCGAATTTCGTGTCGAGACTTGGGACTACACCACACAACGCCATTTATTCGTTGACTAGGCTTCGGAGCTTTTGGAAGAGGATTTCAAGTTTGCCCAAATATCACCTTTAACGACGAAGCACCTTTTTTGGATGCTGTATATTTTGACGGCACTAACCCACACCAGGTTCACCATCACCATGTAACAATGCATCCTCAAAAAGTTGATTTTATGTTGGCGGCGTCATTGATTCGATTTTTTTTAAACGATGTTGGTGAGGCCGTCACCGTAAAGGGCGAGGGCTACAGAACGATGATAACCAATTTCTTAAGGCCCAACATGAACCATACAAACCTAAGTAAATGACATGTGGTTCCAGCAGGACGGAGGTAGCGCTACGTACAAATTAGCCGACGAAACGCCACGATCGACACTCTGCTTAAAAAATTATAACCAGAATGGGCCGTTGCCCTTGAGATGAACATATCACACACATAGCCACCGCTCAAATTCAGCTAGATCTATGCGGAAGAGTCATTGAAAATTGGACCACTTGGATCTAAGCCACTGAAAGAAACCTAGGTGGACATTTGAACGATTTTGTTTTCCATAAAGAATGGCATACACTTCAATGGCTTAAGACTTCAGACAGAGCTTGATTTAATCCAATATCAACATCCATCTGGTCTTAATGAAGAACCTTTTAGTACGGTTAGGTTCCAAAAGGCCTTAAATGCTCATGTGATTCAAGCTCACAAGTTTCTAAAATCAAACAAACAATGTTGACAAAGCGTGAGTTTCCAAGTGCGTCCTTAATTTTCCCGATATGTCGTTCAATTGCGATGACAATTTACCCAAAAGCAATAAAAAGCAAAACAAAAATGGAAATTGTGAATTGAATAAATAATTTTTAATTTTATTTCTATTGCCTAGTTTTTTTTTTTAGAAATAAACTGCGAACAGAAGATGTTACACTATCCTTATCGTAATTAATTATAGTTATTTTTTTATTTACCTTTATCGCTTTCACTTTCACATCACACGGTCATCATAAAATTTTGTACCAGGTTCACAGAAAATTCAGAAGGGTAACTTTTACCCCGAAAAAAACACTGCACTAAATTGCGATTGTGGTTTTTCACTCCTAAAAGTATACTACACTCATGACTTTGAATGTTTTTAATCGGCTACTTCGTTCCCTGGTGGCGCATATGCAAAATCTAGTTGTTTAAGTTTATAAATTAAAATTAGACAATTTAAATAATGAATATTGACAAAAAAACACGCCGCACCGTTTAAAAACTAATTAAATTTGTTTGATTTACTTGTATCATCATCTTTGTCGCCAATACACTAGCTCTCGAGAAAAAAAAATTATTTATTTTATTTTGTTTCGCATTTTATTCTAGACCAATATGGTTTGATATCTTTTGCAGGTTTTTATATAAGATTTTTCTTTCTGAATGTTTTATCTTATAATTCAAGTGTAAAAAATATGTCTTCTGTTGCAGAGTTAAAAGTCAATAAATTGAAGAAAAAAGCTATTCAAATAAACATTTTTTTTAACGCCAACACAAAATGCTGAGTTGTTTCGTCTTTAAAGTCTTTAAATGTTTTTGGATTTTTAGATAAAATATCTTTAAATATTATTGTTTGTGGCTATAAATGCGTCTTTTTTAAATATCAAAAAAGATTTGTTTTCGAACCATGGGCTCTATTTCATAAATTACTTGGCACTTAGCAACTTTCCAAATGTTGTCTAAGGGGTTTTCGTATAAGGACAACTTTTTTTTTTAAATAAAACGCAAGCCATTTGAGATACATATTTCTAAAACTTAATTATCGACTTGAAGTACAATCAACACATTTATGAATGAAACTCGACTTCGTTTTTTTCAGCGGTCGATTCGTTGGACCCAATTTTGGATGACTCGGCCACATATTTCGGTAGAAACGGCGGCTATTTCGCGTTCAATGCTCGCTCTGAACTCTTCCAACGCCATCGGCTTATTGGCATAAACCAATGAATTAACGTAGCCCCAAAGAAAATAGTCTTGAGGCGTTAAATCGCACGAACGAGGCGGCCAATCGACTGGCCCATTTCGATTATAAGGTGTGCTGTGGCTTGTGGCACCATCCTGTTGAAACCACATGTCGTCCAAGTCCATATCTTCCAATTCGGGCCAAAAATAATCAGTAATCATGGCGAGATAACGCTGGCCGTTCACAGTAACGTGACGATCGTTATCGTCGACGAAAAAATATGACTCAATAACGCCGCCGGCATGCAAATCGGAGAACGTACGTCGCTTCAAATGGTCTATCGGCTTCAATTCTTGAGTCAGCTTGATCTTGTATTGGTGGGAACCAAGATCCTTACGCAAAATCCGCCATAATGTGGTCTGAGAGATGCCCAATTCTTGAGAATACCATTGAATTGACTGCTTTTGATCATTTGCTACGGACGCCTGAACGGCAGCGATATTTTCGAGACTTCGACCAACCCGTTGTCTCACTGACACGGCAACATCACACAACGAATATGTAGACTCAAATTTTTGCATTAAACTTGTTATTGCCTGTCTTATGTCTACTAGGCGAGAATTACGACCGATAATTGGAGTTAACGCTCTTAAAGTTGCGGTCACCGACTCCAAATTTCGCTATTATGCCCACATAAAAACTACGAAAAAACGGTGGACATTAGAGGCCATCTCTGGAATTTCCATGGTTTTTCAATAAGGTTCGGTAGACATCTACGAATAAAGCAACAATAAAAGAACCAAGTTTATAACTCTACACGCCCTAACTTCACAAGCTCAAGCGACATATTTTGACTAAGGTGTAGAGTTTGTGAAGTTAGGTGGAAGTCGGGCGTGTAGAGTTAGAAGCTTGGCTCTGCATGAGATCTGATAAAATTTTGACAGTGCGAGTCATATGGTCTCGTCTTGGCAACATTTTACATGAAAATGTTTTTGGTGGGATTCATTTTTCTGGCGCCAACTTTTGGTTATAATTGGAACTACACATCGAACCTTTATTATGTTGTAAGATAGATTCATATTTCACCCAATTCATAAAGAATCTCCGACCTTTTGCAATTCTCTTTCAAATCAATTTTCATCGCGACGACACACGCGCCACCTACTGCAAGTTTATTGTTCTATTCCTATAGAACCTAAGCACTTGCGAGTTCACAATCAGTTGAACGATATGGCAACCCATTAAATACGAACAAACAAATATTAACTGAGAAATAGAAAAATATTTCATCTTAAATGAGAAGAAAATTAATTATTGAAATTTTCGTTTCATCTTAAAAAAATATGCATATGTTGAAAAAAATGTATTCGGTTTATTAAAAAAAAAAATAAAATATATATGCAGTGTTCTTAAGCTGGCATGGTTAAAAATAAAATTGAAAACCAGACCACGAGGGTGTGTTAAACAAGTTAGTGTTCTTATAGGCAAAAACAAGTTTTAAATTATTTTTGTATTAAATAAAAGTGGTTTGTCGAAATTTTGAAACTCTCGACACGTATATTAAATATTAAAATCAATGATTTTTAACTACTTTAAACTTTCTGGTTTTGCACAAAATCGAACAATACATTTTAATTAAATTCTTTTCTTCTTAAAAGCGAAATTTTAATTTTAACTTTCACTTAAAGGATTTAAGAAAATTTTGCATTAATATTCAATCGACACATTTTATGACTTAACCATAACAATGCTTGTTTTCTTTAAACCTCCTAGTCGTTAAATTTGCATGCAAAAAAATAAAGTTGCAAATCTGGTTAAAATTTCAAAACAAAGTGGGCAGATTTAACAAAAAAAAAAATATATATATTTCTGCTTCTGTCAAAATCTGGCCAAAAACACATTAAGCCAAAAAATTAATCAAAAAACTAGATAAGGTATACATTACGGACGTTAAAACTAGCTTTTAACATAATCAATAAATCGATAAGTACCTACATGTTTTTCTATATTTAGATTTTAAAGAATTTTTTTTATAAAAAAAAGTTTTTATAAAATTTTTGGTTTTCATTGAAGATTTGAAGACCTTGGCTCAGTGTTCAGAGAGATTAAGACTTACATTTGGTGACAAAGATATACAAAATAGCCGAAAGTCTAGTCTCTATTCAATTAGTTATGATAATTTAAAAACAAATATTTAACATTTTTATTGCAATTTTATGCTTGAGGCTTCGATTTTTAATGTAATTGGTTGTTTGTCTTTTCGTTTTAGTTTTAATTTTAATTAACCACCAGATGCAAAAAGGTCAAGTCCTATTAACAATTACAAAAAAAAAAAAACAGCAAACATAGTTTGGTGATTTAAAACCGAGGTGAATTGTGAAACAACTAACTTCGCAAATAAGAATAATTCATTTCTTCACTGAGTGTTTAAAGTGATCCTGCTGTTTTGGAATTTTCATTTTACTTAACTCATTTCTTCTGGCCCAAGAAAATGCCAATTTTATTCCTTCATTTTAGGATAAGTCTTTCTATCCAATAAAGGAACAGCTTGTGACACAAAAAGCGATAACATATCGGATTACTATATATGTGCAAATTGACAAATTTTACTTCGGTTAGCCTGATCGTAAGCTAGTTGCCACTTGTTATGCACTCAACCCAAAACTAGGTGCTCTTTGGACTGCGTCGTCACTCAGGGATGATTCGAAAATTCTGCGGTAACGTTGCTGTCCATTAAGTCTACCCGAGTCTACCTTTTTATTCAGGAGAAATGTCGCTTTTTGATTTTGTCTATGTCTTTTTTTTCTAATACCTAATTGTAAATTTTGTTCAAAGCCTGTAAACACAGAAATGCCCAGAGATCTTCCGAAGGAGTATGTCTTCTCCTATACTTTTAATAGAATTCATGTAAATTTGCGCAAAAGAATAGGGTTGGGATGATTGAGTGGTTTTTTGAACGATACTTAGGCTGAAGTAACGCCGACTAGCACTAGTGTTAACTCTGACATTATTTTTTACAATTTTATCTGGTATTTTAGTTGAAGGAGTCATAAGGCTGCACATCATCTTTTTGGAAATCTGTTCTTACATCTGAGACTGCTTACTAGCCATGACATATCAACTAGAGTTTATCATCACCCATATTTACATTTTAACAAGTTATTACATACACCCCGATTGCTGGCCGACGCCATCCAATTGCGCACCCCAAGGTTTCGGGCGCCCTCGTCGACGCCATCCTTCCAACGCAAGCAAGGTCTGCCTCGTTGTCTTCTACCATAGAGCTGGTTCCTTTTCGCTTATATGAGTTAGGTGCCCATCCCACCGGAGTCTACTGACCTTTTTTTTCCACAACATCTGGTTCGAGGTTGATTTCATACAATTCATGATTGTATCTTCTCCGGAATCTTCCTCTTCTTCGCACACGGGGCCAACAAATCCATTCTCCCGACTACTTTCCTCTCGAGCGCGGATAAGAGATCAGAGTGGAAGCACCCAAATCTCGAATCTGTTGTGAGTACTGGTAGGACCAAAATCTTGTACGGTAGCAGCTTAGTTTTTGATGGTAAGGTTTCTGGATTAAAATACTCGACAGACTATTGTAGGTTCTGTTGGATTTTAGCAGCCACCCGCTTATTTCTTCCTCCATATTATTATCGGCTGCTACTTTTAACCCAAAGACCAAGGTAGTTAAAGGACTTCAAAATTCATCTTCCACTAACCTGATTGATGGACAAACACTTCTCGCAGATGTAGCCACCATGTACTTAGTCCTCCCTTTATTAATATGCAGCCCCAGGTTTTATGCCGCCTGTTCGATAAAGGTATAGGAGACTTGTACCTTGTTCGCCGATGATGTCGATGTCGTCTGCGTAAGCCAATATCTGGCTGGACTTGGTGACAATAGTGCAGTGCTTAAAAAAATACTCTTCCCCTCTCAAAAATCTAAAGTGTCTTAAGAAGAAGAATTTTCTCTGATACGGAAAACTATTTTTTATAACCCCTATTCACAAGAAGGTTGCAAGGTGCGATGTTAACAATTATCCCCCCATTGCCAAACTATCGTATGTACGAAAATTCTTCAAAAGTATTTTGCATGACATTTAAAGTTCTTCAATGGGAATCTCTCATTCCTCAATATGGCTTTCTCAATAGAAGATCTTCAAAGTCAGTTTACCTACCAGCTCTAGAAAGTGAAAAGGAAGTCGATGTTTATTCAAAATGGATTTCAGTATAGCCTTTAATATTATTTCCCGCAGCATGGTCCAAGAAATTCTCTGATCCTTATTTAACCAGATCCCTGAAAACACTATTTGTTCGCTCGCTCCTTAAATATGTACATAATGAACCGCTAGTATACAATGCGGTTTTCTTCCAGCCCTATCTTAGAATAATAATACCTCCCAATCGAGAGCACCTTCAATTAATCAATTTTTTTTATAATAAGCACTCGCGAAAGGGGTTTTTTATTTAACCTTAAAATGTTAAAAACTCCGTGCGAGCATTTAGGTAACAGGGAAGGATGTAAAGGGAAATGTCGATGGACATTAGTTTTAAAATTCTGCATATCAAAATGAGAGGGAAAAACCGAGCCAAGTAGAGCGTTCCACATTTTTGTGGTACGACTAAAGAAAAAATCTCTGTACTTAACAGTACGTCCGAAGTTGGGCTCGAGGGTAGCCTGATGGCTATACACTATACAGTGCGAGTATTACTTACTTACACAGGGGACGCTACAGTTCGGGACGAACCTGGGCCTCAACCAACATGCCTCTCCAGCCAGCTCGGTCTTTGGATAGCTGCCTCCAGTTTCGCACTCCAAGTTGGTTGAGGTCGTCCTCCACTTGAGCGCGCCACCTAAGGCGAGGTATTCTTTGACTGCGTCTACCCTCAGGGATAGAATCGAAGATCCTGCGAGCCGGAGCATTGTTGTCCCTTCGCTCAACATGACCTAGCCATCTTAAACGTGATATGCGTATTTTTTTGACCAGGTCAATGTCGCTGTACAGCTCGTATAGTTCTTGGTTGAACCTTCTCCTCCAAAGCCCGTTAACGCAGATAGGGCCAAAAATCCTCCGAAGAATCTTACGCTCGAAACGACTAAGGATATCTTCTACCGCTTTAGATAGAGTCCATGCCTCGGCGCCATAGAGCAGGGCTGGGATGATTAGGGTCTTATACAGTCTCCTTTGTCTTTCTGGGGGCTTTGCTCTTCAATTGCCTTCCTAGCCTATAGAAACAGCGATTGGCAAAAGTAATTCTTCGCTTTATTTCTGACGAGATGTTGTTGTAAGATGTTATAGCGGATCCGAGGACAAAAAGTCCCTAACAACCTCAGAGTTGTACCTTTCTATTGTGATGTTTTGTCCAATCCGGCGGTGTTGTGTGTCCCTTTTTGTGGACAGCAGGTAATTCGTTTTGGCCTCATTGACTGCTTGTCCTATCTTAAGCGCTTAAGTATCAATGCTAGCAAACGCTCCATTGACAGCTCAGTTCTGCCAATGATGTCTATGCCGTCAGCGCATGCTAGCAATTGCACAGACTTGAAACAAATTGTCCCACTACAATTAACTTGCGAGTTTCTTATAATTTTTTCAAGTTTAAAAAATCGCACAATAGCGCATCACCTTGTCGGAACCCTTTTTTGACGTCAAAAGCTTCTGTGAGGTCAGTATCTCCATCGTCATCCTGCACAGTCGGACGAGTTTTGTGGGGATGCCAAAACCAGACATGGCTCTGTATAGCTCGTCTCTGTAAATGCTATCGTACGCGGCCTTAAAATCGATAAAGGGGTGGTGGGTAGCGATTTGGAATTCTTGGGTAGTTTCCAGGATCTGCCGTGAACATTTGATCGATTGTGGACTTTCCTGGTCTGAAACCACACTGAAAGGGGCCATTTAGGTTACTGAGCAAAGGTTTCAGGCGTTCACATAGTACGGCAGAGAGAATCTTGTAGGCGATATTCAGGAGACTTATTCCTCTATAGTTGGCGCAGTTTAGAGGTTCTCCTTTCTTGTTGATAGGGCAAACGATGCTGAGGTTCCATTCATCAGGCATACTTTCTTCTGACCAAACTTTAGAGATGAATTGGTGTATGCACTCCACCAGGTCATCTCCGGCCGCTTTAAAAAGTTGGGCGGGTAGTCCGTCGGGTCCAGCAGCTTTGTTGTTTTTTAGTTTAGATATTGCTATCCTTTCTTCATTTTGGTCAGGTGGACGGAAGTTTCGTCTGTCATCGTCCATGTTGAATTGTTCATTCTGCCTGACAGCGGGATTTTGGTCTTCATCGCCGTTTAACAGTCTGCAGAATGGTCCTTCCATGTACTCAGCACCGACTGTGACTCTACTACGAGGTTTCCATTCCTATCTCTACAGGCTCCTGTGCGGGTTTTTTTCCCTTGGCACGTTCTTTTTACCTGTTGGTAAAACTTCCGCACGTTGTTCCTGAAGTAGCATTTTTCAATATCTTGCACCGCCGCTTTATATGCCTCTTGTTTGGCTGCATGGGCCTGCCTGCATTTGTAATCGGCTACCTTTTTTTTTAATTATTGCGGGAGGTCTTATTACACTTATTAAGTTTTATTACACTATACTTAAGTATCAAAAGAATGGTTCTAATTTTTTCAGATCTTAATAAGTAAGTCGAAAAAACAATGTCTAACTGAAATGTAGTCCATACCAACAATGGTTAAAAAAAAACAAATAAAACTGCTATTCGAACAAAACGCCCTTAAAATTGATGCTTGTTCTTCTTTGGCATCAATTAACTTTGAGTTTTCGTGTAAGAGCGAATGTTGAACAAAGAATTTGAAAACTAACAACATTTTTGGATCTTCTTATATTAAATTAAGTTAACTTTTCTTGGCACATGATTCCAGTTACATATGCACTTTACCTAGTTTATCCAGAAGTCCTGCGTTCGAATAGCTTTATTTTGTTCTCAGCAAAGCTCTTCAATTGCCAGTTGTTTTTTTTTTCAAGATACTACATTCTTTAGGATAGCATAGCTTCTATTTAGTTCTGAAATTAACTATTTCCTGACTTTTGTCTGAATCACATTGATTTAAATATAAATATTTGTGGTTTATTTTTTTTAACAAAAGTGTTCAACCAAATCTAACTGGAACTAGATTTGGTTGTTTCAAGATCAAATACATATTATGTTAATTTTTTAAACAGTTCTTAGTAAGAAAAATATTAAACCTTGTCCCTGTCATCATATTAAATGTTGATGATTTTTTGTATCCATATTGTGGCAACTTTTATTTGTTTTTCTTGCCTTGTTTAATATTAAAATAGCAACTTAAATTTTTCCATAAAATCATTCAATTTAAGGTTCTTTAAAAGACTTCTCAATGAACAACAAAATATTTTTGGAGTGCTCTGCATCAATCGCAATGTGGTAAATCTGGTTCAAAGTTAATTGATCCGGCAATCGACTCGTTTTTGTTGAGATCTGAAAAAAATCTTATTTGTGAGAATAACAAAACTTTTATATTTAAAACAATAACATGATTTTGGGATATCTAGAAGATTCTTGGTCTTGCTAAGAAATTGAAATGTTTAACATTAAACGAAAAAATTTTTGTCGAAAAGAATAAATAAAATTCCTGAACTCATCTCCCTTAACGTTAATTTCCTCGGAATCCTATAAAGATACAATTTCCTCGAAGATTAATTTCAGGTTGATCATCGCAAAGGCCACACTTAAAACTAAAGATACGCTTACATGAATACCAAGAGGAACCATTACTCATGCAGTAAGATTAATTTCATTGCATGCAAAAAGATGACCCAAGGTCCCGACATCATCGTATGAAGCCCTTTAGATATTCGGAGCCCCATCAGACTCAATCGAGTATTCCCAAACTTAAAAGCCAAGACCCCTGCAGCCTAAATGCAAGGCGAACATTTTATTTTTTTTATCAAAAATCAAAAAAAGTCACGCGCGTTCCAAAGAGACATGTTGTTGGAGATGCGAGTGAATTTACTGACCCAAGCCTCACTTAAATCACACCTAATTATCAATTAATTAAGATTCAACTTTTTTTTAAATTATATCTATACGTGTGTCATATTCCACCAGAAGAAACTAGTTTAATAGAAACTTAATATGCGTGCGTTAATCTATTAGAGTTAAGCGGAAGTGAATCTGTGAGCAAAAATGCAGAACCAAACAAATAGACTATCAGAAACGGCACAGAAACAAATGGTGGATTTTATTTCAAGCAATGACGTCATAAAGATGGTGTATTTCTGTTCAACAAAATAACAATTAATGCTTTTTTGGCTACACAATCGAAAGAAGAACAATTTAAATGAATTGTTTATTTTAACGGCACTACAAACGTTATTCATGAATAATAAATTTGTCGTAAATTTCAGCGATTTATTTTGCCGTGCAGGGTGCATTGACAGTTAATTAAAAGATAGCAGAAGAATATCGCTTATCGGTTATTTAACCGGATGCAGTAGGTAAGCGAAATTTTTAAATTACTCGTTTAAACGATTAAAGAACGTTTCACCAAATAGTTGCACTGAGGAGCCACTATTTTAATTTAATTTAAACTTTTTTCAAATATAAAATGTATTTTAAGTTGAAAAAGAACTAAACAAATTAATGTTTCTTACTTTTTAGGACTTTTAAGAGATAGTTCTGTGCGTTCTTTGGACTCTTATAAAAATATTAAAAATATTAACCAGTAACCAAGCAGCATCAATCAACATGTGTATATTATATTATATTACTTTCATTATTTAAACTTTTAATAGATTCTAAAAAATTTCATATGTACATACTTTATTTCTACATAAATAATAATAATAGTACTGAGATAATACTACATACTTAAGTACTTTTTCATACATTATACTACATTGATGCTTTCATTTTGTTCACATTTTGTTTCAACCGAATTGTTTATAAATATTAGTAAGAAATGCATGTAAGATGTAAGACATCGAGCAAGCCTAGTTAAATAAAAATTAAAATATTTTGAAATTAAAAGTAGAAATAAAAATAAAATTTTTGTTATTACTAAGCTCCTCCAGGTCGCAAAAAAGTCGCATTTGAAAAAAAGTCCCGAAAAAATCTATTGAAAAACTCACATTTTCGTTATCAAAAAGAGTTGGTTGTCTGTAAAAATAATAATAATTGTACGTAATAACGTCATAAGAAAACATTGATGGCAGCAACACCAACATACAGCCCGTTAACTAACACCCACAAACCCTCTCGTTAAATCCACACACACACACCCCAATATCGACATCTACTTTCTACTTTAACAAAACTCCGCCTATTTTGTATTTCTTTTTCTCTTCTTGTACACTTATTGAATTTGAGTGGAGTTATTTTGAGAATTTGCGCCTGTTATTTTTCATGTTCGCTTGGTGCTCGCGATCGATTTTGGTTGAAAGAACCACAGAGTCTTATCAACATGATCAGCATGAGTCATGTTATTTCGTATGTATAGCCTGTCATCGATTTATGAGACGTTATCACGTCAAAAATTAAAAGAATCGAGCACAAACTATAAAACATGGTGGCATCACTAAGAGGCTTATTAGTAACCAAATATATTATTAACGCAATTACAACAGAAATTAGAAGTATTTCGAGACTTTTAGTAATACATCCCAAAAAATTATTTTGTGAACAAAAATTCCTTGAATAAATGCACAATTTTTGTTTGCAAAAAAGGTCGCAATTTTTTAAAGGTCGTCCAAAAGTCGCAGAGCATAGAAAAAGATCGCAAAATGCGATTATAGTCGCATAACACCAACTCTGAACTCAATTCCGACTAAACACCATGGTTTGTTTAGCTAGTACTAGGCGGTTAAGGGTTTTCCGTTCGCATTTATGAAATGATTCTTGAACTTGAACAGCAATCACGGAGAAGAGAAGGTAGCCCTGAAAACTCTGCTTGCTCCTAGGGCTGAGACAAGCAAATGCAGAAACCTCGGTTAGCCTAAGACAGGAATCCATGAAAAACCGTTATTTAAAAAAAAAATTATTTTGTGCTCTATTTTTGTATTTAATGGTCAAGTTTATGATTCGTTGCGATAACAATCAAACATGACATTACGATGATAGAAAAACATGATGTAGGTTGTGGAAATTTTTTTTGTGTATGTCCGTCTGTAAGTATGTAGCACTCTGTGCCCTAAACGCCAGAAGCATTTATCTTCTTCTGAGAGGTTTTTGAACTCTTAATCTTAGGCTTAAAATAACTGCATCTAATATATGCATAACCGTTTTCGAAAAGCTGTCTTTTCTGAAAAAGTTGGAACGACTTTAATAAATTTTTTTAAGAGTATTTTGCTAGGTATTAAAAATAAATTGCAAGACTGGATCGCACGTACTTGCTCATATGTGCGGTCACATCGTCGAATAAAATTTGAAATATAATAAGAGAACATCAAAGTATTTATTCGATTATTGAGAATTTTGATTGTTTGAAAAGTGTTTAAAATTGTATTGACCGAAATAATTTAAACGCCATTTTATTTCTTCAAGAAATTTCAAAATATTTGGGATTTTTTACGGATTTTTTAAGAACTTTTTCTAAAAAACTAAAAAAATATTCAATAAAACTTGAATTAAAAACTAAATAAAAAAAAAGTCATGGACCCGTTTACAAAATATTGATTTAAAAAAAAAAAAAAAAAAAAAAAAACTTTTTCGAACAAATTTTAAAGTGAAGTTACTAAGGCTATTTATATCTTCTTAAATATCAATTTTGATTGTAATCGGATAAACAGTTTTTGAGAAAGTCGTAGTCGTTTGTAGCCCATCGTTTTAATTTTTTTTTCACCAAAATGTGACCCACACCTGATTTCTTTTCAAAAAAATTATTGGAGCCGTTTCCAAGAAAAAATATGTTTATACTTAACGGTTATATGACAGGTCCATTCATATTTTAGCTAAAAAGTAATAAAAATGTCAATATAAACTTTACTTCTAAATTTGAAGACGATTGGCCCAACCGTTTAGGCTGTAGTCCCGAATACATCCGTACAGACAGACAGACAAACAGACAGAATTTTGCCAGTAACTCAAAAGTGCTTCTCTATCATCTTAATGTCATGTTTAATTGCTATCTCAACATTTTTAATATGCACGAATGCATAACTTGCATTATAGTACCTATAATCGCAAGTGAGTTCGGTAACGAATGGATTTCTACCAAATATTTGCAAGTACCTAGGTTGCCAAAAAAAATACTGCATAGTTTATTTCACACACAACATTTAGACTATTTTGTTCTATTTTTAATTAATTTAATAAACATTTGTTTTAACTTTTAATAGTTTTAAAACTAATCACTAACTGCATTTTTAATTTTATAATCAGTTGCATAATAAGCTCTAAGAAACAGCATACCAAAAATCTGGAAAAAAAACCGTCCAACAGATTTTGAACTCCTTTTTTCCATAAATTTATTGTAATTTAACACGTGTGATGGCTTACTCTATTCTTAGCAAAAACCGTTATGTGACACTTCTTATAACTGTAGATGGTATTATTCTACTGTCTTTGTTTTTGCGGGAAGATCTTTCTCCACTTCCTATTTTATTTTTTTTTCAAATTATTTATTTAATTTATTTATTTATTTAATTTTATTTTATTTGAAATGTATTGTTTTTGTTTAAATCCTTTTTTTTTCGTTTCATTTCATTTCAATTCATTTAATTTAATTTCTATTTATTTCATTTCATATCATTTCTATTCATTTCATTTCAATTCTATTCATTTCACTTCATTTTATTTCTATTAATTTCTATTCATTTCATTTCATTTCATTTCATTTAATTTCATTTCATTTCATTTCATTTCATTTCATATAATTTAATTTCATTTCATTTAATTTCTATTTTTTTCATTTAATTTTATTTCTATTCATTTTTATTCATTTTATTTTATTTTATTTCATTTCATTTAATTTCTATTCATTTCTATTCATTTCATTTCATTTTATTTTATTTTATTTCATTTCATTTAATTCTATTTATTTCATTTCATTTCTATTCATTTCTATTCATTTCATTTTTATTCATTTCATCATTGTATATAAACTGCTATAGTACTATTATGAGACGAGAAAAAATCTTTTTCCCTAGAACCGCTTGGAGTGCTAGTGTAGGCATATTTTATTTGAGAAAAGAGAGAAATAAGAGCATTTTTATAAGCGTTATGCTCTGTGCTTACATTACTGCTGAATCAACTTGCCTGATGAACATGCATTTTGTTGGAAAAATTTCATTCTTTATGAATTTTAAGAGGAAATCTCTGAATTATACAATTTCGTTGACTTATAAGCAATTTAAAAAAAAGATGCTTAAGAAGGTGAGATGAATAAACTTGATGTTGATGATGTTGCTTACATTTTTTTGGTATATGCAATACATTTGTATATACATTGTTTTGTATATGATTAATGTCATTGATCAGACTTTTGAAGTGATTTGTATATAGACTTTTGTTAGGATTCATACACGATCCAACATCGTTGCTTACATTTTTTTTATATGCAATACATGTACAATATGTACATATGTCATTGACCAGCCTTTTGAAGTGTTTTTTTTTAAGATATTCAATTTGGGTTTATTTGCTACTTATAAATTGAACGTTGTCGTTTTCAAAAAATGTACTCATGCATTCTTAGAAATTTAACACAAACTTAATTCTTGCTGGATTTATTGAATGGATTTTGGTATGAATTTTGCTTTCAATGCAGATAGGTACACAAATTTAGTGAAAACTATGCATGGAGATACATTCAAACTTTTTTGTTTGGAAATTGATTGTAGATTTGTATCCATTGTATATAGACTGCAGGTAGTAATGATTTTTGTTTTTTTTGAGGCTTTGTATGAAATAACTGACCTGCCCTTTGCTCGCGGGTAAGAAATTCATAGTTAAAGCAAATCTTATTTTTATATCGCGGTGGGTTTTTTGGCTGTAGAAAATTAAAAAGTGGGCCGATTTTCGTGATTCTTTTTTTAAAATGTTCGTCTGCGGTGGGTTTTCGATAAAAAAATGTTTAAACTATCCCAGATGTCGGATTTCAATTATGACAGATTTCATATGGTTTTTTACTTGCGATTATTGGTACCTACTATAAAAAAAAATTGAGATAATAATCAAACATGATATTACGATGATAGAGAAGTCGAAAAAAGTTGGTTCGAAAAATGTCTGGCTCTTCGCTGTTCTACAGCCTAAGCGGATGGGCCGATTTGCTTCAAACTTGTTATTTAGTATTTATTAGATAGTATCTCGGGGGGTGTTTCTCAATTTTGTTCTAGGTCAAAAATGCACTTTATTTTCCGTTTAACAAAAGTTTGATTTTCTCGAAAATGCTTCCAAAGATTTTGATCAAATTTTCAGGATGCTATTTTTTTACAACAATACATCTTTCAGTTTGAATGAATTTTTCGAAATTTGTTCTATAACGGTACCTCTCATAGAACCGGTTTTTTCAAATGCGGTTTTATCGTAAACTATTATCCCAATTTCAATAAAATTTTGCACACAGGAAGTCATTTAAAATTCAATTAACATTGCATTTCAAAATTTTCGAAAACTTTTTTTTTCAATTTTCTACAAAAAAATTGGTTTTCGAAATATTTTGAAAACGGGTTGATTTAAATTTTTTTAAATAAGTTTCCCAAATGAAAACTGCAGATTTCCTTATAATAACATACTTAAAAAAAAAAAAAATTTTTTGAACTTTTTCAAAATTTTTTTATTTAAAAAAAAATTAATTTTTTTCCGCATCACCGAAGAGGTAAAATACAAGATGCGTTGCATATTCCTCATTACAAAAAAGTAAAATAAATAATCAGGTACATATTTACTTACTACTAAATAATAAATAACATAAGCGCCGGTATTGAACGCTGCCGTTTTGTTCTACGGGGAGTTGATTTATAGGTGCGTTACCACGGCGAAGGAAATTGGGAAGGCGATATGGGAGTCGTATTTGGCACATTTGTTAGAGAATAATCTCTAACATATGTTTTGGCAGAACTTGCAGCCAAATTTACCAACGACAAGCTTGGACTGGGTGGAATTGGTTCAATGTTGCCCTTAACATGATGTCCTTAGCGAAAAAATGCTGTTCACACATTTTGAAGTCCCTAGGGAAACTTCTTAAGTGTGGGACATTGCCGTGTTTTAGCCAAATTGGTCGTCTGTGGTCTGTTGGCACATTGAAGAAAGACAAACCAAGTGACCTTTTGCGCTCGTCGCAGCCCCCATAGGCACATGTAGCCATTTTTTAATACTTAATTTAAATTTAATTTTTATAAATAGCACATACTTATATATAATTAATATAAATATAAAAATAAATATAAAAATAACAATAAAAATATATAATAAATATTTTTCTAAACAAAATAAATAAATAACAATCTTACCTTACACTTAACACAACACAAACACACTAAGTTAAAAATACAATTTAATGTTTTTTTTACAAACAAATACTACCAATAAACTTTCAATAAACTTTTATGGCTTCCTTTTGCCACAACACAACGCAATTTAGTTATTTATAATATTCAAATTTAATGAAAAACTGATTATTAAAAATAATTTCCAAACAACCGCCAAAACTCACAAAACACAATTTTAACAACTTTCGTGTCCGAAATCAGATACAAAGTGCTTTACCTATACCAAATTATTGGATTATTCATACATACTCCTACACATACTTACTTTATCGTCTGCTACTATATTTTCTTATTAGCATTGTATATAAACTGCACAACTGAACAACTGTCCACAAGTCACCATGATAGTACTATAGCAATTCATATACAATGCTTATTAGCAGTGTATTTCTTATAAGGAAGACAGTTTATATACAATGCATACAGTGGATACAATGATGATCAGCTGGAAAATATCGTTTGAACATGCATACATAGAACTAACCAAACCTACTTCCGTGTAGTAATGTATATGCAATGTATACAATGCACAGCACAGGAACCGCAACCTTCGCAAAAAAAAAACAAAAACAAACATCGTTCATCTGCCCAAAGAATATAGGGCAGAACATTGTATATAATAATGTACGAAAACAACTCCAACATCAGATATATGTATTCATGTCAACATTGTATATGAACTGCATATCAACAATTTTTTTCTTAACCTACCCCTCATAAATTACTTATGAATAAAGTACAATTCAGCGAGTTTCTCTGAGAATTCTCTTTATAAAAGAACCGCCATTGTATATGAACTCTTTGTTCGCCTCTTCAATTTACCGAGTAATCTTTTTCCCTAGAGCCGCTTGGAACGCCACCGTCCACCGGTCGTCATGATAGTACTATAGCAGTCTATATACAAAGCATTTCATTACATTTCTATTCATTTCATTTCAATTCTATTCATTTCTATTCATTTTATATTATTTCTATTCATTTCTACTCATTTCATTTCATTTCATTAATTTTTTTATTATATTTTATTTTATTCCTTTTTGTTTTACTAGCTTTTTTAGAGGCTATAAATATAACAATCTATATGGATAATCTTTAAGTCGATGAATTATTTTAAACTAGTCATAATGGGCTTACAAATCTTCTACTAACTTAGGTAATTAATCTTTATTTTACTCAAATTTTATTTTATTTTTATATTTTGTACCTAACGATACGATTTTAACATCAAGTTCATTAATTTCGGTAGACTTTTTTAAAAACCTGTATACTTTTGATGCTTTTTTTAAACAAGTATCTATAAACTTATAGGTATATATCTCAGAATAAAAAAATATGCGTATGGTTGAGGAATCTTGTTTCCTTAATAAACCCCAAACGTGCGTGCACATTAAAAGGCAAACAACTCAAGTTATGTGAATATTTTATTTTTCTAAAGATGACCACTGTGTACAAGTCAACACTGAAACACCCACAAGCAACTAACACACTTAAACTTGCAAAATAATTTATAAAAAGTAAAATTCCGGTTAACATTTAGGTTTAAAAAAAATAGAATTAACGACTTTTGATTAAAAATGAATTCATACTGAACAGATCTTTTCTTGGAGCGTAAGTTACTTTTAATAGATTTTAAAGGTAATTGGTTAATGAATTTTTTTTTTATTTGAAGAATTACATTTAATGTATCGATGTATCTTTATTACAATAACCAAATAGAAATATAAAAAAAAAATCGACATTTTGATATGCCGTCATACTGTCAGTTGTTTTAACTATGCATCTGAACTGTTGTCTTCCGGCATGATACACTCTTGAAAACGACTCGAAAAGTTTTGATGAAACTCTAAAAGTTATATTTGTAGATATTTTCTTATGGATCAGACATTTTCTTTCTAAAGTCTTTAGGAAAAAATCTAACTTGCGAAATTATCAGTAGAAAAACTGGAAAAAAAACTATAAATTGAATAATCGAGTTCATCTGCTAATAAATTTTGGCCCATCTGTTCTCACCACAACAACGTTCAACCTATTAGAGCTGGCATAAAAGTTCTTCCAAAAAAAATATTTAATCTAGAAAAACGCATTATTTATTGTTTCTTTTGTTGTTTATTGGATTAAAACATATTAATTTAAAAAAAGCTCTCAACCATCGTCGTGTGAAAAAAGTTTTAAACTTAAATTGCTTTAATCAATTATCTCGTGTCTTGCATTGGATTTATGACTTATTTATTAAAATAAGATTCTTCCAAATTTCAAAGCTGCAATCTGCTTACATCCATCTATCTCAGCCTTGAGACTGATTTAATTTTTCATTTCAACGTTGCTGTTTTGCGAGTAATTAAAACATCTTCCGTGTTACCAAACAAAATGTATTTTTTTTTTAATATTTTTATTTTGGTTATGGTCGTTTTGTTAATGCACGTTTTCATTAGTGATGGTGATTTAAGTCATTTTTTATAACTCCTTAATTGCATTTAAGATATTCGCTTATGCACCTATGGTTCATTGCCTTGGTCTGATCTCTAAAACAAATAAACAACTGAATCGCAGATTTAAATAGTTTTGTTGCAAATGATGCTTAACATAATCACACGAAATTCGAAAGAGATCCACGAATTCACTCGTAAATTACTTTTTTTTATTCCCGTTAAAGGTCAATCGTAAGTTTGCTTTAAAAGTTAAGTTTATCATATTTTTTTTTTTTTTAGCTAAAAGAAATAAAATCTTTTTGCAATCAGTATTCATCATTTGAATTAGATTTTAAAATTGATTTAAAATAATGGGTTTTCGCAAGATTTTTGAACTTTCACACACACATTTAAAAAAAGAACGCAGGTATCTGGCGTAGCTACCGGCTGTTTTAAAACAATTTTTAATTATTTGCATCAAAATCCGTTAAGGGAAAATTATGTATAAAAAAAATATTTGTAGTACACCCAGCAACTCATCCATCTAAATACCAAACTTCACAAATCCGTTCGGTTGCTGAGGCGTCAAAGCAGTACAAATATCCTAACCTGCCAACATACAAACTTTCATGTATGGGTCTCTGTTAATAGTCCAGTCGGGTTAAACATTTGAAATGGGACAAATTAATTCGTACAACGAACTGTAACGTTTGGGAGGGGGAGGGGGCTGGTCATTAGAAGTCCAAATTTTTGTTTTCGGGAAAATCGCGCTGGAGTTTCAGGCGCCATTTTGAATTCATTGAACATTTTATTCTGGCCAATAACTTCTCCATTATTGATTTCTACAAAAATAATAAAGGTAGTAAAATTTGTATGAAATTAAATTCTCTACAACTTTAGTCTAATATTTTGTTTCAAAAATATTACCCTCCGCGAGATATTAATGGAAAACTGTTAAGGGGCTTGTGACCCCCTTCTGGGATCATGAAAATATGAATTCGTATGATTTTCTCTTATAGTTTGTTGGGGGGGATCATTCTAAATATCGATGTTCACCAAAATCTTGCTGGAACTTAAGCCGCCATCCTAATTTCAAAAAGAATTGGTTATCTTGTTTTATTCAAAGAAAACCCTTTTCCGCACCATCGTGGAAGTAGAGATTAAGGTGCGTTTTTTATTGTTGACTTGGTTTTCCCTGTAGGCATAATCCACGAATTTTGTTACTCGAAAGAAATTTACAGGTAAATTATTTTTTTTCTTTTTGTCGATGGTGACGCAAACTTAACATAATCGGTTTCGTCTTCGAACAGGTCAAGTTTTTGGTCTTTCGGGTTGCCCGTGTTAAATGCTGATTCCACAGTATTGTCAATAGTTGGTTTCAAAAAATTGATTGTGTCGTCATCATCAAGTAACTCTCGTATTTCAGTGACGTTTTCACAAGTTTCGTATGTATGTTGTTCTGCCGCTGCTGAGGTAGGTGGAGGCGGTGAAAAATTAAATTTTATTTTGAATATGGATTTGGTGAAACACTTGAACCGAAGTTTGTCTAGTGATTTCTTATCCCGACTGCCTCTAAACAAAGCAACTAAAATGCGTTCGTTCTCCATCAGTTGCTGAGCTAAGCTTGTTGACATTTTGTTCTCTAAACAAGTTTAAACTTCTCCTAAGTCTGGATTCTTCAAAAGGATATTAAATAATTTGGTTTTTCCGATGTTAAATACTGAAGAGGTCGTGTCGCATCCACTGCGTTCTTTTATTTCTCAAGAATAAACGTCATTACGCTGATTTGAATGTTTTAAAATTGAATCCCAAAACTCACTGCTTTTAACTATCGAACCATGACGTCGTTTTTACCACTAATTCCACGCCTATGACATATGCCAAAAGATTTGAAGTTCCATGCTTTTAAAATGTAAATCCTTCAAAAATTGATATAACTTTGGGTTACGCAAAATTTTTTACGATATTAGAACCTTTTGCGCTCTGCGACCGGAATTTTGTAGAGTGACGAGATGAGGTTCATTTCCATTTGAACGGACATTTTCACAAGGAGAACTGCTGTTGCTGGTCTCATACAACCTGCAGCCGTAACCCTTGAATGAAGCATCAAAATTTCTTGCATTGCCTCAAGGTAGCCGCTTGGTATGCTTTCTCAACGAATGGAGCACCAGGACACCAGGCAACCAGTGTCGATAGTTAGAACTCCACCCTGTGCATTAAAAAAATAATGTCAATAATTCCATTCGTTGAGAAAGCATAACAAAGCGGCTACCCTGAGGCAATGCAAGAAATTTTGATGCTTCATTCAAGGGTTAGGGGCCAGTTATAGCGATCATTGAAAACCATCAGAAAAAGTTGGAACGATCAAAAACAGGAATTTTTTTCTGAAGATCGTTTATAGCGAACAGAAAAAACATGTCAATTGGAAGGCTGTCAAGCAGCCTATGGAATGTTTCTTTTTGACATTTGATAAGCACTCGCTTCGTAAAAAGTTGAAATATTAGTTTGTTTTAAGTATATTTTGTTTAATATTAAAAATCCTAAAAGTGAAATGACGCGTGCAAAAAAAACAATGTTAATAAACCTTGCAATTACTTTGCTTGTTTTAAAAAGAAATCGACGACAAAATCGAAAATTTCAAGTGCATCCTTTATATCGCATCCGGAGACAACAAGGAGAGTTCTTTTCCCTCATGCATTTGCTTGAAAGGTACCCAATTAAATTTTTTGAGTACTTTAGAATGGGTTGTTGCTATACGAGGGTTTGTCTTTGGCGAAGAGACAATCATGGAAATTCACTTCCATTATTAACTTTTCCTCAAACTCTCTTGCTGCTACCCTCTTCTGCAATCTTATCGCTTCTTTGCTGTTCATTTTTCTCTGTAAAAACAACAATATTATTACTATTTCAATGCAAAATCTTTATTAAACGAACTCACAATCCCAAACAAAAATTCCAAAACAAAGAAAATCAAACGCCCGCCAATTTTTTCTGATTGAAATGTACACGAAAAAGTTTTTCTGACAGCAATCTGTCTTTGGAACAGAAAAAAACTGGAATTCCAGTCATTTCTGAAAGAAGTCTTTGTATATAGACTGCTATAGTACTATCATGACGACCGGTGGACGGTGGCGTTCCAAGCGGCTCTAGGGAAAAAGATTACTCGGTAAATTGAAGAGGCGAACAAAGAGTTCATATACAATGGCGGTTCTTTTATAAAGAGAATTCTCAGAGAAACTCGCTGAATTGTACTTTATTCATAAGTAATTTATGAGGGGTAGGTTAAGAAAAAAATTGTTGATATGCAGTTCATATACAATGTTGACATGAATACATATATCTGATGTTGGAGTTGTTTTCGTACATTATTATATACAATGTTCTGCCCTATATTCTTTGGGCAGATGAACGATGTTTGTTTTTGTTTTTTTTTTGCGAAGGTTGCGGTTCCTGTGCTGTGCATTGTATACATTGCATATACATTACTACACGGAAGTAGGTTTGGTTAGTTCTATGTATGCATGTTCAAACGATATTTTCCAGCTGATCATCATTGTATCCACTGTATGCATTGTATATAAACTGTCTTCCTTATAAGAAATACACTGCTAATAAGCATTGTATATGAATTGCTATAGTACTATCATGGTGACTTGTGGACAGTTGTTCAGTTGTGCAGTTTATATACAATGCTAATAAGAAAATATAGTAGCAGACGATAAAGTAAGTATGTGTAGGAGTATGTATGAATAATCCAATAATTTGGTATAGGTAAAGCACTTTGTATCTGATTTCGGACACGAAAGTTGTTAAAATTGTGTTTTGTGAGTTTTGGCGGTTGTTTGGAAATTATTTTTAATAATCAGTTTTTCATTAAATTTGAATATTATAAATAACTAAATTGCGTTGTGTTGTGGCAAAAGGAAGCCATAAAAGTTTATTGAAAGTTTATTGGTAGTATTTGTTTGTAAAAAAAACATTAAATTGTATTTTTAACTTAGTGTGTTTGTGTTGTGTTAAGTGTAAGGTAAGATTGTTATTTATTTATTTTGTTTAGAAAAATATTTATTATATATTTTTATTGTTATTTTTATATTTATTTTTATATTTATATTAATTATATATAAGTATGTGCTATTTATAAAAATTAAATTTAAATTAAGTATTAAAAAATGGCTACATGTGCCTATGGGGGCTGCGACGAGCGCAAAAGGTCACTTGGTTTGTCTTTCTTCAATGTGCCAACAGACCACAGACGACCAATTTGGCTAAAACACGGCAATGTCCCACACTTAAGAAGTTTCCCTAGGGACTTCAAAATGTGTGAACAGCATTTTTTCGCTAAGGACATCATGTTAAGGGCAACATTGAACCAATTCCACCCAGTCCAAGCTTGTCGTTGGTAAATTTGGCTGCAAGTTCTGCCAAAACATATGTTAGAGATTATTCTCTAACAAATGTGCCAAATACGACTCCCATATCGCCTTCCCAATTTCCTTCGCCGTGGTAACGCACCTATAAATCAACTCCCCGTAGAACAAAACGGCAGCGTTCAATACCGGCGCTTATGTTATTTATTATTTAGTAGTAAGTAAATATGTACCTGATTATTTATTTTACTTTTTTGTAATGAGGAATATGCAACGCATCTTGTATTTTACCTCTTCGGTGATGCGGAAAAAAATTAATTTTTTTTTAAATAAAAAAATTTTGAAAAAGTTCAAAAAATTTTTTTTTTTTTTAAGTATGTTATTATAAGGAAATCTGCAGTTTTCATTTGGGAAACTTATTTAAAAAAATTTAAATCAACCCGTTTTCAAAATATTTCGAAAACCAATTTTTTTGTAGAAAATTGAAAAAAAAAGTTTTCGAAAATTTTGAAATGCAATGTTAATTGAATTTTAAATGACTTCCTGTGTGCAAAATTTTATTGAAATTGGGATAATAGTTTACGATAAAACCGCATTTGAAAAAACCGGTTCTATGAGAGGTACCGTTATAGAACAAATTTCGAAAAATTCATTCAAACTGAAAGATGTATTGTTGTAAAAAAATAGCATCCTGAAAATTTGATCAAAATCTTTGGAAGCATTTTCGAGAAAATCAAACTTTTGTTAAACGGAAAATAAAGTGCATTTTTGACCTAGAACAAAATTGAGAAACACCCCCCGAGATACTATCTAATAAATACTAAATAACAAGTTTGAAGCAAATCGGCCCATCCGCTTAGGCTGTAGAACAGCGAAGAGCCAGACATTTTTCGAACCAACTTTTTTCGACTTCTCTATCATCGTAATATCATGTTTGATTATTATCTCAATTTTTTTTTATAGTAGGTACCAATAATCGCAAGTAAAAAACCATATGAAATCTGTCATAATTGAAATCCGACATCTGGGATAGTTTAAACATTTTTTTATCGAAAACCCACCGCAGACGAACATTTTAAAAAAAGAATCACGAAAATCGGCCCACTTTTTAATTTTCTACAGCCAAAAAACCCACCGCGATATAAAAATAAGATTTGCTTTAACTATGAATTTCTTACCCGCGAGCAAAGGGCAGGTCAGTTATTTCATACAAAGCCTCAAAAAAAACAAAAATCATTACTACCTGCAGTCTATATACAATGGATACAAATCTACAATCAATTTCCAAACAAAAAAGTTTGAATGTATCTCCATGCATAGTTTTCACTAAATTTGTGTACCTATCTGCATTGAAAGCAAAATTCATACCAAAATCCATTCAATAAATCCAGCAAGAATTAAGTTTGTGTTAAATTTCTAAGAATGCATGAGTACATTTTTTGAAAACGACAACGTTCAATTTATAAGTAGCAAATAAACCCAAATTGAATATCTTAAAAAAAAACACTTCAAAAGGCTGGTCAATGACATATGTACATATTGTACATGTATTGCATATAAAAAAAATGTAAGCAACGATGTTGGATCGTGTATGAATCCTAACAAAAGTCTATATACAAATCACTTCAAAAGTCTGATCAATGACATTAATCATATACAAAACAATGTATATACAAATGTATTGCATATACCAAAAAAATGTAAGCAACATCATCAACATCAAGTTTATTCATCTCACCTTCTTAAGCATCTTTTTTTTAAATTGCTTATAAGTCAACGAAATTGTATAATTCAGAGATTTCCTCTTAAAATTCATAAAGAATGAAATTTTTCCAACAAAATGCATGTTCATCAGGCAAGTTGATTCAGCAGTAATGTAAGCACAGAGCATAACGCTTATAAAAATGCTCTTATTTCTCTCTTTTCTCAAATAAAATATGCCTACACTAGCACTCCAAGCGGTTCTAGGGAAAAAGATTTTTTCTCGTCTCATAATAGTACTATAGCAGTTTATATACAATGAAAGAAGTATGTAAGTGGAACAGAAAAAAATTGGAACTCAAATCATGGAACGATTTGTTTCATTTTGGTCGAAATGGCAATCAGCTGGCACGAAAAATGAAATTCAATCAGAAAAATAAAAAAACACATTTTTAACAAAAAAATACTAGTTTAACTGAACTTTTTATTTGCAAAAAAAATTCTCTGAGTCATTTGTCATCGATGAGTGTAGCTTTTGTGTTTCGAATCGAATTAAAATATAGTAAAATATTGATTTAAAAGTTTTTTCTGATCCGTTTTACTGATCGCTATAACCGGCCCCTTACAGCTGCAGGTTAGGATTACAGTGTTTTTTTTTCCGAACATGTGAACTCTCATGAATCGTTCTCATCACACATGTGGTTCCAACAGGAAGGTGCAGCTTAACACTCGGGACACGGCCAGAACATCGAAGAATTTGATTCGGGAAATGTTCCCTCAAATACTGTCACTATGTCACTATGGTAACATCATGGGTTCGGGGACACCAAACCCCGACTTGAACCCCATGGATTTTTGTTTATGGGTATATCTCAAAGAGAGAATTTGCGCTAACAATCATGAAGTAGATATTGAAGTTAATAGAGAATATTCATAAGGAAATCAGTTTAATTCAACAGAGCTTACTGAATGTGCCAGGCGCGGAACAGGCAGTGTGTGCACTTCCACGGAAGACATATGAATAACATAATTTAAAAAAAATGAGATCCACGTCTTCACTCTGTCTTTAAATACTTTTAATAAAAATATACATCAAGTAGCAAGTTTTTTATTTAATGTTGAAAGTATAAATTTGCGCCAGACTTCCTGTACATACAAACATAACTTTCTGGTAAAGAGAGAGAGTGAAATTTTCAGATTTAATAACTGCTATTTTGTCAAAGATATTTTGACATGTGAAATTATTATTACACACTACTACAACTTTAGTTGGCTTCAGAACAAATTGGAAGCTTCGAAGTTTGAGGAAGGTTGATGGAAACGTTGTGTAAATAAATCGTATCTAATGAATTGTCCACTATGGCGTATGCGTAATTTTTTATCTATGGGGATAGCAATAAAGTATATAATAGTAAGTCGATGGAGATGGAGAAAATGTCAAGAATATATTACTTCTTGCGTAATGTGCAAGTACTTGTCTTATTATCTAAAGGCAAAGATAAAATCCAGCTTTCCTTGCCGAAAACAGAATCAGGTTGGGGGACTCGGGTACGACCCAGACCAAAGGTTATCAAACCAGCACCCATGCCTATGGAACTTAAAAATATTTACGCATCTCAGAAGAGTCTTCCTCGTTTTTTTTTCGATTGATTAAATTTCAAATTTAAAGTTTGTATTGAACAAACTATTGAAGAACTTCATAAAGGACATACAAATTCCTTTAACACCAGTAAAATGGATGCATTTACGCTGAGAAGAGTGGTGACAGATTTTTTTTTTCACAACTACAGCAACATAAATATTCAGATTGTACATTTCTTTAAGTTTTGGGACGTGATGATGGCTGTTTTTTTTTAAATTAAAATAAGTTTAGTTAGATACTTTTATGTCTATTGTTTGATAAAGATTTTTGTGGTATAAGACTTAAGAATATTTTCAAAGATTAAAATTATTAATGGTAAGAGATTAATTCAAAACATTGTTTTCCCTCTTAGTCCAATTCTTTTTCTATAAATAAGCATTTGTCATATTATTCAATATCCTGAAACCGTGAGCTCTGTCTGCGGTAGTAAGTCTACTTTGCAATAAATATTTTATGTGAATTTCATGAAATTCAAAATAATGATTTTGCCAATGGATTAACATTATTTTATAGTGCTGATGCGGGAATGAAAACTTCATCATGCGCGATTTGAAACAATTAGCACTTCCTAAGTATTATTTGAAATGTCTTGGCTTTCGTCTCGATACCGTGATGACCTTGTGCTAGTTATTACCTCTTTTCTTGGTCGGCAAAAAACATTTTCGTGCACTTTTAATAAAAATGTGCCTTGAAGTAGGTGTTTTTTTTACATTCTTTGAGATTTAAAAATAATCTCAGAAAATAGTTAAAGAGATATTCTTTGGCATTCTTTTCACGAACAAAAAAATTTAAAAGCTATACGCTTGCTTATCTAAAATAAAAGGCACGACTGGGTCGCACGTACTTGCTCCCGTGTGCTAATCCTTTTTAGGTACAGGCGTCTTTTTGACAAAAATTTAATTTTAATGTTTTTTTGACGTGCAACTTCTTTAGAATCGTTGTGGTTTGAAGCTCGAACGAACATACGTCACGATAAAGGGATAGACACATAAATATATAGGATTGTTAGCTTTTGCAGTTTTTTAGGGTATTATCTTTCCACTTGTTGTTTAGTGCTTATAAAATAATTTGCTAAAAGGAAGATATATATTAAGATACACGTTCCAACTACTGTTAAGCGAGTATAGAGAGAGGTATAGAGACAATATTAAAAGTTGACACAGTGGTTTTGTTTATTTATAGGAAGGTGTAAACTTTTGTTTTCTCGATTGAAATTTTTGCATTCAGTAGTAATCGAATAATTCTTTTTATTTGTTAGTTGTTTTTGTGTGTTTATCATAAGCTCATTATTTATTCTGTGTGCTTTTATGGTGATGAAATGCTTTAAAATACGTAGGTATGTATGTAGGTTGTCACCTTCTTTTATTTGACTAATGGCTAGGGCTTAGCCGAGCAATATGAAATAAAATTTGGGGGAAAAAAATTTATGAAATCAAAAAAACACAATTCATAACGTTTTTCGGAAAAAATGTTGTAAGCCATCTTATGTCTTTTGCTGTTTTATATTTTATGAATTTTTCATTTCAAAATCGTTCGACCAGTTTTTTCAAAAAAATGTTTTTTTTGAAAAACTTTTCGAAAACATATTTTAAATTTTTTTTGAGTATGTCAATTCAAAGAAATCTAAAGCTTATACTAGGAGAAAAATTTAAAAAAAAATCTATTAAACCGTTTTCAAAATATTCAAAAAACAAAATATTTTTTTTAAAAAATTATTAAAAATTAAATAAAAATGTTTTTGAAAATTTTAAAAAAGCAATATTATTTAAATCATAAAGCTCTACATATTTTGAAAATTTCATCAAAATCCGTTAATTAATTAACGAGAAAGTCTGATTTTAAAAAAACCGGTCATATGGGAGGTACCGTTATTAAACTTTTTCTGAAAAATCCATTAAAATTAAAAGATAGATTTTGCACAGAAAACATCATTCTGAAAGTTTTATCAAAATCGTAGGAGCCGTTTTCGAGAAAAATAAGTTTTTCATTAAAAGTTATATGGCCGGTACCGTTAGTTTTGGAGCTAGAATGCCAATTCCAAAAACTGTCGGGTGGAGCACTCTAAAAATACTATATACCAAGTTTGAATCAAATCGGCCCAACCGTTTGGGCTGTAGATATCGATACGGACAGACAGACAGACAGACAGACGGACGGAATTTCCGGACCCACTTTTTTTGACTTCTCTATCATCGTAATGGCATGTTTGATTGTTAAAATTTTTTTTTTTTTACGAATGCATAACTTGCCTTATAGTCCCTATAAATCGCAAGTAAAAACAGAACTTAGTTTACATATTTTTCAAGCCATAAAGTTACATGAATGACATTTACTTCTGAAGAGTTTTTGTTGGAGGTAGTTGCCCTTAAAAAATTCAATTCAAATTTAATACCAAAATAAACCACAAAACAACGCAATGAGCCACGGTTTTCGGACTAGATATTTAAAATATTCAAATGAGAATGTGAAAGAAGTTCCTTACACACTTACTTACATTTTGTTCAATATTTTATTTTATTTTCAGTTATAGCTACTTTATGGCTGAATGAATCTTTTTAACAGCTTTTGAGACTTGATCTATAAAAAAAAAATAAATAGTTCAAATGTAGCCTTCGTCATTTTAAACAAAGGCCTACAGCAGCCTGCCTTGAGCAGAGAGATAATGTGATTTAATTTAAATTTTAATCAAAGTATAGTTAAAACCACTATACCAGTTAGCCCTTCAAAATATAAGTCTTTGCAACTAGTAGGCATAAAAGTGTGAAATGCTCTAATATTTTAATGAATAATTTATGAAATCAAAAAAACTTGTATTGTTTCGCACAATCAAAGCGGTGAATATGCGAAAATTGCTATTTATTCGTATATTCCTGTTTAACTTGTGAACTGAACTATAGGCTTAATTTAACAGCCAATTTAATAGACTTAAATTTTAAATCGAGATACAAACATACATATATCTTGGAAAAGATATCCAGTTTTTTTTCTTCAATTTGATAGTCTAAATTTATTCAAATGGTATAATTGCAAAATATTATTCACAGCTTAGTTTTTTGTTGGTATTTAAAAAAATACTCCTGTTTATTATATTTTTTTTTTGTTTAAATTAGTGTGGAACTTGCTCTTGGAATTAAGCTTTAAAATCATAGATATAATTTAAGGAGCTAAGGAGTAATTAAAAAATTAAAGTTATAACTAATTTAAATAAAAAAAAATCTAGAAAAACAAAATAGGCATTCGACAGTTGCATTACGTTCTTACTCGCCAAAATAATCGAGGGGGTCAGAGAGATTATAATTTTATTTAAACCATTTAAAACAAAGTATGTTTTTATTTAGTAAAAATGAGAATAGAAGTTAAGGACAAAACAAAATTAGAAAATTTAAATATTTACATTACATTACATATTAATCTACACTGTATATAAATCTACGAAATAGAGACATTTATGAACACTGGCTACTGAGGCCATTGGCTCAGACAATTACAAGACAACACACAAGACGACATTGATAGAGGACAGACCAGATTCAAGATTCATGATTTTTTTATACACAATTTGATTTAAATTAACTTATAACTATACATAAACTGAATATTTCAATTTAATTCAATTTAATTTATTTACAAAGGATATAGTTTACAAAGACACATTAAAATATAACTCTTGTATAGCATCTAGTATAATAATATTAACAAAATTTTCAGTAGCAATAAAAGAAAGTCTATTTATATAAACATACATAAAATAAAATAATAAGTAGCTAGAGAAGTTAATATAAATAAGTAAATTCATTTAAATTATAGTTATTAAAGATTAGAATAGTGCAAATATAATTTCTTCTTAAAGGTACATGGTGAGGCTATAATCTACAATTCGTTTGGAAGTAAATTCCATAAACGCACTGCAGATACATAGATGGAGCGTTCGGCTATGATGTGCGAAAAACGCGGTATAATAAGTTTCAATCCACGTTGTGAATCGGCAACCTGGAGCGAATCACTTAACCCTTACAGGTCCACAAGATTACCAATGATAATTCAAAAAAATAAGTTAGTTTCAATAGTTTATTTATGCATACTTTTCCCTGTAGTCCTCATATTTTAAGTATGGTATTCATAGAAACAATTTAGAGCAAATATTTCTGGTACGATTTTCGATGCGTTTTTTAGTGCAATTCATAGAAACAATTTAAGCAAATATTTGTAGTACGATTTTCGATGCGTTTTTTAGTGCAATTCACCCATCTTTTGAGTTGGTCGATCTTTTGCATATTATGCGCTGACAAACTGATCTTCAAGCCAATGCGATTCTTAGCCTTCGCAACAACAGTGGGCCTTGAACGTCGTCGGCATGTGAAACTATTTATCTACTACTGAGCAAATGTCCTTCTGTGCGTGGAACACTAAGCAACTGTACATAAATAATGTAAGCGTTATTCATAGCGATGTCCATAAGGTCAAAAAACAAACGCAAATAATATTCGATTTTGGACTTTCGGTTCAACTCGTAACAGACTTTACACTGATCAATAAGATCGACACCTCCCATATTTTTGTTGTAATTGATAACAACTTCAGGACATGTTATATTCAGCTTTTGCGCTGATCCTGCTTGCCTTCTTTTCACATTTGATGTAGGTATAGGAGATAAAAAACTTTGTCAACATATGAACTGGTCGATTGTCCATCCACTTGATGAAAGAGATGCCCTCAAAGCTCACAGAATATATGTCACTACTTTTCATACTTTTGTCTGATGGCAATGGTTTCGGCACATTTTTCCTTTTGGTGCGAACAGTACCGCAAGCTTTTATATTACGCATAATAAGTTCGTATTGTAGCAGAGGGGAATTGAAAAAATTATCAAAGTAGACCTCGCAGCCTAGTCGGGTTAGTAATTCTGTTTGACCAAGCACGACAGATTCACCTAAGCCCACTTCAGTATTTGTTTTCCTTCCTGTGTATCGAACTGAAAGAGATATCCTATCGCCGAGTCGGCACGACACCACATCTTGAACCACCATTTTATGGGCTTATTTTGTATGTATTACTTCATAGCATTATGTCCTTTGAATTTGACCAAGTGTTCGTCAATAGCCTGGATCTTCGAATTATTCATAGAATCTTGAAACGATGAATTTAAATGCAGCATATTTTGTAGGCTCTATCGAAAAATGCGGAATTCGTCTTAGGCACCTCATTATTGTTACAAAAATGAAGATTTTGTCGTATTTCCTCGAATCTTGTCCTAGGCATAACATTTGCTATGAAAGGGATACCCATATCTTCATCAGTTGACCAATAACTTCTAAAAGTTAGCAGCACGTCGTATCCCATAACATAATTCATGCCCAAAAATGCTTTCACTTCCTCTTCACGATACTGAAACATCTCCCATTTTACCAAATCATCTAGCTTTGTGACGTCCATAAAAAATTTATTGAAAGGATTAATTAAGTTGGACATTTATTGTGGATGACATTATGGAATCTTAGAATAAGCCTGTACCTCCAAAACTTTTCAAGGCTCATACCAACCAGAGTGTGTTGTAAATGCGAGACGCTGGTATGTCTCTGAATACCATATATAAAGCGAATACAATCATTGACAATCAAGAATAGGATATACTGAACAATTAAAAATAAAATATGGCAGAATCAAAGATTTTATGAGGTATTTCTTCATATCAGGAGATAAAAATTCAGAAGAGGATCGTAAGGAATGCAGACCGAAATAGATATGCCTAATTGTGTCAGAAATTGCTTCACAGCAGCTTAAATTACTATTAATTCTATACCCTAAATATTTCACTTCTTTCACATACTTAATACTTTCATAATCAAGAATTACCGAAGGAAAATCATCAGGACTAATCACATCCCTAGAACAAAGCATGGCAACAGATTTAGAAGGATTTAATTTCATAGCATTATTATTAGACCAAATAAGAATGTGATTTAAATCATTTAGCCTTACTATGCAATCCTCCATGAGACCAATTGAGCGAAAGATGTACAGTACCACATGATCAGCATACAAATGGACTTGGCAGTTGTTTATTACATCGGGAAGGTCATTAATGAACAATGAAAACAAAAGCGGACCCAAAACTGAGCCCTGTGGTATACCTGTGTTGGTTATAATAGGATTACATGTATCAACATCCGTTTTTATTAGTTGCATTCGATTTTGCAGATAATTGTGAAGAAGCTTTAACGAGGTATTACCGAATTTAAAAATCAACTTAAGTTTAGATAGAAGAATCGAATGATCAATACAGTCAATTGCTTTCGAAAAATCAAGTAACACCATGACACCAAACTTATCAGTATCGAGTGCAAATCGAACATCTGAAGTAACTTTTAATGATGCTGATTCACAGCTGTGTTTGCTCCGAAACCCTGATTGCCATTGAGAAAGTAAATTATTTTCAGTTACATAGACTTGAATTTGGTCATGAATAAATGACCAGGAAAGATAAAATACTAATAGGCCTGAAGTGAGAAGGATGAGAAGGATTTGCTTTTTAAGGGACAGGTATTATGTTAACACTTTTCCACCCATCAGGAAATTGAGAACTATATATACAAAAGTTAAATAAATGAAGAAGATGGTTTATTATAAATGGGAGTATGAGCTTTAAGAACTTTGGAGATATATCATCAGGGCCAACAGCATTTGATTTAACAGACTTGATAGAACAAAGTAACTCACCAGAACCAATGCAAATAAATGAGAAAGGATTCTCATAATCAGAAACATTAAACAAGTCTTGGGGGATGCGCGAACCAGACAAAGGAGGGATCAGGAAATTGGACATTGATTGTGCACTTAAAGGGCATTTTTTTTCATTCTTATCGTCTTTAATACCAATTTTTTTCAAATTACTCCATAATTCCTTAGAACTGAGAGACGGATCAAGCTTCGATAATAAAAATTCCCGCTTGGAATTACGAATGAGAGAACTAACTTTGTGACGAGCTACAATATATTGTCTTTTATTATATTCCGTTTTATTTTTTTTTTAAATCTGCGGAAAAAACGTTCCCTTTCCCGAATCATTAATTTTATGTTGTTGTTAAACCAAGGACAAGCTTTTTTCTTAATTATTCTAGTAACTATAGGAACATATTCACTATACAGTCTAGTTATCAGATTATTGAAAATTGCTACTTTGGAATAAATATCTGGAGAAAAATAAATCTCATTCCATTCAGAATTCATAAAACTATTTTGAACGGCTTCATTGTTAATACCACAATAGGATCGATAAATAATTGAACGGGTCATATTAGTTCTATCAACGTCAAACTGATAAGAAAAAAAATTAAATCGTGAATAAACTCAGATGTAGGCCTTATTTTATCATTTCCCAAAATCCTCCTCTTGGAACTTGTTAAGAACATGTCGAGTAAGGAAGGATTTACATCTGACTTAAAACATGCAGGCCATAGGGTGTTTACAACCGACAGGCACATAGGGCGCCTAACGCTATACAGTGGATTTGATTATACAAAATAATAAATATTTTATATTTAATTATTGACTAAATTGCATATAAATTATACTAAAAGTCGGTTGAATTCGATCTACTCGGGATGTTCCGATCCGGTTGTCCAGTGAGGGGTTTTCTGTGGGTTGGGCGTTGAGTTGGAATTTGGCCGCGTTGGAAAGCTGACACCATGTCAGTGTAGAAGGAATCTGGTTAATGGTTGTGATTGATTATTTCTAGGTTCGAGATGTCGTTTCAGGGTGGTCATCTTTCTCATGAGTGGATTAGGGTGGATGGCGGTTTTTGGGATTAGCCTCATCGCTGACTGTATAAGAAATTGGCTAAGTGGCTTGATTTCGGCTTCATCATAGAGTCGTTTGTTGCTGTAGTGTTTTTGTTATTGGTGATAGGTCATATCCTTTGAATCTTTATTTCGAATAGTTGGAGCTGGTTCATCGCTGTCTTGGAGATGGTGAACTACACAGGAATTAGCTTCAGTAATTGCTTGTATATTAGTAGTTTAGGTGACTTCCTTAAACCATTCCTTTTCCTCAGTGATGGGTGTACACGATGGAAAGCATAGTAGGCTTTTTTAAGCACTGCCCTGGAATGCGGTTTGAATTTAAATAGCTTAAAGTCGATCCCAAAGGTATTTGGCATTTCTTGTAGCTGCTATTGATGATCCATCAGGGTGCTTCAAGGACACGCTTCTACAGGTTGCTGCAAAACGGATACGGCTATGGTTGGCAGGTCTTCTGAAGCACACTAGTTCAGATTTGGATATGTTGACCCGGATTCCCCATTTCCTGTAGTATTCGAACAAAATGTGGTTTTTCACTCATCGGGCTGCAATGAGTAAAGATATTGAGGCGTAGGTAAGTGAGTCATCAGCGAAGAGTAGGTTTTCGCAGTCCGTTGGCATGGATTTACCGGATGTCATCAAGTTTTTAACCTTGTGCAACTCCGGCCTTGATGTTTTTGATTGATGACTTACAGCTTCCTATTTGGACAAAGAATTTCCTGGAAGAAAGAAAGAAAACAACATTTGGTCAATGATGAAGGTAGTCCAAATGATTTTAGCTTATTAATTATTAATAGTTTCAATCCACACGCTTTTGAATGCTTTTTCCACATCCAGAAAGCAATCAACGGTGAAAATGAATGCAGTGTCGAGTGATTTTCGAGAAAGAAAAGGATGAGGTTGATATCATTGCTATATTTTCTAAGCCGTCTGAGGATGACTTCTTCCAGAATCTTGCTGATGTTATTTAGGAGGGAAACCGGCCTGTAGTCGGAAATTAGATTTCTAGCGCCTTTCTTAGGTATTGCAACGATTTTGACCATTTTTCACTTTTGGGGGAAGTAGCAGTTGTTGATGCAGTTGTTATAATGATTGCTAGAAGTATGTGGTAGCCTTTTTATAATATAATTGGAAATTCCACCAGATTCGGCGAATTTCTTTGGCTTGGAATTGATGATAATTTCGGATATCTCCTCCGGATTGCTGGGCAAGAGTCATCAAACTGTACTTCTTCTATGGATGGCTGCAGAGTCTGCTGGATAGATGCCTCCATTTCTTCTAAGAATGTCGGTTCCGTTGGTGGAATGTATTCAAAATGTTCGGCAATAGCTTTTACTTTGTCATGAGTGGATATTACTTCGATGTTGCAGGACAGAACAGAAGAAAGGGAGAGAACGGAAAACAGAAAACACATAACACATGTCAAAATCTCGCAGTTGCCTTTCGGACGATCCTCCATCCGACTACTAACTACGCGCAACGATGCTTGATTTCGCTGATCTCACAGGAAGCGATGCTTTATCAGAGCCAAGGACGTTAACAGTTAACTTTTTATTTATAACTGAATTGAAGGTTTTAATACAAGTTCTATAGACGTACACTTAAACTCGAATAATTTGGTAATCTACAACGTTAGATCACACAAAACCTGACTCAATATTATCTTTCAAAAGCTCAAACGCAAATAAAGCCTCAGATAACTCTACGTTAACAAGACTATACATTTTGAGAAGCTTCAAGTACATTTGAAAAAATATTTTTTAGATTACATATTTGATTGTAACCATATTTCTGGAAGAATTCATTCTTAAGCTAGGAGAACTAATCAGATTTATTATTAACTTCGAGAAAAAAAAGTAATAGACGTACAAAATGGAGTAATCATCAAATTAAATCATAGTTAATATTAAAATAGCTCTATAAATAATTTAAATGTTAGTGCCCTTCCTTGCAATGTCTTTATTATTATTTTCCAAACGATAAGAGTTTGAATAAGATTGCACAAAATTTGATTCTGTTCTTTTTTTCACGTAATACAAGTATTTTATTTTTCTTCAGATTTAAGAATAATCTGTAAAAGTTTTAACATCAGTAATTTAGTTAAAATAATCTGTCACTAAAATAATACCGCCTTACATAGCAGATTAGCTCATAACTATGCAATTAATAACCAGAAAACAAAAAATTGCATTGCAAAATTTCGAGTTCGAGCATTAGCTCTTTTGTTTTACTTGATGATGTGGACACTGACTTTAGTCATTCACAAGTCATTTATATTGTACTAGAATAATTATATTATCATTTTTCCTCTTAAATGTGAATAAAAATAAAATAGGAAAACAGTATATAGAGATAGAAAATAAAAAAAATCTTTTTTTGTGGAATCTTTGAAGAATATTTTCCTTGACAAGGTGCCACATTGGGAAATCTTCTTTGGCAGCCACAAATTTAGGAATTAACAAAAAAATGAAAATGCAGCAACACTCCATCAATAAATACAAAGTAATCAATAGCTCAAACTGGCGCGTGAATTAAAAACAAACAAAAAAAACATTTCAAACTGAAGTAAATAAATTGTTAAATCGTTCTTATAATAACACATTTTAAAAGCCACAGAGACAGCCATATGCAACAACATATGTTACAGCCATCACAAATCACTTTTGCTCTTCGCATAATCGCCAGATAAATATTTTTTTTTTTTTTATTATTTTGCTTTAAGCTTTGCTGCCATGAATGGAACTTGGCTGGTTGGTTAGTACAAGCACGCCTTCCAATCTGCGTGCAAAATACATGTATCTGTACAGTACAGGTGCAATCAATAGGCCTGGTCATTAAAGGCTGTTGAAATATGTGCATTTTTCCCACACAAACACATACACACACATGTTTGCATTAATGCTCCAGAGGTCATACACTCATAGCCCCAGACAAAATCTACCAAAACAGTAACAACCCAATTTGCCACCGTTAAACAGGTTACAATAACTATGTACCTTAGTAAAAGAAGATGCAAGAGAAGATGATGTTGAATTCCACATTGTGCTGATATTATTTCATGTGAACAAGAAAAGCTTCCATGGGGCTACTGAGTCTCAGTTTGAAGTCTGAACATCTGAGTAAAGCCTACCTTAACATTAAACTCTGTAACCACGATCACGATCACCACCAACAACACAACCAAGAGCGTATATAAAGAAGGGGCAAAGGAGGTCAATGAAACCCTATTGAATTAAAATAAGATGGTAAGAAAATAAGCTAATGAGCCAGGTAGTGTCGGAATTTTAGGAGAGTTTCTGATAAATATATCTAGAATTTTGCAACATTCTAGAAGAATAGCAACAAAATATGGATTCAATAGAAAAACTTATTTTGTATCTGATTTCAGAAAAACCAAAAATAGAAATAGAAATAGAAATATGCTTCTGTAATATGAGAGAACCTACTTAAGACAACACAATCAGGGGTTCAGATTAAACTTTAAATCAAAAGAAATTCTTTTCCCAAGGTTTTACCAAAGTTTGCTACCCAATACGATATTAGCAAACATTTTCTCCACATTTGACCGAAGTCAAAGAAGAATAGCGAATGAATCCGGCATTGCTCGTCTATACAAGCATTGAATCTGAATCTCAACTAAACAACAGCATTATTGATTTGGTGAAATGAGAGCAAAGTACATTTTCGTCAAAATCTGTCAAGCCGTTTAATAGCAGACCACGAAAACGAAAAACATTTTTTTTTTTAATTTTTAAACTTATTTCTATTTTCATATTCTATCCCACTATTTTATTTTTAAATCTTAAATACATACGTAAATTATAAATGTGAATGTTTGTACCGCAATCACGCCTCAACGGCTTAACGGATTTGGATGAAATTTAGTAGGTAGCTATATGAAGTGGTAAATTGAAAAATAGGCTACTTTTCATCCCTAACATATGAACGGTTCCCGCGGGAGAGGCTTACAAGTGAAATGATAGTGACTTGGAAGGTTGAAATCTAAAAGAGAAGGGATTTATTGATTTTACTCAACAAGCGGGGAAAAATTTAAAAAGATGTGAAGATTTAATGTTGCGTAGGTGAGTGTTGAAGAAGATAAGATCAAAAAAAAGGGAACAATCAGTGTCAGTCGACGATTGAAAATTATGTCAAACACATCACTAAGGACTTCAAGGTGTAAATTAAATTTTTTTAGACGTTCACGATAGGGTGGCAAAGATAAAAAATTGTTAGTTATAAAGACCACGGTAAGAAAGGAGCAGAGAACGACGTTGAACGCTTTTGATTCTAAAAATATGAACCACTTGACACGGTGTCTATTCTTGCGGTGCATATTTAATGAGAGGACTTAAAAATGGAAATGTAAAGGAGAGAAACTCTTAATAAATCCAAGGGGCCAAGTAAGCTCTTGATATAGCATCTTCAAAATGAAAGCGAACATTTAATTCGCAGTCACAGAGGACACTTTAATCGCGGAGAAGCTGTACACGGTACACGGAAGTTTCTAAAGATGATAAAATCTGAGGTAAGGCTTTTAACTTTTTCAAAAAAACGTTAATTTCAAGAAAACTCTTATTGCTCTTATTGTTTTGAAGCAGGGGAGAATCACGATTAAAACAGATCCCTTTTCAGTCATCAGCTTAAAGTTAGAATGAAGATGAATGAATTATCTTCTCGATATCATTAATGGAAAGAATAAACAAGCGAGGTCCAAAATTTCTACTTTTGAACTACTCCAGAGTTGTACACAAAAGGAACTGAAAGAGCTTAACAAAAACGGATTCTGTATTGACGGTTGTTAAGATACGAGGGTATTCACTAAAGAAGATAAGGACTAAAACCGAGGAAAGGAAAAATAGGACGAAATAAACTAGATTAGTAGTAGTAGACCTTCCGTTACAAATTTTTTAGATATTTGCATTGGAAAAATGAAAGTAATATAAGTTAAATCTTTCAGTTGTTGACTATTTTTTAGTTTGCAATTTCCGTTTTAGTTTTTTATAGAACAATATTCAAAAAATCTTTTTAATCAGGTTTAAATTGGTTAGACATTTTTTGTAGGTGTTAATCGTCAAATAAAATCGTCATTATGTTTTTCGGACCACTTTGTAGTGTCAGCTTGTTTTCCACATTTTCAGTCAAAGTTAAAACTCTTAAAAGATTAGAATGGCAATATGAGAAAAGCTAATTGGATCATTCTGAATAATTTTTTTTCGAAACTTAAAGTGGACATTAAGCCTTATCGATAGAGACGTGGATGCAGGATGTACAATTTTTTTTTTCAAAAAGAATAGCAGTATAAAGAACAAGGAAAACTTCTGGTTTGATGGAAATTGAAAGGAAGTTGTAAGGATCTTATATGAACAAAAAATCCGACAAAAATATTACAATGTCTCCTAAATGCGTCCTTACTGCCTGCTATGGTCATTCGTAAGGAACATTACAAATTCCACCTCTTCGTCAGTTCCCACGCTGGTCTAAATGATATTCCTAGTATTAGTTGTATGATGGGTAAGGCTCATTCTTACAGCAAATTCAAAATTCCCGGATAGAGGTAAGAACCTAAATTTACATATATGAAATTATAAATTTTTCAACGGAGAAAAGAAACGATCTTGACATACAAATCTACAGCCCCTGGTGATATATGTATAGCCCTTTTTTCAGTCATGGAATTAATTGTAAATCGTCAATTTAAAAAAATACCTTGAGTATCGTAGCTCCTTGATGACCAGCAGACACGCTTCTGTAGTAATATATATTAGTGGCATATTACTTATTGAATTTATTGAATGGCATGGTATTTATTGAATTTGGATTTTTTTTATTTAAAAAAAAAAAGAGGGGCTCTGTTTGTTTGTTTTTTTTTTTGTATGTAAAAATAAAGAGTGTATTGAAAATTACTTTGGGATAATGTTTTTCCTTTTGTCATATTTTAAGGAATTCGGTATTCGCCCGATTAGCCAATACAAGTCGAATACCGAATAGTAACCGAATATCCGTTTCAACACTAACACATACCTAACCAGCAATATTTTTTTCAGGATCACCCCTTAAATAAAATCTTCGCTACGCTCTTAGGCGCAAGCACCATTTCAGAGCAACTCCAAAACATTAATCGTCTTCAAGTGGTGGGCATCTCCAAAATTTCGAATAATTTAAGTCCACCATCCCCCACTTTGCATGCGGGGAGCTTTTTCGTTTGTTCGTGTCAACATGTATCGACCACAGCCAACCAGCCAAATACCTAGACCAGATCTTCATTGAAATCTGGTTCCAGCTGAGGGTAAAACCATTTGGCAAAAGCATAATTCTTCATCTTGATCAACGTCGCATCGTCCAAGTCTCAAAACCTGAGCGACCGTCCTCATCGACAACGACAACGACACTTCGCCGTAGCATCTTCACCGAGTATATATAGAAAATCTATAAGATTTTTCATTTTAGTTGGTACTCTACACTCTGTCTAGCAGTTAACCACACTAACACCACCTGTGTCTTCTTTTTTCGTCTTATTAATTTGGTGCCGCTAAATCGGTCAAATTCATCGACTAATTGAATTGTGACACGATAAGGATATCGTTTGTTTTTTTCCGTTTTTTTTTTCATTTTAAAACAAATCCTTGAAAATACATTTCTTGTGGACCATCAAAAGACAGGATACTCCTGTGGATTATTGCTGCTAAAAAATAAAATAAAGTGCTCATCATGGTGAGTATTTTGAGTTTTTTTTTGAAACCATGGTCATCATCATCTTGCCTTCGATAAGCTGCATAAGGATTGTTGGGACGGTTGGGCAATATTGTTAGTGATTTACAAGTGAAGTGTTTGAAAATGAAAAGAACTCTGGAACTCATGCTGATAGCAGAGCAACTAATGTTGAATATAAATATAAGCAATGCATTGCACTGCTGGACCATTGCATAACTAGAATGCCATTTATCTATACCTTTGTGTGTGGACAGCTAGTGTTGCTGTCGATCCATCTGCCTTCGGTGACATTTAACTTTGGAAGACATTTAACTTTTGATTTATAGAGATATACACCCTAAGCAGTGTGAAGAATTCAAATGACCCATTGGTGTTGATTTGTGCTTTTGTAGCGCATCAAGATTGCGCTTAATTATCATTTGGACGATGTGGAGATGTTGCATCTTCATCTTTGTTTGAATTGGTCAGACGAATTAATTTCGCTGCAAGACAGGTAGCCAGCCATGTTGTGTGAGCGGTGGTCGAAAAGATATTTAATTATGCATTTTACAATGCTGTCAAGTTTTTGTGACAAAATTATTTATTTTTTTTTTTTTTGTTTCGAAGACATTTACACAAATTGAAAAGCTCGTGGGAATGATGAAGATGTTAATGAAGCTTTTTATTAACCATTCCAAAAATATTATTATTAAGATTTGTCATCAATTGGCAGTGGCTTTTGACTTTTGTGAACTTAAGCAAAAAAATTAAATCTAAATGAGAAGGAATTATGATATTAATTATTATTTATTCAAAAAAGACAAAAAATGATATTGACTTAGTAGTAGTTTTAAAAAAAAGATATTTGTGAATTATTTTTCAATGCTAAACTATAAATATCTAAACAGATAAGTCAGGAATTTTATTGATGAATATTATGATTGATATTGGTTGTCTTAGCGAAACTAAAAAGAATAATTAATTCTTGTAATTGAATAGTTCTTTTTTTTTAATTAATAAATTAATAAACTCTAAAAAAACTGCATACCAAAATAAAAAAAATGTTTTTCAAAAAACTAAAAATAAAAAAACAGGGTTTTATCAAAACCGGTCCTACAATTTTCGAAATACATTTTTCATAAATTCTTTGATATTTAAGACGTAATATAAAAACAAAGTCTTAAGACAAGTTATATTTTAAAAGTTTTAAATCTTTAAGACATATTCAGATTCACCCACATATTGTAACCATAGAATAGTGTTTTAAAAATGTTGAATTTCATAAGAAAATTAATATTTTCGATAACTAGTAAATACGTTTTTTTAAGTTAAAAGAAGTTTCCAATTGATCGAAACTAAGCTAGAAATGAGAAAAAAGTACTAAGACCTCTCGTTCGGGGCCATTGCTTTTCGCATCGATTTAATTACAAACGAAATGCTTTAAGGGTCATTGAATTTCATGAGGTGTTAATTCAAATAATAACTTTATTTAGCTCTTATTTTACGTAGGCTGCCGAAACATCCATTTCCATCTTTCATGGACTAAATTCTAAAAATATGGATCATTTTTAGCTCCATGAAGGGCAGAGTTCTGCGCAATATACACTCAACTAGTTCTGTGAATGCGGCGTGAATCTAATCCAATCAATTGATTCGCTGACTACAGTAACCGTATCCTTAGCTTCTCATATTCATTTCAAGAATATCTTCGGATGTGAAATTGCAAAAGCAAAAGGCTCATAAAATTCTGGGGTATAAAATGTGCACCAGTTTACCTTTGAGCCCATTTTCGTTCGTTCTCTAGAGTACAGAGATTCTTTCATTAGCCGTACTACACGAATGCGGAATGCTCTACCATGCTCTATCTATCCATCTAATTCTGATATTCAAAAATTCGTGACAAATGTACACCGACAGCTCCTTTGAATTCCCCTCTGCCTATTGCTAGTGCTTGCTCTGTTTTTCCGGTATATAAAAGCTATCCAAATTCTTTAGTGTGCGTTAATTAAACAAAAAAATAAATAAGGACGGGACTTACCATGTTCACCGAATTTAAAAGGGCTGACATAAGATGAACTTTTTAAAAACGGGGATTATTTTTGAGAGAATATTGACTTCCTCGTAAGAGGAAGTAGCCTCAAAGAATGAAAGACAAGCAATAGTAGAAAGTTTTTATTCATGTCTGTCTTATTGAAAGCTAAGCAGAACTATTTGGCTTATCCGGCCCATCGCGGTTCAATTATTCAAGAGAGATGTTTTTTTAGGATTGTTGATGCTGCTTCTTTTTGGTCATTCAATCCGAAGTTCAGTTTCATAATAATGCGACTACTTCAGGATATTGTAGGTACTTAAGCTTAAAAAGAAAATTAACCAATTTTGAAAATGAACGCAGTTAGTGAATCAATAAGCTGGGATGAGGTTTAGCCCTGTGGCAAGATTTGGCTGAGTTGAATGTTTTAAAACCGTAAATTATTTTGAATCAATAAAAACTCAACTCCAAAATTAGTGTTCGGTCTTCTATATTTTATTATGTCCCCCAGTAAATCAATTGAAATAAATAACTTGTGAAATAAATAAACTATGACCTAACAGAGCACAGAATTGCAAATTAATATGCAATTCATTGCAATACAAAAAAAAAAACATCAATGTCCATGGTGTTCAGCAACCATATTTGTAGAATAAATATAATTTATTTTCAAGAACCCTTGGACTGGTTACTATACGACCAGAGCTCATATAAATTCACAGCCCACATGAATCGTGCATGGTTGCAATGTACTTGGAAGAAGATTTTTGAAGATTTTATTCAAACCCACATTTTGAATGCACCTTAACGATGATGAGCAATGAATTTGTAAAACAAAAAACAACAACAAATATCTTTAAGCCTTGGTTAATTGTTGAAGTTGGTTACATTTTAAACTGCAAGGGTGATTCGAAGAAGAAAATAATACAACTTTTTCTAACAAAACACACAGATACACATTAATCTAATAAACGCAACATTTACTTTAACCATGAAGATATTAATATAGCTAATGACATTCAATATCCAAACCCAACCCTTAAGCGACATTTCAATTTTCAAAAAATTATTCCCCACACCTAAGTAATCAAATTTGATACCTTCAAACATAATTGTTGCCTAAGGCGGGTTCGTACGTACCAAATGAAAAAATTAACTAGCTGAACCATCTAGACATTGCTCGGATATACCAAATAATTATTTAATTTAGTCATAACATGCCCAAGGCCGTAGTTGTACCTCCGAAATTGTAATAACAGTGTTCTTAAACTTAATTCACTGTTTGTTCTTGTTGATTCTCACATTTCCTAGTGCATATTACAATGCTCTCTCGCGATATTATTTGCGTGCATATATTTTTTAGTGATATATTTATATTAAAATGATTTTTTTTTTAATTAATGCTTATATTTTTAATTAAAGCTTGTCTTCCCGTTTCTGTGTGTCATGAAAATAGCAAAATTTTAGGATTTAAACAACTTCTAACGAGTTGAAAGAATATCGTTATTATCTCAAAAAACATCAGGAAAAGTTTACTGTATTTCCTGTCCATTTTTTGTTTTAATGTCGGCACATCCTTCCCATGATGAAAACAACGATTTGAAATACGTTGATATAGCTCTGAAAAGCTATGAAAAATGTGTGGAGCATAGCAAACATTTAATTGCTTTAATCAGTCGACATAATAATTCAACTTTAGATATTGAGCTCGTACAAAAGTATGACGAAGAAAAGTTTTACTGGCTTAATGTGTTCTACGGATTGATTGTGATCGTACAGCTTTTGAATTTTCTTAATCCCGTACCACAGCAGTTGATTATTTTTCATTTTTACAGAAATCATACATTTTTTTATGGAACTAATCAAATGATAACCAATACCAACAAAAAAATTCTCAAAAATTTTCATCAAAACCGTTGGAGCCGTTTTGGAGAAAAATAAGCTTTTCCTAAACGGTCGTATGGCAAGTACCGTTATTTTTAGCCCTAAAAATTAAATTTCAATTACCCCTCTGAGGAATCCCAAAAGATAAACACATACCTAATTTGAAGGCAATGGCTTAACCCGTTTAGGCTGCAGCTCGATATACACCAAATCAAACGTTCTGAACCTATGGAAAGTATTAAACTCACAACACTTAATGGTTTTTAGAAAAAAATGGAGTACGCCATCAGACGTCTTAAATAATAGTGAATTTATGAAAATAGTATTTCAAAATTGTGACGAATTTTGATAAAATCGTTTTTCGTTAAAAAAAATTGATTTTGTAAGCAGTTTTATGGACTTTATTTATATAAAGCTAATTATAAAATTATTTTTTTTATAAGTTTTAAAAATTTATTGAAGTTTCAAAAAAAGGGTTTAAAAATTGATTCTAAACAGAAAAAAATAATTATTTAAAATGTTGTTATGCAGATCTCTTTAAATATAAAACTTCATCGAAATCCAATAAGACGCTACCGAGATAGTCAGAAATTAAAAAAAAATAAAAACGTTATATGTAAGGTATCGTAAATAGACTCTTCCGGTAAATTTGGTTTTGATTAATTGATAGCTAATAACTCCAAAAAAGCCGTTTTCGAGAAAAATAAGCTTTTCCTTAACGGTTATATCGCAGATTCCGTTATATTTGGCCCTTAAAATAAAATACCAAAAACCCCTCTTAGGAATGCCAAAAGAATCACACATACCAAATTTGAAGTTACTCGCTTGAGCCGTTTTGACTGCAGTTCGTTATACATACAGACAGACAGACAGAAATTTTTACTCAATGACTTTTTTTTACTTCTCTATGATCGTAATGTCATGTTTGATTGTTATCTCGATTTTTTAATCTGAACAAATGCATTGCTTGCCTTATACCTTACCTAACCTTAGGTCTGGGTGCCCTGCCCAATCAACCAAACCAACCAACAAACTTCTCCAGTCAGATCGGTTCCTAGCTAGCTGCCTAAGTTTCGGTCTTCCTACATACATTTGTTTTCGAGTTTTGCAAACACCAACAGATTTCTTTGTTTATAGAAATAAATACAATATTGTATTGCTTAAATACCTAAATTGTATGCTTTGACATCCTTCCTTACAAATTAATAAACAAATCGCTAATGAAATTATTCTGATCTAAATAGAAACCAAAAAATCTTAAAATCACTAAAATCTCATTTAAACTTAGATAAGAATGCAACTCCAATAACGTAAAAAACAAAAAAAAAGTTTTTAACTGAAATGTGTGTTCTTGTTGATTCTCATATTTTAGAATGGCTTTTACAAGTATTTGCTTACTTTGTATTCATATTTTTAATAATATTGTTAAAGGTTGGTAATGTATGTTTCAGAAAGTTTATGTTTAAATAGGACCGTAAGTAAAACTTATAAATTGTAATTAATGCGAATATTTCTCGCTTTCGAACTTTTAAGATGACCTTGAGATAAATTCTCAAATTTTTAAGAGCTCAGTTGGAATTCAATAAAAAATATAGTCAAAATCGACAAAATGATTATTAATATTATAACTTAAATAATATTCCAATTTTAATTAAAGAATACTTGTTTATTCCTTCAGCAGTTATGCACCAAAATAACTTCTGATATAATAGAATAAACTACTTTATATTCAAAAATATTAATATTCTTCGGTCAATAAATTATAACACGTTTTATTTTTTCAATTTAGTTTATACTCTTGTTGTTTGACATTTAAATTGTATGCATTTAATATCAATTTTAATATTTTGAAAAACATGTGTCGGCCATTATAATAAATATTTATACAAAATTTCTTTGAAAAAGATGCTGGAAATAAAACACATGGCTTTTGAAATGAAAAATATTTAAGCTTGCTGACCAGATTAATTTTTTTCAAATTTCCATAAACACAAATCAAGCAGATAGAAGCCATTTTTTAATTTTATACTAACGGTTAAGGCATTGTATTTAAAACATTTAACATGGCTACCTTCTGCTAATATTGTTTACATTATTTTTTTGCCCTCAAACGGCTGTGGCTTACATTAATAGATGACCGAAAAAATAGCATTTTATTACTCGAAGTTATTGAGCATAATTAATCATTAACTAAATTCCATCGGAAGCCACCTTAACAGACCAACTAAGTGATTAATCGCTCGTTAACATTTATATTGCAATGCTGAACGAAACATAATTCTATTGTTCATCAGACCATGACCTATACATCCTATAATTTCACACAATAAAGAAGCCAGCTTTAAGCTCTTTTTCGGACTAAAAACTTTACAAGCCGGTCTTCAGGGTCATCTTGTAAGTAGGTATGTAGGTGAGGTGTGATGCACCCTGTAGGGATATTCTTACTCATCACTTGGACAGAAATTTTGAAATCACTTGCCATCACCAAAACAAAAATAAACCTGGTCTTTCTTAATTGCTCTTGGAGACATTTTCATAAACAAACGATGACGATGATGGACACTCATAAAGATACAACAACAGATTATAATGCATTCTAAGTATCTCATAAATGTCCAAGACGTCTTGCCATAACGCAGATAAGATTATTATCACCGAACTAAACCGAATTTATTTTCCGAAATTTATTTTGACCTCGTTACAAGATTTGGCGGGATTACGGCATCCAATGGATACGTAAGAATGAAGATACGAACAGAGTGTACATTGTCCTCGACGAATTCGAGAAAATTGTTGAATTAACTTTTTGTCGAAGCTTTTATTGAGGCACATCAGAGAGAGGTTGATCGTGACACATCTTTGGTAACCACAGCACACAAAGCTGTTCGGAACCAGTGTGTCCGTCAGGTTGTTGAATGTTGATGTCTCGGTGTTTACATAATTGAATTGAACTTTGATGTAATGTACCTACATCGATAATTGTATAATTTTTTTTTTACTTTTTTTATTCATGATTTGTGCACACAAAAAGTCTGCGCGGTTGCCATTGGTGCATGTGGTCAGTGCAGAGGTAAAAATATGCGAAAAACTATTAATGACCGTGTAAATATGCATCTCAGTATTTCAATGATGATGGAGCTTGTGAAACAGATGCTTGGGGTGATTGAAGATACAAAAAAACATGGTCTTAACGAGAATTTGTCAATAAAGACGATCAAACGACCCAGACGATTAAAGACACTTGAGATTGCAGCAGAGGCAACTTGAATCTGCAGAAAACTAACTATTGTTGGGAGGTTGTAAGTGTTTGCCCTTTTGCAAAAGAATGTTCACCACGGAATCGTTAATTCAATTAGCGTAAGTTGAATCTTGGGTAATTCCAGACAGATAAGTTCGATAAGACAATGGGTTGAAATTCGATTGTTGTTGCTGAATATTATTGCAAATTAATGGTCTGAGCTTCAATAAAACATTCAAATATGTTATAACATTTGTGATCAAAGTACAAACTACGTGTACAACTATTGTCAAAATAATAGTAACACACGGTATTTTTCTTTAAACTTCTGTGTAGAACTTATGTTAAGCAATTATATAAACCCAAAACGTTGAAAATTAATTGGAAACAATGGACAAAGTTGAGTCAAGATACTTTTTTTTATGAAATAAATTTACTTAAGTCCTGTCCATACAAATAGAAAAACTTTTAAAAAAATTCAAACACTTATTTTTTGAATGCATTTTTTTATCTGTTTTCTTTTCAAATAATCAAGAAATAGCAATTTGTATTATTTTTCTGTTGGAAACTTATTGGCCATGAAATTTATAAATTTTTTTTTAAGCGCTCGAAATAAGGCTTTGTTAATTTTAACGAATGTTCTGTGTTTTTGTCTTCTTGGAAAAACCATTTCAACCTATTAACACCCAAAGGTATTTAAAATAGAAAATATTAGTTTTTTATAATATTTTCTGTTTATTTAGGTGACAGTTAAGACAAATACAAAAAAAAAATTAAACAAAAAATGTATTTATGGAGGTTATGGAGGTGTCCTTTTTTTATTACAATGGGGTTATGCATTACCCCATTTTCAATAACATGAACATTTTTAAAGTACCCTTTCCCAATACATAGTGTAACATTACACATTTCACAGCACCATTTCGATTTTAAAGAACATTGGCGACATCTTAGTTGATTTGGTAGTTTTTTTTGGGAAAGTGGTACCCTGGGCTCTCCACAATGCTTCGGAGGTAATGGAGTGTTATTGCTCTAGTAAATTTTAGTAGATCGCCTTTGTAGCTGTGCTAGCTTGTGGAGATTCCAGGCATTGGACGTAGTAGACGAGATCATGGCTGTGAATAGGTTCCACTACTACTTTTTGTCTCTTATTTCAATGGAGTAAGTGTTGATGAACTGGTCATGCAGATCAACATCACCCATGTTCGGGTTGTAGTTTTTGAAAAGAAGTGGCTGAGGAATATTGACTTCCTTCTGCTCGTCCTTGCTCCACCGTTGGACATTTTCAAGAGGTTCAATCTGGTCGTAGTTCGTGGCCATCGTTACGATGCTATTGTCCTTCATTTGTCTTATCAAATTGGTGGTCAAAAGTTCCTGTTTTCTGCTTTTGAAATTCTTTATTGGGAGGAAGAGGACATTTTCTTAACCGATTATCCCGAGCTGTTCCGGTTGCTTTAAATTTGTTTTCTTTTAAAATCTTCATAAGACCATAACTAGTAAAAAAAATTATCGAAATAAATAGCATGGTCACTTGGACAGTTGTTTAGAAGAATGTCGACCGAAATACTTCACCTTTGATTCATATATAGATAAATGCTCATGCATATATCCCCACTTTTGAAACTTTTGGCATAAAAGTTTACAGAGCGGACGTAGTTTTGACATTTTATCGTTCAAGTCAGGGGTATTATTATCAGCAAAATGAATGAATCGTTTTATTTCTTGGAATCTGTTCCTAGACATACTGTTTGCAACAATAGGTACATGTGTATCAGCTGCTTGTTTCCAGTACATGAATTCTCTTGCTTCAGAGTGATAGCACGAAAATAGAAGGATTCCAATGAAAATTTTCAAGTCTTCATCATTGAACGAAAAGCTGTGTTGGTTTTTTTGACCTGCATACAACATGGTTTGACTAACGATAAGTTGCCTTACCTCGACATCAAACAGTTTTTCAAAGACTTGAACTTCGTTGAGTCCAACCAAATCTGAAGCGCAGCTTTGAATTCTACCCAAAAAATTCGTTGTTCGATTTATTCCATCCGTTGACGAAATGGACTTTGTCCATAAGGGTGGAGCAATTGACTTTCTAAGCTCAGACAATGGAATGTCATCTTCACTATCAAAATCACCGTCGTCTGCGCTAAATAGGATTCCAAAAAAATCTCAACCTCACCTGGAACATCTTGTGGTAACTCTACTGTCTTTATGTTGTCTTCATCGATATCCTCTTCATCCATAACATAGTCCACCGGTGGAGGAATCATGACGATATCAGCGTTGACTATCTTTGTATTACTATCAATTTCTTCCAGGGCGGAATCGAGATTGTGGAAACATTTTCCATAAAATTTGTTTGTAGATATTGATCTAAAATCTAATCTGTGTACTTAAAAGAAAAATGTATGCATGAACCCACTGTCCTTTTTAAAGTACATCTAACTTTAGCTTTGATTACCTCCGTTTATTTATACAAAACTATGTGGGGACTAACTTTTAACTAAACTTTATGTTTATTTTAATAAATTCTGCAGAAATAATCAAACTATCTCGTTGATTGAATTTTTTGAAGTCACATACTTGTTTTGATGGACACGAAACAAAAAATATTTTAAAATGCTTTGCGCAAAAAGACAATGCAACATACGCCTACATAGATAAAAATTTTTTTTTTTTTGAAAAAATTCAAAAATACTCAATAAAGCCAAAAAAGCCTTAAGAAGATGATTTTTATTTCATAGCCTACTATTATATGCACATAAGGAAACTGCATTTTGCTGCACTTTAAAAAGGACAATGGGAGAGAATGGGTTAAAAGCATATTTTTCCTCATCCAACAACAGTAGAAAAAAATATACTCTTTTGTCACATATTCAATCGGATAAATTGAGCCCACACTCCACCAACAGAAACAACCCTACAGCATGATACTGCCACCAAGTTCCAAACAAATTTATTTTTGTCTCATCGCTCCAACAAGATATTCCTCTATTATGTTCTTGCTTTTTGTGGATCTTCGTTGATTTGATAGAATTTGTCAAATGAAAAATTTGTTGCCTATGTATTTTTTTTGGCAATGGAACTTTCCTAGCCGATCTTGAAGGTAGATATGCATTCTGTAGTAATCAACGGATCGTTCTGCAACTAACACTAATTCATGTGTTATAATGAAAATCTTTGAATGACAGAAATAGATCTGATTTAGGCGTCCTTATTAATGACAATTTTTCTCTTCTGGTGATTTTTGACGACCGCCATCTTTTTTCCGTAGAAGTGTTAGCTTGATGGCATTAACATTTGAAATTGAACGCGGAATGTTGCACTAATGAAAACTCATCTTGACTCATGTTGATAACAAAGTTTTATCATTTGGATGTTCTATTAAATTGTTTAGCTTACAATGGTGATTTGGCATCATTGACTGACATATTTGACAGATGTCACCAAAAAAACATGGCCGCTAAAATCAATGCGCGCCAATTGCAAAACCCCATTTTTAAACTTTGCATACCAAAAATTCATGATCTTTTTAATTTTTATAAAACTGGCAAAGTCGTTTACGAGAAAGACGAACACAGTTTTGAGAGTTATTAGAAAACTTTGCCTCAAATTGTTCCAAGGAATATAAGGATATGTATCAAGGCTTGACAGCTTCTTTCATCTTTGATAATTTGATAATTCACTGCGGCCACGTTTTTTCGACTCTGGTTTATCAAAGATTTTTGATCTCTTAATTGTTTTTAATGAGAATACTATTCGTTAACAATTCTCAATTTGTACTTACGATATAGGTACTATACAGCCTGAACGGTTCGGCTAATCGTCTTTAATTTAGAACTTAAGATTATTTTGACATTCAACAAAGGACTTTTTTAAATTTTTGTTGGCTCAAATATCAACGGTACCTTCCATATAACCGTTAAGTAAAAGCTTATTTTTCTCAAAAACGGCTCCAAGAATTTTTATGAAACAAATCAGTTTACTATTGTAAGTATGAGATATGTCTTGGTGAAAAAAATTTTATTTTGTGGGCTTGAAACGGTACCTCCCATAGGACCGTTTTTTTCATTGACTTTCTCGAGAACTAGTTAACCGATTACAATCAAAATTGATATTCAGGAAGATGTAGGTAGTCAAAGTAATTTAACATTAAAATATTTTCAAAAGCTTTTATTTTGTATTTTTAATAATTTTAAAAATCAAGATTTTGAAAACGTGTTGATGAATTTGATTTAAAATTTTGTTTTTAAATGAAGGTAACTTTTGTGCTTAAGTTTGCATTCTTGAATTATTTTTTTTTTATTTTTTAAAAAAAGTTGTTTTTATTACCCTTTTATTTAAAATCCGTTCCTACAATTTTCCAAAAAAAAAATCACACTTTTTAATATAAAAAAATGGCGTTCAAATTATTCCACTCAAAACTATTTTACGTATTTTTTTTATTTTTTACGAACTATCAAAAGTCACAAAAACCGAATTAAAACTTCAAAATTGCGTTGATATTTTTCAAATGTTATTAGCTGTGACCGCACATATGAGCAAGTACGTGCGATCCAGTCTCTCAATTTATTTTTTTTTGGTTTTCTCTACTTCGAAATCTTTTTTATCACATCTTACAGCACTTGGATCGTCCTGCCTGTATGGCCAACTCTGCAATATTCTTCCTTGAATACGTAGTATGAATTATATGTTATGAAAATATAACATGGTCTGATCTCTTCGACTTTCGTTTCCTGTAGAATAGTTTGCTGACATATTTTGGTAGTAAAGAAAGTAGCATAAGATCGATGAGTTCTAAATTGGGTTTTCAGTCATAGTTTGTTTTTGAGCTAAAGTATCTTTTAACAAAGCACCAAACAGAAGAGATTTCAGTCGCAAAATTTTACTTAATAAGTGGTGTCCCATGTCTAGTACATGTCTGCATAAGAAAATTATGCTTTCAGCTCATTTCCAAAAAAAAACATTTTGGGATTGCTGTGTTCTTAACGGAACAAAGAGGAACCCAATTGTATCGTTCCTCGCATCGTAAAGATGAGGTTAGCAGAAGATGTGGAGTCTGAAATATTTGCACATTTCAAATGTTTAGCACTGTTCTGCCTGAAAAAACTTTGTAACTTTACGAAAAAGTTTTTCCTATAGAAGAACTCAAAACCATTCATCCACATAAGGTTATTATAGCCTCTGGAAACACAGCCTTTACCCATTAAGTTGACCTTGAAAATGGTTTTATAAATGTTTTTTCTTTTAAGGGCTGCATCCTTATTAATTTTTTTTTCTTAGTTTCTGGATCCAGGATTTTTGTATGCTGAAGCCCTTTGTATTCTGGAACATCGAATATTTTGAGAATATTTTATAGTTTTTTACAAAGATGAAGGTTTTGATCCCCATATCAATCTGTTGACTAACTTAAGCACCAACAAAGTACAAGAATTATATTAAAACACCTTTAAATGGATTCTCAAATAGAGGTTTGAATTTATATTTCAAATTTAATAAGAAAGTTTTGTAGTCTTTAGGCAACAGCTTCCAAATATTTTCATAAATTGCCACCTTTAACCTTATTTATAAAAATGATAATATTTTATATGCAAATAAACCAGATTCGGATTACTTGTTCCAAAAAAAAACAAAAAAAAATCAAAATGTATCTGACGGGCCAAAACAAGTCCAATGCTGTCATCGAATCCGTTTCGGACTAAGCTAACTCCCAACTACTTAACCTTCTGACGTTTAAATTGAATCATTCAGATTGATAGAAATTCTATTCTTAAACTCAAGTCCATTGGCATGGCTTTGTATCTGCATTAATCATCCCAAAAACAATAAACTAATAGTTATGTAACTTAAGGTTAAAAATATTTTAAATATGCAAATTTTGGTTTAAACAACAAATGTCTGTATCAATACACATGTCTTTACAAATTAACACACGGAACTTAGATTCTTTAATAAAAATCAAGTTTATCTTCCTACCTACTAAGATATTTATGTAGATACATACATAGATACATACATTCAAAAATTTTAATTAGTTAAACATGTTTGTTTGATTTTGGAATCATTATCATACAATTTCAATAGAATCCCGATCACTTTTACTTTGCGTTTTTCGGAACATTCTTGTGCTCCTGCCGTCGAAAATTCAAGAGACGAGACGGACAAGACAACCGAATCAAAGAACTGTCCGAAGAAGCTCATAAATAAACACCTCGTCTGAGAATCAACTTTCAATTTCTGCAGAACCACCTTCAAAATGTCAAATGTTCAACGGGTAAACTATGCAAATTTCAGCCCAATCGGTGGTGATGGGTTCAACGTCTTCAAGGCTTTCAACTTATAATATCTTGTAAGCCCGCAAACAATTGTCCATAAAACATGTTGGTTTTTTAAGGAATTAGGAAATCTAAATCTTGGGATTCGTCTTTGAATTCGTTAGTTTATTAGCGACAATGATACCAGTTTGGGAATTTTTTTTGAAATATTCAAATCAAACTTGTTCCGTGGCTATTTTGTTGAATAAAACAGATGATGCAACTTACCACAATCGAACTTGAACTTACACGACCTTCAGATTATGCGGCAGCTATAATCGGTTTAACCTACGATGGACATAATTTATTTACACAAAGAACTTACCGACAAAATGATGGGTCAAAATGTTTAGGAAATGCTAATATTGAAGACACGAGCAGGCCAGTAGGAATCTGTCGTCATATATGTTTTAAAACATATTTGCAGACCAATGTTGACACATTAGCAATAACTTCATTTTACCCATTTTGATGCGGCGCGGAGGTATTGCAATTTGGAATGTTAATTGATAGGTGCGTTGGTTTGAATTGAGTTATCCAACAAGTTTGTGTGATAATTCGAATGCAATGTGAATTTGGAAGATGTTGATAGGTTGATTTTGTATCTTTTAAATGAATTTTGAATGAACGATGTGCAACGAAATAATTTTAATTGTTTTTTATTTTTTTTTATTTTTATTTGCAGAAGAGCGCTATATTGCTATTAGCACTTTGCGCTGTTGGCTTCTGCGCGGAACTTGAGGTAAGAACATTGTTGAATGCTTGTTTTCCATGTTAACAAGCATATTTTCTTGTAATAGATTCCAAATGCCGAAGCGAATTTAGTTAGACAGACAAGGGAAATCGATGGTTATAATTATGAAAAACCGAAAGTACCGTTCACAGAGCCTACCAGAAAGACAACAGTTTATGTCCCGCAGACGACACCCTATCGACCACCAACAACCCAGAAGATTGTGACAACTCCTAGAACAACAGCTAGGACAACGCCATATGTGCCAATTACTCAGAAGACAACTCAATATGTGCCTGTGCGTACAACACCTAAGAACACGCCATATGTGCCAATAACTCAGAAGACAACACAATACGTTCCAGTGCGTACAACTCCTAAGACCACGCCGTATGTGCCAATCACTCAGAAGACAACACAATACGTTCCTGTGCGAACAACTCCTAAGCCAACGCCATATGTTCCAATCACTCAGAAGACAACTCAATACGTTCCTGTGCGTACAACTCCAAAGACCACACCGTATGTGCCAATCACTCAGAAGACAACTCAATACGTTCCAGTTCGTACTACTCCCAAGCCCGTTGTTACGCAGCCTACTCAGAAACTTGTAACTGGTTACACTTACCCAACACCGGACAAACCATTCACATACCCAACCACCTCAAGGCCAACTCAACCACCAACAGTAAGGACCACTCCGTATGTGCCAATCACTGTTAAGACAACCAGTAGACCTACTGCACCACCAACAGTAAGAACCACTCCTTATGTTCCAATTACGGTGAAGACAACAAGTAGGCCAACTCAACCACCAACTGTAAGAACAACCCCATATGTGCCTGTTACACAACCAAAGCCGTCACCAACTACATTGAAGCCAAAACCGACTGGTTACACTTACCCTCCACCCGTCAACCCACTGACATACCCAACAAAGCCAGTCACAACTCCACGTCCAGCTCCACCAACAACTCGTAGGCCACCACCACCAGTGACGACCCCAAGGCCAACAACAGCTAAGCCAACAACCAGGCCTCCACCACCAAGGACAACTCCAGTTCCCACTTACAAGCCAACAACCCGTCCTCCAGTTCCAACAACAAGGCCACCACCACCACCAGTCACAACCCGCAAGCCTACGACCCCCGTGCCAACTTACTTGCCACCCACAACCCGCAGGCCACCACCACCAGTTACAACTCCCAGGCCAACAACCGCAAGACCAACAACCAGGCCTCCACCACCAAGAACAACTCCAGTTCCTACTTACAAGCCAACAACCCGTCCACCAGTTCCAACAACAAGGCCACCACCACCACCAGTGACAACCCGCAAGCCTACGACCCCAGTGCCAACTTACTTGCCACCTACAACTCGCAGGCCACCACCACCAGTAACGACTCCAAGGCCAACAACCGCAAGACCGACAACCAGGCCTCCACCACCACGTACAACTCCTGTACCGACATACAAGCCAACAACCCGTCCTCCAGTTCCAACAACAAGGCCACCACCACCACCAGTGACAACCCGCAAGCCTACGACCCCAGTGCCAACTTACTTGCCACCCACAACTCGCAGGCCACCACCACCAGTGACAACTCCCAGACCAACAACACCTAAGCCAACAACCAGGCCTCCACCACCAAGGACAACTCCTGCACCGACTTACTTGCCACCAACAACCCGTCGTCCAGTTCCAACAACAAGACCACCACCACCACGGACAACTCCTGTACCGACTTACAAGCCAACAACCCGTCCTCCAGTTCCAACAACTAGACCACCACCACCACCAGTGACCACCCGCAAGCCCACGACTCCAGTGCCAACATACTTGCCACCCACAACACGCAGGCCACCACCACCAGTGACAACTCCCAGGCCAACAACAGCTAAGCCAACAACCAGGCCTCCACCACCACGTACAACTCCAGTTCCAACTTACAAGCCAACAACCCGTCCTCCAGTTCCAACAACTAGACCACCACCACCACCAGTGACAACCCGTAAGCCCACGACTCCAGTGCCAACTTACTTGCCACCCACAACACGCCGACCTCCTCCACCGGTAACAACACCAAGGCCAACAACCGCAAGACCAACAACTGCAAGGCCAACAACAAGGGCGCCTACAACTTATAAGCCTATTCCAACCACAACTGCTCCAAGGCCCAAGTCAACACCAGCTCCAACATATTTGCCTCCACTTCCAGAGACTACTCCCAGACCAACAACCGCAAGACCAACAACCAGACCTCCACCACCAAGAACAACTCCGGCTCCCACTTACAAGCCAACAACCCGTCCTCCAGTTCCAACAACAAGACCACCACCACCACCAGTCACAACTCCCAGGCCAACAACAGCTAAGCCAACAACCAGGCCTCCACCACCAAGGACAACACCAGTTCCAACTTACAAGCCAACAACCCGTCCTCCAGTTCCAACAACAAGGCCACCACCACCACCAGTGACAACCCGTAAGCCTACGACCCCCGTGCCAACTTACTTGCCACCCACAACCCGCAGGCCACCACCACCAGTAACAACTCCCAGGCCAACAACCGCAAGACCAACAACAAGGCCTCCACCACCAAGAACAACTCCAGTTCCCACTTACAAGCCAACAACCCGTCCTCCAGTTCCAACAACAAGGCCACCACCACCACCAGTGACAACCCGTAAGCCTACGACCCCCGTGCCAACTTACTTGCCACCCACAACCCGCAGGCCACCACCACCAGTCACAACTCCAAGGCCAACAACCAGGCCACCACCACCAAGGACTACTCCTGCGCCAACTTACTTGCCACCAACCACCGGTCGTCCAATTCCAACAACAAGACCACCACCACCACGTACAACTCCTGTACCGACTTACAGGCCAACAACCCGTCCTCCAGTTCCAACAACAAGGCCACCACCACCACCAGTGACAACCCGCAAGCCTACGACCCCAGTGCCAACTTACTTGCCACCTACAACTCGCAGGCCACCACCACCAGTGACAACTCCAAGGCCAACAACAGCTAAGCCAACAACCAGGCCTCCACCACCAAGAACAACTCCAGTTCCCACTTACAAGCCAACAACCCGTCCTCCAGTTCCAACAACAAGGCCACCACCACCACCAGTGACAACCCGCAAGCCTACGACCCCCGTGCCAACTTACTTGCCACCCACAACCCGCAGGCCACCACCACCAGTCACAACTCCCAGGCCAACAACCGCAAGACCCACAACCAGGCCTCCACCACCAAGAACAACTCCAGTTCCTACTTACAAGCCAACAACCCGTCCACCAGTTCCAACAATAAGGCCACCACCACCACCAGTGACAACCCGCAAGCCTACGACCCCAGTGCCAACTTACTTGCCACCCACAACCCGAAGGCCACCACCACCAGTCACAACTCCCAGGCCAACAACCGCAAGACCAACAACGAGGCCTCCACCACCAAGAACAACTCCAGTTCCCACTTACAAGCCAACAACCCGTCCACCAGTTCCAACAACAAGGCCGCCACCACCTCCAACAACCCTCAGAACTCTTCCACCCGTTACCACACCTAGACCCACAACCCCAATTCCAGTGACTAGGCCACCTCCATCTCGCACATCGACTCCCGCTCCAACCTACTTGCCACCAATCGATGGCTACAAATATCCAATTCCAGACCCCGTCTTCGTCTACTGAAGCCCCCACAGTAAGCGCCAGCAATAGTAGCCTTCTAAGCCAGTTACAAAAAAAAAACTAAGAACCCTATTAACCCTCGAGGTTAAAGATCTAGCATAGGTAGGTTAGGTGGAACAACTTGACTAGGGCTAGATTCTTCTAGTCATTGCAGTGTGTAGCCCCCTTTTTATCATCCCTTTCCCCCAAAAGACGGAGTGTTTGTTCAATACAGCCACTTACTGTTATTATGTAAAATAATTATTGAGTTAGGTTTTTGTTATTAATAAATTATAAGAATATTATTGTAAAACTATTCGCATATTGTGTCTAATTGTTTTTTTAATGTTATAACTCGTAGTCAAGAGCGTTCACGCGAACGTAAACGCTTTTTTTAGTTAATAAATTTAATTGAAAGATCAAAAAATTCTCTTGGCTTTTGTTATTCTGATAATTAAACCCCTGCCTCTCTGAACACCCTTCTAGGTTTGATTATGACTATGCTTCTTTCTGTACGTCTCCGTCTGCTTGACATTGTTTTTTACGTTATCTAAATTTAAGTGTTGCTTTTATACGAATTCTAGAAATCCTACAATAAACGAATTACTTTGTAAAAAAAATGAATAATTTTGTGTTTTTTTTGCGGAAATTAATGCGGAACTGGAAACCGTTTTGTCTTGAACTTCAGCATCGCTCTTGGATCGTTGTGAATGAGTATAGCAGGTCAAAACACCAGCGACGCTTATACGTTTTAAAATTCAAAAGTTCAACCTTCAACTGTCAAAATTTTTCTCAATCAACGAAAAATGAAGTAGGCCACCAAAAGTGACAAAGAATTTATGAAAAAAGTATTTCGAAAATTGTAGGACGGATTTTGATAAAATCCTGTTTTTTTATTTTTTTTTTTAAATTTTGGTATGCAGTTTTTTAGAGTTTATTTATACATTTGATTATACAGTTAAAAATTATTTTTTTTGATTAGTTTTAAAAATATTGATTTTTCAAAAAAAAAGAAAAAAAAAATTTAGATATGCATAATTAATTTGGCTACCTAGATCTTTTCAAATATAAAATTTTACAGAAATGCATAGAGCCGTTACCGAGCAAGCCAAAAATTAAAAAAAAACCTTTATATGAAAGGTCCCGTTAATAGACTTTTCTCGTATATGTGGTTCTGATCAAACGATAGCCAATACTAACAAAAAAAAATTCTCAAAAAAATTCATTAAAATCGTTGGAGCGGTTTTCGAGAAAAATAAGCTTTTCATAAACGGTCGTCTGGCAAGTACCGTTATTTTTAGCCCTAAAAATAAAATTTCAATTTCTCCTCTGAGGAATGCCAAAAGATAAACACATACCAAATTTAAAGGCAATCGCTTAACCCGTCTAGGCTGAAGCTCGATATACACCCGAACAGACAGACAGACAGACAGACGGACATTTTTTGCCATTGACTTTTTTAGGCTTCTCTATGATCGTTATGTCATGTTTGATTGTTATCTCAATTTTTTTTTATATTCACGAATCCTAACCTTGCCTTATAGTCCCTATAATCGCAAGTAAAAAGCAGATCTGCTTGCAGCCCAATTCGCGGCAAACCCAACACTGGCCGCAGGTGTCAGAACTCCTCCTGTACTTGAGAGCGTAAATGATTTTATGGGTCGCAAGAGTATTGAAAGATCTCAATATAAATAAATCCGCTGGCCCGGATTGTATCCCCGCTATTGTTCTGAAGAAGTGTTCTTCAACGCTGGCAAAACCTTTGCGTAAGCTTTTCCATCGGTCCTATTTCTCTGGACTCTTTTCGAGTGCATGGAAAACAGCATTTGTCCAGCCTATCCTTAAAAAAGGCGAATCTTCTGCACCCTATAACTACCGACCAATTGCACCAACGTCCCTTCTTTGTAAGGTCATGGAAACGCTGATTAATATTCAGCTTAAGAAATATCTCGAAGAACGAAACCTTCTTAATGACCGGCAGTACGGCTTTCGTAGCAACAGGTCCACCGGTGATTTGATGGTATATCTCACCGAAAAGTGGAACCAATCTCTCCATCGTTTTGGTAAAAGCAAAATCATTGCACTTGATGTTTCTAAGGCATTTGATAGAGTTTGGCATCAAGCCCTTTTATCGAAAATGCGTGCATTTGGACTCGACGAAACTCTTCTTCGTTGGATTAGTAATTACCTTTCGAAACGGTCAATACAAATCGTATTGGACGGATTCAAGTCTGATTCTCACAAAATAAACACTGGCGTGCCCCAGGGCTCTGTTTTGTCTCTGACTCTCTTCCTCATATTTATCAATGACTTATTATCTGAAACAACTAATCCAATCAATTGTTTTGCTGACGGCAGTACTCTCAGATTTTCATATTCGTTCCCAGAATCTCATCCATGTTCTTCGGATCTTGAACTGCAACGGCAGCGTATGATAAGTTATTAAATTCTGATCTTTACAGCATTGTACAATGGGGAACACAAAATCGCGTAGAATTTAATGCTTCGAAAACTCAATGTTGTCTTTTGTCGTTAAAGCAAAACATACCTCCAATGCCACTATCTATGAGCGGCACTTGCATTGAAGAAACAAAACACCTCTCAGTTCTCGGTATGTGCATTACAGGCCACCTTCTGTGGAATGACCACATATTTGACGTCGCCAAAAATGCTGCGAGGTGCTTAGGTTTCCTTCGAAGATGCAAGAAGTTCTTCACCCCGTCTGATCTGGCTACAGTATATAAAGCATTAAACTTGAGTTGAGTACAATTCCCATATTTGGGCAGGTGCTCCCATAACCCCTTGACTTTTCTTGATAGAATTCAAAAAAGAGCTTTGAAAATGATAGGCGACCGAACAATAACAGAAACATTTACATCTCTTGAGCACCGCCGTAATGTTTCGTGCCTTTCGTTATTTTATCGTTATTTTTACAACCAATGCCCTAGCGAAATAGCCAGCTGCATTCTTCCATGCCCATCAGTTTACCCTTAAGCCTAACTTCGGACGTACTGTTAAGTATAGAAATTCTTTGTTTAGTCGCGCCACACGAATGTGGAATGCTTTGAAAGGCTCTGTTTTTCCCTCCCATTTTGATATGCAGAACTTTAAAACGAATGTGCATCGGTATCTCCTCTTTTATCCTTCCTCCTTTCCCTAATGCTCGTACGGTGTTTAAATATTTTAAGGGTACACACAAACCCATTTCGCACGTGTACATTAAAAAAAATTGAAAACGGCATTATTGTTCATGATTCTATACTTTACAAAACCCTTTTGTTTAATTTGTGGTTTTTGTAATTATATTTTGTATTTATAAATAAAAACTTCAAAAACACACGAAAAAGTCAGCAAGATTGACAATCAGTATTTTCCGATCAATTTAATATAATGGAACGGAAAATTTAGCAGGAGACTAAAGCGATCAACATATGTTATTTTAAGTACAACAAATAAAGGGACAAACGCTCATTATTCCTACTGGTTACATTAATGGTCCAACTATTCGGGCATGATCAAGCATGGCCTATTGTCAAAACCGCAAACACAATCGTATGGCGATGGCTGTAATACTGAATCTCACTGACACATGCGAATTTGAAAAGCGTGACATTACACAGTAGATACAAATGACAGATAGCCATGTTCATTGTACAGGAGGCGTGTTTTCTTTTTTCGTCCAGAGAGCAAAGTCTGAGTTGTCATATTCGTTCAGAATGTGTTTAGAGCATGATCTAAGTACGCTTTACGCGTAAATTAACTGAGCTTTATGAGTAAGATGCTGAACACAATCAACGTCACTTTTGTTTTAAAACAATTAAAATGGCTGATGAGGTCAGTCGCTCTGGTAAGGAATCCTATCCTATTAATATTATAAACGTGAAAGTTTGTGAGTATGTATCTTTGTTGCTCTTTCACGCAAAAAACTACTGAATGGATTTTGATGAAACTTCACAAAAATATAGCTTACATATCAGAATAACACATAGGCTACAATTCATAAAGATATATCGTATATTATCCAATGTATAACGATAAGTGTCAAGAAAGTCGGAAAAAACAATTTCATCAAATTATCAGCGCGATTTGTTTGTGGTTAATAATATGTTATAAGGAATTTTTTATGTCAATTGTGTAGACTAATTAATTATAGTATTGACTACTGGAGATAGTATATATATAAAAACAAAATTTGTGTGGGTGTACGCTATAGTCTCGAAAACTATGCACAAAACCCTCTTGAGTGCTAAAAGCAATTCATTCTACAAGTGATAAGGAAGGTTTATAGAGCGGTCCGACCCCTGCCGATATATGGCGCTGGCATTGTCATTGATAAAATAAACTCAGTTTTTTAAATCTCGAAATAAAATACTTCATTCATTCTTTCTTGGGTGTAACAACGAACGCGGCTAAGGCTAGTATAAAATTAATTAAACAAATATCTAAAGAAACAAATAATTTTTTAACTTTTGTTGAAAAATAAATCCAATGTTTGTTTTATTGTTTTAAATTAATATATTTTTGGGTCTTATTTCTCTTTGGTTTTGTGGAAAATGATAGCTGTGCATTGAGTTGTGGAGGTTGTTTCATTTTATTCTATACACATTGCCACTCTTTGAAATATGTATGCAAAGGAGAAAGAGAATATTGCTGCCTATTAAAAAGCCATTTATGACAAATGCCAATTTTTTACAGCCAATTGACAAAATAAGTATATTTAAAAAAAAAAAGTTTGTTGTCTGTAAAGTCGGTTTACGGACGATAATTTTATATGATAACGTCATTTGAAAACATTGATGACACCAACACCAACATACAGCCCACTAACTCACACCATATACAATTCCACTTATCACGTCAAAATAAATCTAGTACTAAATCTGCTACTAATAACTAAACAGTGTACTAAATCTAGTACCAAAAACACAATACTACTAAATTCTAGTACTATGTACTAAAGATCTAGTACCGAAAATACTATTGTACCAACAACCTAGTACCAATCGGCACCTATTTTATATTTAACTAGCGGTACCCGCCGCGCGTTAAAACGCCCTAGAAAAAACATGTTTTAATGTGAAATGCGAAAATAATGCTAACGGGACCAAACATTCACAGGAACGATCCCTGGACAAAACTATATTTACCATGTAAATTATCTTAAAATCCTTTGGGCGGTTTGAGGAGTACATACTCGACATACATACACACAAACATACATCTGATGTTCGCCAGAATACGTTTGCGATCGATTTTTGTCAAAACACAAAGTCACCAAAAAATTATCTACAAACCCTCTGGTAAAATCCACACACACACACACACCATTATCTACATATACTTTCTACTTTAACAAAACCCCGCCCATTTTGTATTTCTTCTCCTCTTCTAGTACTTTTTGAATTTGAGTGGAATTACTTTGGAAATTTGCATTTGCCTGTTCTTTTTCATGTTAGCCTTGTGCTCGGAATACCTTTTTGGTTAAAAAAAAACAGTATCGCCGTTAGCGTAACGCGTTACTTTTCTTGTCAGCGTGAGCCATGTTATTTCGTATGTGCAGCGTACAAAATACTTAAATCTGAGCGCTCGGTTCAGAGGCCTTTTCTGAGTGAACAAAGAAAAGCGCCTAAGGTGGGGTAAAAGTAATCACTCTATTGGAAGACGAAATAACTTTTCCAAATAGCGACGAATGTCAATTCTGTTTTGTCATTTCTGAAGTAAACAGATTCAGAATACACATCAGCAAACCATGAAACGCTATACTCCTCAAGAACGCGCGATATTCTGAAGGAAGTATTCCACGTCGTCTAATATATCGCTTTGGCTATTTGCACTGGCCGTCTATATCACCCGATTTGACAGCTCCACACTTTTTTACTTGCGATTATAGGTACTATAACGCAAGTTATGCATTCGTGCAGATTAAAAATTTTGAGATAACAATCAAACATGACATTACGATGATACAGAAACATATTTGAGTTACTGGCAAAATTCTATCCTTCTGTCTGTCTGTCTACACGGATGTATTTTGGACTGCAGCCTAAACGGTTGGGCCAATCGTCTTCAAATTTTGAACTTAAGGTTATTTTGACATTCTACAGAGGAGTTTTTTAATTTTTTTTTTAGCTCAAAAATTAACGGTACCTGTCTTATAACCGTTATGTATAAGCTTATTTTTCTCGAAAACGGCTCCAAGAATTTTTTATAAAAAAATCAGTTTTTTGGTGAAAACAAATTCAATATGGTGGGCTAAAAACTTGGACCGGTTTTTTTTCTTCGACTTTTTGAAAAACTGGTGATCCGATTACAATCAAAATTGATCGATTACAATCAAAATTGATATTTAAGAAGAAGAAGGTAGCTAGAGTAATTTTGCATTATTTTTTTTCTAAAACTTTTTTTTTGTATTTTTAATAACTTTTTTTTAAATTTTTTTTTTTTTGAAAAATCAATATTTTGAAAACGGGTAAGTGATTTTTTTTTTTAATTTTTACACTTTTTCACATTTCTTAAAAAAATAAAATGGCGTTTAAATTTTTTCGCTGAAAACTAGTTTCAAACAATCAAAAGTCAGAAAAATCGAATATAATCTTTGAAGTTCCCTTAATATTTTTAAAATTTTATTTCAAGCTGTGACCGCACATAAGAGCAAGTACGTGCGATCCAGTCGTGCAATTTATTTTAGTGGGGTTACTTGAAGTTCTGACACAAGTGATGGAAAATGCCATAAAACCACACGGCGGCCACTTGACCGATATCAGTCACACGTACTCGATCTTATGTGTGGTCATAACGATGAATAAAATTTGAAATATACTAAGCGAACTTTCAAAGTTTTACGCAATGTTTGTGACTTTTGATAGTTCGAAAAAAAGTACGCAAAATTGTTTTCAGCGGAATAATTTAAACGCCATTTTATTTCTATATAAAATGTAAAAATGTGTGATTTTCGTTTAAAAAATCATATAGAAACGGTTTTTAAATAAAAAGGTTTTATCAACCGCAATTTTTAAAAATTAAAAAAATAACTCATCTTAAGCACAAAAATAACCTACATTTAAAAACAAAATTATTAAAAATACCAAAAAACAAAATAGGAAAATATTTTAATGTAAAACTACTTAGGATACCTAAATTTTCCTCCTCCTGAATTTTAATTTCGATTGTAATCGTATAATCAGTTTTCGAGAAAGTCAAAAAAAAAAACTGTTAATATTTGAGCTAAGAAAAAATTAAAAAAAAGTCTTCTTTAAAATGTCAACATAACTTTAAGCTCTAAATTTGAAGGTGATTGCAAACAAAATTCCTTAAAAAATATCCTTTTTACTTGCGATTATAGGGACTATAAGGTAAGTTTAGGATTCGTGAATATTAAAAAAAATTGAGATAACAATCAAAAATGACATTACGATCATAGAGAAGTCTAAAAAAGTGATCGAGAAAAAATGTCTGTCTGTCTGTCAGTATGTATGTATAACGAGCTGCAGCCTAAACGGCTAAAGCTATTTTCTTCAAACTTGGTGTGTGTGAATATTTTGGCTTCCCCAAAGGGAAAATTGAAATTTTATTTTTAGGCCTAAAAATAACGGTACCTGCCATATGACCGTTTAGAAAAAGCTTATTTTTCTCGAAAACGGCTCCAACGATTTTGATGAAAATTTTTAAGATTTTTTTTTGTTGGTATTGGCTATTATTTGATTAGAACCAAATTTCGGGGAAAGGTCTATTAACGGTACCTATCATATAACGGTTTTTTTTTAACTTTGGGCTTTCTCTGTAACGGCTCCTTGGATTTCTCTCAAATTGTATATTTAAGAAGATTTGGGTAGCTTAATTAATTCTGCATATAAAAAATTTTAATAACTTTTTTTCTTATTAAAATTAAATAAAAAAAAATATTTTTTTTGAAAAATCAATATTTTTAAAACTAATCAAAAAAAATTATTTTAAATTTTATAGTCACATGTATATTAATTAACTCTAAAAAACTGCATTCATAAATTTCAAACAAATGTTTTTTTCAAAAAACTAAAAATGAAAAAAACAGGATTTTATCAAAACCGGTCCTACAATTTTCGAAATACTTTTTTCATAAATTCTTTGTTATTTAAACGACGGACAGAATTTTGCCAGTAACTCAAATGTTTTTCTATCATCATTATGTCATGTTTGATTGTGATCTCAATATTATTTTTTGCACGAATGCATAACTAGCATTATAGTACCTCTATTCGCAAGTAAAAATTGTTATTCTGTTGGACCCAATTTTCAATGACTCGTCCACACATTTCCGTCGAAACGGCCGTTATTTCGCGTTCAATGTTGGCTCTGAGCTCTTCGAACTTCGTCGGCTTGTTGGCATAAACCAATGACTTAACGTTGCCCCAAAGAAGATAGTCTAGAGACATTAAATCGCACGACCGAGGCGGCCAATCAACTGGCCCATTTCTTGAGATAATACGCTCATCAAACTTACTCTTTAATAAATCGATTGTAAGGTGCGCTGTGTGGTTTGTGGCACCATCCTGTTGAAACCATATGTCGTCCAAGTCCATATCTTCCAATTCGGGCCAAAAATAATCGGTAATCATGGCGCGATAACGCTGGCCATTTACAGTAACGTGACGATCGTTATCGTCGACGAAAAAATATGGCCCAATAACGCCGCCGGCATGCAAACCGCACCAAACAGTTATTTTTTGTGGATGAAATGGTGATTCATGAAGCAAATGGGAATATTCGCCCACCAATAACGCTTATTTTGCTCAATGGGTGAGCCAAAAATGGGCTTCGTCAATGAAAGAATTTTGCGATGAAATTCAACAGTTCTCAACGCTCTTAAAGTTGCTTTCACCGACTCCAAATTTCGGTAGAAAATTTTTATAATTTGCAGACGTTGCTCGCACGTGTACTTTACCAAGATGAAAATGTTGAGTTTACTGAATAAATTGACAAATGACAGTTCGATGATTAGTGAAAGGGTGCGTTCACAAACTAAATTTAAAGTTGTCAAATGCCTATTGGAAACCCCGATAAAAAGTGGTATTCTAGGTATTCGAAAACATGAGAATCAACAAGAACAAACAGTAGGTACTTTTTCTGTTGCTTCTTTATAATAACTAGCAAATAATGAAAAATAATTTATTTTTATTTTCTGAACAGTCATTTTAAAATTGTTACTTATTTCTAAACACAAACAAAAACATAAAAAATTACGTAATTAATTATTAATGACAGCATCATTTGCTTGAAACTGTAACAAATTTTCCACCGGAAATCGAAAAGTTGAAAACTTATTAGAACTTCCAGTATCATTTGCAGATGAACTCAAGGTTTCATTCGCTCTCAACTCTGGCGGATGTTCAATTTTCATTTGCTCCATGTAGTTTTCCACAACAACTGGAGAATCCTTAAGGTTTGTATTTCTTTGGTAATTATAGGTTTCAGTTGAATCAATATCATCCTCAAGTGATTTGTCACCCAACACGTCGCAGTCGTTATAAGTCGATGTTGAATTTTTGCCCATGATCCCATTTGCGGAACTACGATCATGGACATCTGCATGAATCACATCATACAGATGATTCTGAGGGGCTGGGTGTGGGGGTGCAGCAACACTGGTTTCCTTTTTACTTGGAAAAACATTTAGATGTACCATTAATTGATTTGTATTGGATTTAGGTTTTTTATCGCGAGGCTTAGCAACTTCATTCGTCAGACTATCCAACTCCAAGGGAGACTTATCACGCTGATAAGCACTCGAGTAGAGGCTTGGCGAATGAGTCAACTTACCCTTATGCCGTTGTGGAATGTTCATGTAGTTGAAATAGTTCGGACCATTATCAATGGGCATGCCATATGGAGTTCCTATTTGAGGCGGGTAAAAAGGTTGGAAGTTCTGAGAAAGTGGTTGCATAGTTGAAAAGAAGGCTGCTCCTCCGGTTAACGGTAAGATGGGTGCCTTCTTTCCAGTGCGAATGGGATAGACTTCAAGCTGAAGACTGAATGGTTCATGCTTCAAATTCCGTTGAGCTCCGAAGCTGTTATTAACTCTCAGTGCATTTAAATAATAATCCGCTGAAACAGGCCGCTGACCACTTGGTTGGAACATCAAGGCCGGAACATCAGAATTCTTTGCCTTCTTTTTCTTTTGATTCAAACCCAATTGCTTCATTGCAAGAGAATTTATATCGTTCAAGGATTTCGGTTTGTAGGGATAAAAAGGATCAAATGCAATTCGTTGGTAGTTCGCTTGACTTGGAGCCATCTGTGGCTGCAATTGAATATATCTTCGAAAAACATTTGAAATTCCGCTGTTCTGCAGATTCTTGAATGATCCGGATATATGAATCCCGACTGGCATTTGATATTGATTAACATTCGGTACCTGTTCCTGCCTCAGAATATCCTGAATGTTATTCACTTTGTTCTCCTTCTTTTTCGTAGACTTTTTGGTTTTCTTGAATTCAGACGGTTGTGGTCCTTCGAGCGGAAAGTTAAATGGTCTCGGTTGCTCAGAGACGGTTTCAACAAAACGCCTACGATTCTCACTCTGGGTGCGTGTGAGGCGTGGAGGACGTGGTATTTGATTGCTAAACGATGAACGATCTATTGCGGGGAGACGTTCGAAATGATTGTCAAGCATAAGTGGTGAACGCCAGTGGGGCAGCAGAAATTTCCCCTCAGAATTCCGTGGATTGTAGTAATTAGGTTGAACAGCGAAATGCTCCAGTGGATGGTGCACTATTGCTGGCATGTGCATATGTTGCATGTTCATTAATCTGTGGTTTGATGGTTTTAGGGGCCTCGTGTCTGGTGGTTGGACGAAATGCATTGGCATGCCTTTGGAGAAATTATTAAATGAAGAATACGATGTGTTTGGATGCGGAGTATATGAAGCAATTGATGATATGCTTAAGACCATCAGTAAGATCTGGAAGGGACGTTTTATAGATATTTTGTTTTATAAATACAAATATGTTTTATACAGAACACAAGCTGAGCCTATTCTCGAATATTTCAAAAAGGAAAACAAATTTTTTTACAACACCGTTTCATGATTTTGGACACTTTTTACATCAATCAACTTAAACATAAAAATAAATATCCAAATAACTTACTAAACAAATTAACAACATTCCGGCAATCCACAAATATAATATTTAACAAAACGTTGTTGTTTCAATAGGATGTTACTGGTATCTTGTTTAAATGAAGTCAGTTGTCCAATTTCCATTTCTTCAGAGAAGAATTCCAAAAGAAATTGAATTTATATTTGCCATTGAAAAATTATGTCCGCCTCCGTTCAATATCTGAACACAACTGCAACCATTTCAACACATATTGTTTCCAGCCTGATGGATGCCCCAAAAGAAAGTTTATCTTTTTCTTTATCGTGCAAATTCAAAATCATCTGAAGATCAGAAAAGCGTGAAAAGAAAAATAATTGTGTCTTCAAAGGTAAGGCAAATTAAAAAGCAATTAAAAAATGTTTTATAAGCAGAGTAAGTTACAGAGGAGTTACCCTTTACATGAAGTTAGTTCCATTAAAATAGGTTGAAAGTCCTAAGCAAAAAAAAAAAGAACATTGGACCTCAAAATTGTTAATTTCTTGCAAGACTTGGATATATCTATATAGCAAAATGCATTTGAATGGATGGAAATGAATTTCAATGATAGGTAGAGGGCCATACAAATAGTGGGTAACGTATAGTGTATACACAACTTTCTTTAACCAATTTGAAAAATTAAATTAAACCACTAACAAAGCTTCCATGAAATTTGCATTAAAAATGTATTTTTGATAACTGCGGTTAGATTCGAAATTCTGTTTGCGGTAGATGGAGCCGTCATAAGTGAAGATTCTACATTCTTGCAACGAACATAATGTATGGGTAGATGTTCTGAAAAAGAAATGAGTACGCATTAGGACGAAGTAGACTGAATGCCAATGCTGCTCATTTCCTGATCCATGCCGACCTATTGCGGCATTTCTTTAACAGGAACAGCTCTTTTCAGTGGCAATGTAACATCTTAAACAACGTTTGATATTAAAAAACGGTCTGCAACAGGGAGCGGTGAACTTGCCGATTATCTTTAGTATTTACACCAGCGATCTCATTGGGAGTCTATCTCATGCAATTGCGTATGCCGACGATTTAGTTGCGTACAGAACAGGTCCAAAAGTTGAAGTCATCAGAATTCTCTTGCAACGTGATTTCGATAAAATTCAACAATATTGCAACGATTGGAAACTGAAAATTAACTTCCAGAAATGTGAAACTATTCTGTTTAGAACCCCTGTGTCTAGGGCTTCTAGGGATATGAGAAAGAACTGGCGCAAGCTAGTGATCGCTGGGCCACATCATGGACATCCACTGGCGAGTAAAGATGTAGTAAAGTACCTTGGCATCTGGCTGGATCAGTATCTATATTTCAATCGACATATAGAGGCTGCTCTGCCCTGACAAGACGGTTGTTTTATACTAGCCGCCTTGATAGCAGGGTGAAAGTGATTTGCTACATGGCCCTCATCAGCCCTCATCAGCTTGCCTACGGATGCCCTGTGGGGTTCAACGTTGCACCATCTCTAATGGAAAAGATTCGGGTGTTCGAGAGACAGTGTCTTCGCACTTGTCTCAGACTTTATAGAACACCAGAGTCGGAGTACAAACACTATTATTTTAACGAGGTTCTGAACAACGAGGCCAATACAAACAGGATAGATAACTTTATAATTAAGCTCATTCGCGGACACATTGCAAGGGCGATGACCTCAACTAATGGACAAATTGCCGGGGCCTACTACTCCCAAGATGAATATTTTGAAAGTACACGTTCGAGTTGTTTTATCCCGCCCGAGGCTTTCCTATACCTTGATAGTCGAGGGCTGATTCAGGATAGATCGGCGATTCTGTTGATCTACCATGTCGGCCGCAAAACAGTAGATAGGCGGCTCATCTACGACCGTTTTAAGTTTAAGTTTTAAGAATTTTGTCTAGCCTGTAAGTATAGTTATAAGTTAATATTAAAATAAAAATCTATTAAAAGTAAAACAGCTCTTCTAAATTGCGAAAAGTTTAAATATCTTGGATCAAGGATCAACAGCGAAGAATCTTGTGATGACGACATCAAGCCAGCAGGAAGATTCTGCCATATTCAGTGTTTAAGGAATGCTTCCTTAACTAAAAAATGGATCTATATACGGTGGTTCTTCGTCCAGTGCTTACCTATGTACATAAATTTCACAATAATTGATAATGTACAAGGCATATGAGAGTAAATTGACGGCAATTGAAATGAGGATGCTTCGCAGGACAGCAGCAGTGACAAACCTTGATCGAATAAGAAGCCAAATTTCGAGGCAGCCTCCACATAAAGAATAACATCTTGGACAAAGTACAGCCTGACCAACTTAGATGGTACTTACATGTAGAAGGAAGAAGCCCTGAGAACCCAGTTCGAGAGGCTATAGCATGCCACGTTCAAACACTATCGCGGAAAAAAGGCAGGCGTGAAACCTTCTGAAATACCTGCATTTAGTTAACCTTAGACGTTGAACAATCCAAAACCGGGAAGCTCGCTGACATTTTCGCAGGTATACCCCGCGAACCCCACAAGTGGAACTTTAAGGGCAAAGCAGACCAGTCAAGATCATAAATATCGTTGGCTGCCGGTGTAACTTCCCGATCATGTAAAGACCAATTTGTTGCCAAGAACCACTGGCCTTAGATACGGACGGATTTTCTGAACGAACCCTACAAACAAAATAAGGAACGAAGTCCTGATCTGTACTTGGAATGTAAGATCCCTTAACGGAGAACATACAGTCGAACAACAAGCGGCGGCCCTGTAGTGTTGGACCACCATAAAAGAAATGCGATGGGACGGGTCGGGCAAACAAAAGTTGAAAAACTGCGATGTTAACAATGGCAACTACTACCGAGTACAGACCAAAAAATCAAAGCTTATTTGGATGTGCTGTACCCAGACTCAAGCAAGAGATCTTGAGTTTCAAATGTGTGAACGACCGCCTCACGATAATCCGCGACAAATTTGTCAACATAAGCCTTATATCCGCGCATGCTCCCTCAGAGGAAAAAGATGATGATACCAAACATACGTTTTTCGAGCTCTTGGACAAAACAAGCCAGTGCCCTAGCTATGAAGTTATAATTATCCTAAACGCCAAGCTAGGGAGAGAGCATTTTTTTAGTGGTACAGTATCATGGAAGTTCGAACTTTCCGAGGGACAAATATTATCTCGCTGTCGGATCACTATCTCGTTGTTCGCTGTCGGATCACTATCTCGTTGTAGCTAAGATATGGCCGCGGATGTCCTGACCAATACCAAGAAGATGTAATACTGTGAGGATGTTTGACGTCGGATGTCTGAAATCGCAAGAAATCGCGAGACGCTTTTCCGTTCTAGTTTTTAATAAACTCCAAGGGAGTCCTTTAGCGTCAAAATCAAGTATTGAGAACCAGTCGCAACATTTTCAAAATGCCATCTGGGAAGCGGTGCAGGAAAGAAGTCACCGGGAACTCCACCGAAGTACTTTTGGGAAATGGGAAATGGAAATGGGTGGGAATTTACTTCACTTTTTTATGGGCAATTCACACTTCAAAACATGAAGAGGGAACTAACTTCACACTCCTACTTAACATGTTCGAATACAAATGTATTAATGCTTACGCCATTTAAACAGTGGGATAAATATGGGGCAGCACGCTGCTTGGAGTCACTATAGGATTTGGAGTAGGTGCAAAGTTTGGTATATGAAGTGAAAAATTACTTTTTACTTGCGATTTATAGGGACTATAAGGCAAGTTATGCATTCGTCTGTCTGTCTTCTGTCCGTATCGATTCCTACAGCTTAAACGGTTGGACCGATTTGATTCAAACTTGGTACAGTGGGCTCTCGTTAACTTGAACATACGATAACTTGAACAAATAATTTTTCCCTTTACGTATTCTATAACTTGAACAGGCAATTTTTAAGACTCGATACTTTGAATTTTTTCTTAAGTGCTCTATAAGTTGAACAAATAAAATGTTTAAATCTGTAACTTGAACAAAATACAACAAAGTTTATTGTTTGATTTTTTGCAAGGAATCTCGGATGTTGGTACGAAATTTCTTTACTATTTTTTATAAGGCTGAATTCTTCATAATCGAAGTGAATTTAATTTAGTGCGGCGTATTAAAGGAAACGAAATTTTGAATAGTGAAAATGGGTCTAAAAAAGGCCAACAATTTAGAATGTTAACAATAAAAAAAAGCTGCAATAATTGAAAAAAAAAAAAAAAAAACGGAGTCAGTGTCACGTCTTGTGCAAAAGAATTTAGTGTTTCAGAAGGGACAATATGCAATATTAAGGGCAATTAAAAAAAAAATAACTGAAAGGATTGCAAAAACTTTATCTGGACCAGGTAAGATGTGCACAATGAAAAAAGCTGAAAATCAAAAAACTGAGAAAGCCCTTTACAAGTGGTTTCTAAACCAACGTAAAAAAAATTCGCCCATTAACGGAAACCTTATTAAAGAAGAGGCTAAGCGATTGTACAAACAATTTGAGGGCATACAAGGAGGTTTCTTTAATGCTAGTTCAGGATGGTTTCAAAAATTGAAAAGAAGATTTGGTACACGTTTGCTGACCATAAGTGGAAAAAAACTAGCAGCGGAGCCGGGACCAGTCGAACCATTTAAAAAGAGGTTACAAGCTAAAAAATGCTCCTGGTGGAAAAATTCCAAAACAAAGGGTAACGTTATTGTTGGGATGCAATGTTCACATAAAATCGTTCAGTTAATCATTGGAAAGTCAAAAAATCCGCGTTGTTTTAAAAATTTTGAAATGACAGTAGAGTACAAAAGTTCTGCGAATGCCTGGATGACAAAATATATTTTCAAAGAGTGGTTCTTTAACAGTTTTGTTCCCAAAGTTAGGAAAAATTGCAAAGAGCAAAATCTTGCACCTAAGGCACTGTTAACTATCGATAATGCTCCTTGTCATCCAGCCGAAGAAGAATTAATGGCTGGAAATGGGAACATACTCACATTGTTTTTGCCACCCACCAAACGTCACAGAAAGTAACCAATATGAATCTTTACAATGTTTGCTGACAAAAGTAGATAGTAACTTGCCCTAACATTTGTTTTTGAACAAGAATCGGTAAAATTCAATTTTTAAAATTTTCACAGGAATACACAGAAGATGATATCAATGAGTGGTTACGTGATGAAAATGTTCCGGGTTCAGTAGAAGACATTGAGCTGAAAATGAATCCGATTCTGGTGATGTAATCGTACAAAATATTGTAACTGACAGGGATGCAATTGAAATCTTCGATAAAGCCATCGAGTGGGCCACTCAAAATCAAAAAACTTTCTCAGAACTTACAGTTCTCCAGAATCTCCGAGAGTCTGCTTTTCAGAATGTGCTGCGCAAAGCTAAACAGTGCAAAATAACGAATTTTATTTTCAAGTCGTCTTAAAAACGTCTCATTTCAAATTATTTATTTATAATACTAAAAACTTATTTTTCTCGAAAAAGTTTTATAACGGTACCTCCCATATGACCGTTTTTTTTTTTAATCAGACTTTCTCGTTAACTAATTGACGGATTTTGATGACATTTTCAAAATACGTAGTGTTTTATGATTTAATTAATTAATTTTTAATAATTTAAAAAAAACTTATTTTGTTTTTTTAATATTTTCAAAACAAATTTTTTGAATTTTCTCCTAGTATAAACTATAAATTTCTATAAATTGACGTACTCAACAAAAATTTAAAATATGTTTTCGAAAAAACTGGTCGGACGATTTTGAAATGAAAAATTCATAAAATAGAAAAGAGCAAAAGAAATAAGATGGCTTACAACATTTTTTCCAAAAAACGTTATGAATAGTGTTCTTTTGATTTCATAAAAATTTTATTTGTTTAATATTTTCCCCCAAATTTTGTTTTATATTGCTCGGTTGAGCCCTAGCCACTAGTCTAGTGCGATCCAGTCGTGCAATTTATTTATTGAAAGAATCTTTCGGATATTCAGAAACTTTGCAACCTACTCCAAATCCTAGGTGGTTGCAGGAAGCAGCCCCCAATACCTATCTCACTGTTTATACACCGTAAACTTTAGCCGTTAGTTTACACTTAATTAGATTAGATTTTGGGACTTATGTCCCACCAATAAAATTGCAACATAATTGACTTTTTTTACGTCTTCTTGATAGAATTGGGAATTTATTTCACATTTAAGGGGTATAACAACCACACAATTTTGTTGGGAGTAAATTCTCAGCGTACATTGGAACTAAGTCCATTTCTCAAAGTGGACTTAGTTCCCACTAGTGGAGTTAGTTCCCGGGGACTTATTTCACCGCACCCAGGGAAGCCATCTTTAAAGTGCTGAATTTTACACGGCCATCACAACGAAATCGCTGGTTTACGATGAGTGTCGGCAAGCACATGCAGCTTAACAGGAACCATACAAGGCGGTTCTGCACAGAACGACCAAAATTATTAGCAGACTCTACGAGCAAAAGAGGAAAGAGGAACACTAGATTCTCGGAGCATGTGAAGCGCGCGATTGAAGATATGAAGAACTGTTACTAACTACAGGAATGAAGTTCAAAAGTTTTACCAAAAAGTAAAAAGAAGCTGTTAAAGTTACAGATCTCGAACTGAAGCTTCTGATGTAAAAATCAGCTGCAACCAGTACTTTTCAGATAAACTAAAATAACTATAATTTTGTATCTGTCGTCAATTTAACCTCACATATGTTTTTCTCCTTTTTTAAATTTTTTTAAATAATTATTTTTTTCACTAAACCGGGTTTATTTCTACGAATGTGTAAGAAATAACAAATGTGTATCCAATAAATATTCTCACAATTGCATGCAAATAATTTTCTGTACAAACAATGCCAACTTTAAAACAGGCACTTTATCTCTATTAATTTGATTAATAATTTTATTTCTGAAACTCCATCGGTCATAATCGAAATCGTTTTTTATTTAAATCAATAATTTGTATATAGTATTTAAACTGGTATTGGTATTATCTAAAAATAGATTTAGGCTCTTTTCATTACTGACCATCAAAGAATTAATTAAAAAAAATTAATTTAAACAGTAAAATGCTCGCTCAGCGCGTTTCGAAAAACAAAAGATTTGTTGACGCGTTTTGAATCTACATTGCGTGTGATTTATTGCGAATATGTTGTCAGAAATTAAAAGGTTAATTAAGTTCTTTTGATGCTATTAGTTTTTAAATTTAAATTTGGTTATATTTAAAACTCAACATTTTTGGAAGCACTTTTCGGGTTGTCACAACATGAAAGCGAAAGCTATTTCTGAAAGTGAGCTTAGTTTCGGTTATTGTTTTAACCAGAACAAGAATAGTTGTAAAATAGAGTTCGCTAAAGATAATTGAGATAACAATCAAACATGACATTACGACGATAGTGAAGCCTAAAAAAGTTAGTGACAGAAAATGTCTGTCTGTATGTAAGTCATATAGCGATCTACAAACGGCTAAAGTGATAACCTTAAAATTTGGTATGTGTGATTCTTTTGGTTTTTTTTTCTATTTATTTTTATTGTTTTATGTTATTATTTATTTTGAATATTTTTAAAACTAATCAATAAATTTTTTATTAATTTTTTTAATCAGCTGTGCATGGCAAAATCTCAAAAATAAAAATATTTTTGTTTTTTAGGTTTTATTAAAATCAGCCTTAGAACTTTTTTAATTACTTTTTCAATTAATTTATTATTATTTAAGACGTGTGATGGGATATTCCAATTTTTTGAAAAACCAAATATTAAAAATATCTCAAAAAATTCATTAATTTTTTTTTATTAGTTTAAGAGTTTTCTCGAAAAACTAAGTTTAAGTATGCAATAAAATTTGAAAACTAAATGTCTATCGACGAAAAAAAAATATTGAAAATCGTTCGACCAGTTTTTTTTTTTTTTTTTTAATTGAATTACTTCCTGTGTGCAAAATTTTATTGAAATCGAGATAATAGTTTACGATTAGACAGACAGACGGACGGAATTTCCGGACCCACTTTTTTCAATTTCTCGTAATTTCATGTTTGATTGCTAGATTTTTTTTTTGCACAAATCCATAACTTGAATTATAGTACCTATAATCGCAAGTAAAAAATATGTAACATTAACGTAGAAAAATAACACTATCTGAACTTAAAAAAAGTGTCAAAACCACAACACTTAACGGTTCTTAGTTAAAATGGAGTACGCCATCACACATCTTGTATAATAACGATTTTATGAAAAGTGTTTCGAAAATTGTAGGACGGATTTTGATAAAATCCTGTTTTATTTTTAATTTTTTGAAATATTTGTATGCAATTTTTTAGAGCTTATTAATATACATACATGTGATTATAAAATTTAAAATTATTTTTTTCATTAGTATAGATTTTTCAAAAAAAATCAAAAATCAATTTTAATTTAAAAAAAATGTCATTCAACATTTTGATACGCAGAATTAATTTGGCTACTTAGATATTCTTAAATATAAAATTTGACAAAAATCCAGAGTCAGATGAAAGGTACTGTTAATAAACGTTTCCCGTAAATTTGGTTCCAATCAAATGATAGCCAATACCAACAAAACAATTTTCAAAAAAAGTCATCAAAATTGTTGGAGCCGTTTTCGAGAAAAATAAGATTTTTCTAAACGGTCATATGGCAGATACCGTTATTTTTAGGCCTAAAAATAAAATTCCAATTTCTCCTCTGGGGAATGCCAAAAGAATCACACACACCAAGTTTGAAGATATCCGCTAAAGCCGTTTAGGGTGCAGCTCGTTATACATACTGACGGACAGACAGACAGACAGACAGAAAGACAGACAGACATTTTTTTTCTCGAACACTTTTTTAGACTTCTCTTTGATCGTAATGTCATGTTTGATTGTTATCTGAATTTTTTTGATATTCACGAATCCTAAACTTGCCTTATAGTCCCTATAATTGTAAGTAAAAAGCACAAAAAATAAATGTTTTCAAAACTTGAAAGAGTGGTTCACAATATCCAAAGATGGTTTCATCGAATACCTGGTATAGATATATGGCTTTAAAAATAAAATACGATTTCTCCTAAAGTTATGCACTTAACATTATGTTAAAAAATGAGTTGTCTAAAAATTCACAATAGTGTGTTTTTTTTATTCTGTTTTACTCCTAAAGCAATCTTTACTTCTTTTCTTCTACTGTTTCTAAACAAAACAAGTTCACTTACCTGACCACAACAAACATACTTATCTCTTTCACACCTATCATCTTGTTCCACGAAAGACTGAATCAACCTTACCAAAAATTTGCCGGTAGACTATAAAGATACAGATACATTTTGTTTATTTTTGCCAAGATCAGAAAGAGACAAACATCCAAAGGTGTGTTTTACCTGCTCTTTGCAGAAAAACCAGTATTATCTTTAGGAGATTTCAAGATACTTTTCAGGTAACGCCGAGGTGTCTGTTTAAGTTCAGCTTGATCTTTGTTCGAGGAAGGTCTAGCTTCACGGATAAACGAAACGTATCTTCACAAAAGAGAAGATATATTTTTTATATATGTAAATTTATTTTTGGTGATATCATTTAAGATGGCATTTGTTTAAGATAAATGCAACTTGTGGATTTAAAGATAAATCAGCGTCTGTTTCTACATCTCTATTCGACACCTTGCTGCATTAAGCCGTGACTAAATTTCACCTGCCATTTATGATTAATGTGGCAAAGTGTTGGAAGAAAATCATAATTTATGCCTTCGTGAATCAGTGGTTTCTTAAAAATTCCGTAACAAAAATGTTAAGTGTCAAAGAGCACATCATATTGTTGAAGTTGAAGTCATAAAAAAAAGAAAAAAAAAAGATTTGCTGAGCGATTGTGATTTGTATATTTGCGGTTTTATCGTGCAGCTTAAGCATTCACCATAAATATTCAAGGTTGAGTGTCGCGATCGGTAAGTTGTTCGGTCAGATCCAGTTATAAAAGAGAATCGATATTAAGAAAACGTAGAAAAAAAGAGATACCGATCGTGAGCGTTCTCCATCAATTGGCAACACTGATTCGTGCCAATTCTGTGAGTTCGGGCAAAAGTAAGCCACTATGCGATCATTTCTTGGATCGCATCCTCGCCGGTTTGGCTATGGTTCGCGTGTTGTTGCACTTCTTCAGATAGCGCTTCTTCTTGGAGTTGCAAAATGTCA